>MU001678.1:209153-253095 GCA_010093515.1 Lineolata rhizophorae | reverse complement strand
ATGAGAGCCACAATTCGGCTGAATTCGACATCTTCTGCAAGGATCATCTTATCCTGCCTCTCTACTTACCTCCACACTCATCTCACATCACTCAGCCACTGGATGTTGGGTGTTTTGGGCCATTGAAAGTGGCTTATGGTGCTGAGATCAGCAGGCTCATGAGGCTTCGGATCAAGCACATCTCAAAAGAGCAGTTCTTACCAGCCTTCAAAACTTCATTTCTCAAGGCATTTACACCTGACAACATCCGAGGAGCCTTCAGAGGCTCTGGGTTGGTGCCATTGGATCCCGATCATGTCATTTCGAAGCTGGATATCAAGCTCAGGACTCCAACACCTTCTCTGGTCCATCCCTCCGCCTGGGAGTCTCAGACACCCCACAACCACCAGGAATTCGACTGTCAGACACAGCTGATCAAGAAACGGATTGAAAGACATCAAGATAGCTCTCCAACACCCATTCTGGATGCTCTGGATCAATTGAGAAAGGGCCAAGAGGAGCAGGCCAAGTTGACGGTGCTGGTGGCGGAGGAGCTCCGCCATCTCCGAGAGGCAAATGACATGCTCTCAAGACGTCGGCAGCGCAAGAGGAAGCATATCAGCACTCAGAGACCTCTCAGCATGCTAGAAGGAAGGGAATTGGTCCATCATCCTGCCATTGAGGCTCAATTGCAGCAAGAAATGCTGGTGGATGCTCCCATCGTGGTGGGCGTCACCACCAAAAGAAGGCGATGTGGTCACTGTGGCATTGAAGGACACAACAGTCGGACATGTCAGGCTGGTTCCCAAGCTGCTGGAGCTTCAAATGATGCTTAAAACGCTCGAATCCGATGAGTTTTGGTTGAGATATTGGCATTTTGCTGATGAAGATGCTGGTGGGAGTGCCACTCGCTTGGGAATGCCACTCGCTTGTGGATTACGTTAGACGTGAAAGCTAGTTTTAGTTTGGGAAATGAAGCGCACGAAAGACAAAGATGCGTCAACATCGCATGAAAGAAGCTAGGCGAACCATAATGCCGAATAAGCGAGCATGGAAACGTCACTAGATTTTGAATATTCTTCTGTAAGCAATCTCAGCATTAAAAGATTTTATCATAAGCTTGATTTATCACTACCCGGAAATAGGTTGTAGCGACATGTAGCTACTGTAGGCACACCTTGGTGCCGCGGAGTCAAACACTGCCATTCGGTTTCTCATACAGAGTTCTTTTATCACGTCAAAATATTGTATTTTGTTCTCTAAGCATTCTCGGGCCGGCAAAAACAACCGCATCCGTCTTATTCTAAGCTGGGTTTGTGATAAATGTGGTATGAGTGATCCCTTTAATTAGCCATTCGACTAGAGACAAGGTGGATGTGTGGCCACGGAGCTTACAGCTTAGCTCCGGAGCGGATCCGGACCTGCTCTCTTCTCTATTCCTACTTAGTTCCTAGATGTCGGAGCGGTACCGGCTGCGACAGGATCACCGATCGGGAACCAGTTCATCATTTTAAGCCTGCAGCACCAAGAAGTGGGAATACAAGACTGAAGGTCCAAAATTCTTTGAGTATGAACAGAAATCGAGAACAAAGGGCTCTGGCATAAGGCTCCAAGACACGCCCTATAGCCTCAAAAGGGAAAGCATTACTCAGATTCGACTTCACCAGCAATGATTACCCCACTGTCCACGTCCAACCGTTAAAGCCTTACCGTCAATTGCTAAGACGGATTTATTCATTCCGTGTCCGCAACGATGCTCATCTGAATCAGTTCGGTTCGGCCGAGCAACTCCAAATTGCCCAACGAGCAGCGTGGATATTATTTCCAGCCAATGGATTTCCACTGGTAGCACCAGAGCGGGAAGTTGGGGGACTCGGAGGTGCCCGGCGCCAAACAGACTGCGGGCCGAAGTTGCATGGATCGGCACTTAACGCCAGGCATTGATCGCGGGAAGGCGCCAGTTCAACGCCGGAAGCTCTGGCTGCCGGAGCCGTTTCGTGCTTTTCTCGTCTTTCTCTTCGGGATGCGACTCGGGAGATGCGTGGATGTGCGGACTCAGGACGAAGCACCGGACATAAGGTGTTCGGGGGCGGCTGGAGACCGAGGCGCCGGTAACGGCAGGCGGGCTCGGGGGGCCGTGCGGCCGCATCGGATTTTAGTCGAAATGGGGACGTCTAAGCCGAAACACTCACCAGTGCCGTTTAGCGCTACCATGCGTTGCTATATATCGTCCCAGTGGCCCCGTGAAGCCTTGCCTCGGTGTAAACCATGGCGAGCGCGTGAGCGCATACCTTCTTCCTTTCCAATCAGCTGTCGAAAGGCCGTGCACACTACCACTAGGCGGCTACGGTCTGTAGCTGTTCCCAATCGCAAATTGTCATCCAGAGTTCCCGACTCGACCATGGCCAAGAAGGCTCTCGACATCAACTCCACGTACCGCATGAATAGCGGTTACGAAATCCCAGTCTTGGGATTTGGAGTACGTTGACGGGTTGAAACCTCGAGAGGATATGGCATTCTGCTAAAACAATCCCTTGGTGACCTTTCTCAGGTCTATCAAACGTATGTCTAGCTTTCCAGGGCCACCCTGGTCAAGCGTCTTCCTACTACTATGTGTCGCATGAATAACTCCGAGCCCTGCTATAGGCCCGCTTCTGAAGCTTGCTCCCTCGTTGAGCATGCTATCCAAGTGGGTTACCGCCACGTCGACTCTGCGGTTGTGTATCGCAACGAGCAATCCAGCGCCGCAGGCCTACGCTGCGCTGGCATCCCTCGTTCCGAGCTCTTCTTCACCTCCAAGGTCCCGCCGCGGCAGATGAATCACGCGGGCGCGACGGCTTGCATCAACGAAACGCTGCGCATCACAGGCTTGGACTACATCGATCTATACCTGCTGCATGCACCTTACGGAGGAAAGGAGGGTAGGCTAGGCGCATGGAAGGCGTTGGCTGAGGCCGTGGAGCAGGGTAAAGTCAGGAGTATTGGAGTCAGCAACTTTGGAGTGCATCATTTGAATGAACTGGAAGGGTTCATCAAGCAGGTGGAAGCTTTGGAGGGCGAAGGAAAAGGGGGTATCCTAAGCGTCAATCAAGTCGAGTTGCACCCTTGGCTGGCTAGGAAGGATATCGTAGAGTGGTGCCAAAGACGCGGGGTGCTTCTCGAAGTATGAACACTCCTCCACAAACGGCAATTGCAATTTTGAGCGAAGTTGGGCTGACCGTGTTGCAATGCAGGCCTATTCGCCGTTGGTCCGCGGGCAGCGTATGGATGACCCGCTTTTGAGATCTTTGATGAAAAAGCACAACAAAACAGCAGCTCAGATTTTGCTGCGCTGGAGCTTGCAGAAGGTAGGCTGGCAAATAAACTCTTCATTGTTAGTCCGCCTCTTAATGCTTTGATTGCTAGGAATTTATTCCTCTTCCAAAATCGGTCACTCCTTCGCGGATCGAACAGAACGCGGCTATCTTTGACTTTGAGCTTGATGTTAAGGATATGCAAAGGTTGTATACAGAGGACTACGCCCCGTGTACGTGGGACCCAACAGTCAGCAGGGATTAAATTTGCGGCTTACAGGCCGTTTTTAAGGCCTGATTCGAGGTTAGGTACTTTTCGACATTTTGGGTTGGGTTGGTCATTGAATTGCAAGTCAACGAGTGAGTTCGGGGTATCGTCATGCAAATTAGGTTCCATCTGGATTCCTTTATAAACGGCTAGAACCTTAACGCGGAACCGCTCGCTGAAAATACGAATTTTCTTCACTTATGCGCGCAAGCTGAATGTTCTGATACTTCTGCAAAGGACGTAGTTTGATGAAGGCCTTACGTGCTATCATAAACTAATTTAGATCAAAGAGCATTATAGATTACCGTACGAAAGGAAATCAAAGAGGCTGCTATTTCCTTCATACGGACCAACATAGGTTAGAAGAAAAATGACGTCAATGAGTAAGATAGCAAAAGCCAGCCTACTGAGAGAACTTAACACATGCTATAATACCTGTTAATGTTTGAAAGATACTAGATGTTACCACCGAGAGTGGCTACTCTAGTCCTCAACTTAACCGTATGGGTTGGAATGATGCCCGACATATTTGCCCCATCCAAATCCCTCTGATCCGCGTCTATTAGACGACCAAAATTAGCGGCTGTATTTCTTGAGCTCCCACCATCTCAAAGGCGGAAACACCAGTGCAGCCCAAGCAAAGCCAATATAATTCCCCATCTATAAAAAAAAATCCCATTAGCACATAGCAAAAGCACACAGCGAACAATACACGTACGTCTGCGCCATAATGCCCAACGAGAGCTGCGATCGGGCCAATATACCAGACTTGCGCCATGCAGAGAATGGCGCCCGCCCAACCAACTAAGAACGCGATAAGCGCGGCGATACCAATGGGTAGCTTGTCGCGCTGGTCCCAAATGGTCCAGTTCCAGCCGATTTTATTGCGGCGGAAGAAAAGGTGCTCTTCAAGGAAGATCGCGACCCAGATGCACACCCAGTAACCCATCAGGGCGAGGAAATTCTAAAAAGGAGGAATATTAGTAGATGCGAAGAGAGCCAAACGATATGGAAGCACGCACGGTAAATATCTCTGCCAGGTGCTCACGACCGGCGAGTGCGCAGACAGTATAGATGATGACGCCAATCGTATTCCAAATGATACGGGGAACGCGGTATGGGTACCGTCCAAGAGTCTGGAAGTCTACCCCTCCGGAGTAGGTGGGAACAACTAGGTTCGCGATGAGACCGAGAGCGATAACCACGCCTAAGAAGTCGCCAAAGGTGCCCAGCGGTCGCAAACCTTCGACAATCAGAGCGCCTTGGGAGACGCTGTACGCATCACCCCAGACTGGATTGGAGTTGATTCCAGAAGCTAGACCAATGCCAACGATAAAGGCAAATGTGAAACTCAATGACAGGCCCGACATTGTAATCAAGAATAGCTTCCAGCCAGGCGTCCTTTCTGGGTAGTAGACAAAATAGTCGGCCGCACCTCCGCTATATGTCACAGCTGCCGCAAGGCAGAGACTGAAGAAGGAAATCCTGTTGCCGATAATGGTCCGCATATCGCCCTCGCCGTCCGAAGGAGTGTCGAGGTCAAACATAGGCCCCGCAACGCCAGCTAGGATGCTCACGGCGACAAGTTGCGGCAGCCATGCGTACTTCTCGTAGTAGTGGAACATCTGATACCCGAAAGTGGTGACGACCCAAGCGATCACGGCAGTGATTATGATGCCTACTACCACGGAAAGACTCCCGTCCACCGACACGGCGGACAGTATCTGGCCAGCGACGACACAGTCGATCATGGCATACCCTAGTAGCACAATGATGTTCAGGATCACCACCAGCTTAACCGGGTACCAGCCCATGCAGTAACGCGCTACAATCATGGTCCTATTCCCGGAACGCGGACCAAACGTCGCGAAGTACGCCACCGGAACACATCCGACCAGCATGCCAAACACAGCGCACATCGACGAGTCGAGGAAGCTCAGGTAGAATACGGCAGGCCCCAACATGCCCAGCGTGATGTTATTGGCCGCCAGGTTGACCGAGAACCAGAACATGCCCACCTGCGTGTAGCCGAGCTGCTGCAGGTCGTGCCGCTCGTCCGGCTCCACGCGCTGGATGCCACGCGCCTCGAGGTTGTACTTGACGAGCTGCCGCTCGAAGGCATGGAACATCTTGCGCGCACGACCAGCCGCCGTCGGCGGATATTCCTGCTCAGCGACGAGTTCCTTGGGAGCGAGCTGCGCATGGCCAGCTGGAGGGATCTCAGACGGCGGTGTGTCAGCTGTCTTCTCAACATCATCAATTGGGTCGGTATTTTTGGTGCGGAGTTCCTCCATGATCGTTTACGTAGGGGCTTTCGAGAGCAGTCCTGCTAGTCTAGTCAGCGTGCCCTCCAGACGGATTGGAGGAAGGGGGAGCATGATGGTCCTTTCGCTGGAATTATCCAGATCAAGTTCAAACCGTATGATCTCAGACCGCACGATGACAGCCCCTTATCAATGGTACCATGCCAACGCTTCAATGCGTTTTGCAACGCAAAAAGCCGTTGTGGAACACTGATAGAGGTGCAAAATCTGCCTTCGTTGTTGTGCGGCCACCGGCATCATGCTATGATTGAAAATACCTTGATCCAGAGACGATTCTCCGCTACTCAGCTGAAATTCCATCATGACAGATGTTCGTACTTTCGATTGTGTTTGCCGCGAGTATGAAGGTTGCAGGAACGATGCAAAAAGCGTCGGTAATCGGGAAGGTCCAACAAATATCGTGGAGTAGCTTCAGCGGGGCAGGCGAAGAGAGCTTTTCTATTGCCGGGGCAGAGATAAAAAGAAAATTCCACGGTTGCGAGGTGATTGGGCCAGCGGCTCGCAATCCCTGTTAGCCATGCCTTTTCCGTTCGGTCTCGCATATCGCTGATTCAGTGGTCGACGCTGGTCCAAATCGCCCGCAGAACACTAGTAGTCTGTCCAAGCTCTTGAAATTTGATTTCAAGTAGACGCCACTAGCAATGTGCTCCGGCTTAATGCCTGCGGGTCTTGATGACCCTGACCTTGATCGTCGGTCGTGGAGTCCATGGCCACGTCCGGGTGTTTTCCTGTCAGGAACGTATTACGTGCGTATGCCGGACCACAATTTCATTAGACGGGGCTAAAATGCGCTAGCGACCAATTGAGCCTAGTGGAACTCGAACTCGGAGAATGGAGGACGATGACCGAGAATTTGAAGGGCCTTACAAAATCACGAGTTTGGCATGCCCGCAAGTCCCGTTCAGCTACTTCAATAGCCTTGCCTTTGAAGCCTAGCACTATAGATTCAACCTAAAGAGACACTTACGCCTCGACGTCCCCGCGGACCCCGTCGTGCCCGCCAACCAACTACCGAGAGGCTCGCCGATGCGCCTCCGCAACCCCGCCATCACGTCTTTCCCCGCGCCAAGGCCGGCCGGCGTCGAAGATGACGGTATGCGATGCAATTGTTGCTGGAAGTCGAGGTATGCGCATTTTCCTTATAAGGATTTGATAGCTACGGTAAAGCATAAAGGAGGCTGAACAAACACCTAGCCTCACCTGCGCCTGGATGACGAATTTCTTGGCGGCGGGCATTTAGCACCTAATGCCTGTGCCGCACCGAATCCCTAGGTAAATTAATATAAACTCTAGGTACGGCCCTCAAAACTGGAGGGTGGAATCTGCATCACACTGCCACTGACTCCGATCGGTTCTCTCGCAAAAGAAATGGCAACATACACTGTTCCGCTCCTCATCGGAGGCAAAGAAACCGTCACCCCGGTCACATTCGATGTCCACAATCCAGCCACCTCCGCTCTCCTCTGGCGCTGCTCCAGCGCCTCGGTCGACGATGCTGCCGCCGCCGTCTCCTCAGCTCAAGCAGCCTTTCCGGCCTGGAGCAAAACGCGCCCGCCCAAGAAGCGCGACATTCTGTTGCGTGCCGCCGACATTCTGGACAAGCGCGCCGACGAGCTGGGAGGGTATATGATTGACGAAACGGCCAGCCCGCCGCCATTTGCCCAAGGATTCAACGTGCCGATGATGACGGAGATACTGCGAGATGTAGCCGGACGAATAAGCGGGATCATGGGCGCGTTGCCGCAGTGCGCTGAAGAAGGGACGAGCGCGCTCGTGCTAAAAGAGCCGTATGGAGTGATACTGGGGATCGCTCCATGGTACGTTGACATAATGACGAATATGGGTGGGAAACATTAGAGCTGTAGCCGGTGCTGATGACTATGATTTTAGGAATGCGCCTTATATTCTTGGTTTGCGCGCCGTCTGCTTTGCGCTCGCCGCTGGAAATACGTGCGTGTTGAAAGGCTCGGAACTCTCTCCGCGGTGTTTCTGGGCCATTGGGTCAGCCCTCACAGAGGCTGGCCTACCGGATGGCTGTCTCAACGTGATATATCACCGACCTCAGGACGCCGCTGCGGTCACCACTGCCCTCATTGAAAACCCTTCAGTGAAGAAAATTAATTTTACGGGTAGTACCAATGTCGGTAGAATCATTGCTTCGACCGCAGGCAAGAACTTGAAGCCCGTACTTATGGAACTAGGCGGAAAGGCTAGCGCTATTGTTCTGGATGATGCGGACTTGAGCACTGCTGGGTTCCAATGTGCGCTCGGGGCGTTCCTCCACGTAAGGCCTACTTCCCTTTTCCCCTTCGAAGTGCGAGAGCAAGATACTCATCAAGATCTTGTAGAGTGGGCAAATCTGCATGTCGACGGAGAGAATTCTCGTCCACAAGAAAGTCTTGAACGAATTCCGCCCGATCCTTCAAGACGCCATCAAGACTGTTTTTCCGGCTAATGGACCGTCCCCGATACTCATCACAAGTGCTGGTGCTTCTAAAAATGTGTCACTGGTTTCATCCGCTGTTTCGTCCGGCGCCAACCTCCTGCACGGCACCCCGCAGATCGAAAAAGAGAGTAACAACCGTCTCCGTCCCATCGTAGTAGAGAATGTCACTCCAGAAATGGAGTTGTATCGCACGGAGAGCTTTGGGCCGAGCGTTAGCTTAATTCCAGTGGAGGATGAAGATGAAGCTATTCGGATTGCTAACGACACCGAATATGGACTGAGCGGAGCAGTGTTTACGAAAGATCTGGCTAGAGCCTTAAGGGTCGCCAAAGAAATTGAAAGCGGGTAAGTGGAATTCCTGCGCTTCCTAGGTCCTGAGGCCTTTGTTCCTTAACTTTCTGACTTTGTTTGGATGTAGTGCCATTCATATTAATTCGATGAGCGTCCACGACGAGGCAGCCTTGCCACATGGCGGCGTTAAAATGAGCGGCTGGGGACGCTTTAATGGCAACTGGGGATTGGAAGAGTTCCTGCGGCTGAAGACCATCACGTTCAAAGAGTGAAAATAGTGGTTCTTTGGTAACTCACTCGTCCATTGTGTGCCGTTGAGCGTTTGGATGGTCCTTGCTTTGTTTCACCCGCAGCAGGAAGCCTACGCTTCCTATTATGCGAGGCATTACACAGTCAAGGTTGAATCTCTTTGCCAGATGATATCAGAAAGTGCGCTGGCTTTAGAGTGTCTATCTTTAATTGATATATGATCGATATTGATGCGGTTGCAGTTCCATGTTTCCGCCGATTTTCAATTGTGAATCTCGCGCATGCAAATGAGATAATTTGGGAGGTCTTTGTGCTAATGCTGTTTTGGGAAAGCCTTATGTTATGCCCAGAAATGCAACTTTGAGCGAACTTCGCCCACACAATGGGGGAGTGTTGAGTATCGTAACTGATATGAGTAGAAGCCTTTCTAGGTGGCAGTCGGTACCCAATGAGTAATCCGGCGATGTTTCTGGCAGGCCTTTGTTTCTTAAACCTTCAGAATGAATTTCGTTATTCTGGAGGCTTTAATCTTCTGCTTAAGGAATTTTCAACGAGGCGAATCCCCTAATAGCAAAGCACAGTAGGGCCAATACGGTTTCTTTGGAGACACGGAGTAGAGGAAGCTCACCTCTCCTTTCGTAGTGCTACGTTCTTACACTGGAAATTTCCCACGTGTCCGTGTCTCATACATAGATCCTCGTGGTACATTATCCCCGAACACTGCAGCGTCTGGTTGCTTTTCAAAGGGTGCTACGTTAAGCGTCTGCAGCGCTCGCATTTCCCAAGTGCATCCGGGGGTGTCTGACCGTTCCCTTTGTACGACCTACACCCCTGTGTCGTGCAACTCAAGCCAGCTTAGCCCACGATCGGGAGAGTCCGGCCGTGTGCCCAGCCATTAGTCTCCCACACCGTCTCCCAAGCTAGTGCCCGTGCAGTACACCGCACTGTACCTGATAAAGACTGTGTGGCAACATCTAATGAGCTAACGTTTAGTTACCTAAGTAGGAGCACTACGGACTATTAATGGCGTTAGAGGTAACATAAGTCGGGCATCCTTGCGGACGCCCTTTTATCTTGGAAACTGTCTCCCACGGTTCGAGTAACAGACTCGACCTAGTTAACCTACTTTTGCCCAGGATCGTATCAGACTATGGTGTTGCTTGGGCAACATGGCAGCCGACTTCTTCAGGGCAGGTTGCATTTCACACGCTACAATCCCGTACACCCCATAAAAATTCTGTTGTGCGACAGAAACAGCTTGCAACTTCAAATTGACCTCTCTCTTTCGGTGGAGGGTGCACACCTGAGGTACTATGTTGTACCCCAAGCCCGCATAGCTAGCGTTGCTTGAGCTTTAACGTGTGCGAGCACTTAGGAAGCGGTGGTGTCGAATCTTCCATATATACTGGAAGCTTCGCACGCCCGCGGCTAGAGATGCGGTTACCCGCGTTCCAACAGTTCTAGTAACATTCCAAACGCAACCTGAGTGACAGTCGTTGAGTCGGACCAATGCAGCCGGTCATCGCCGGTGCCCCTCGTTTCTAAACCACACGCCATGGGTCTTTGAGTTGCAAGACCGAGTACAGGAGACCGTTCCTCCATTCCCGGGCGCGAACGTCCTCCCGCACCTTTGTTTCGAATTCGCCGACGACTCCATGAACGACGCTTGGTTTGCCCAGGTTCCGGATTCCACCGCTAGAGATAGTAAGCGTTCCGGTGATTCTGCTATGGTTGCCATTTCCGAACGGTCCTGTCCAAATAGAGAGGGAATGTCGACGCCGGACTTCGATAAAGCCCTCCCAACTTGCGAGAAAGCGTCCCAGAGGCCACAAAGACCAAAAGCAATGCTAGCTCCTCCCGCTAGATCGCAGTATCTTCCGCCCGCGAATCCGTCATTTGACATCGCATATTTCCTAAAAAACACTGGGCCATCAGCAACAAATGGAGCGGAAGTTGCTGGCGGCACGGCAATTGATCGTGTCAAGACTCCGCTGCGTTTCTTGAAGTATGGATCCCGAATAAAACCGCGCAAGACCAACGAGTAAGTATCTTTCTATAGAGAGCGTGCCCCATGCCCTTGAAAAGCATATCGACAAATATTAATCGTTAATACGACGTCGCAGGATGGGCCATACTGGCGAACAGCCAAGGTCGTCTTTGGATCCACCGACAGGAACAGTCCAGCGGGTGTCCAAAGGAGGTATTTGCACACCCGTAGACGGCGCAAGCTCGAGCTGATCTAAAAAGGAAAGCGGTATTTGCAAATTATTGTTGACGGAAAGCCGTTGGATGGACTGCACCCCGGAAGGTTGTATTTTCTGACTCTCTGGGTATTCGCCAATGGTTCTGACAGACACAATAGACATTCGGAATCGTCGGCAGCCTTTCTAGGCCAAATGGAACCCGAGAACAACACCGACTCGTTCGACAAATGGATGTCTGATATTTCAATGAACTTATATCAACCAGCCGGCGGTAGTAGTGCGGATATTTCCAGCGATGGGAGCGCATGCAACAGATCTCGGACCAGCCCTCCCGAAATCGTCCCAGCAAGTAGCACATTGGACCTGACCGTTATCGAAGAGCCAGAAATTCCAAAGACATGTAATGTTGTAGTCGACGTGAAGGACGCTCTCTTCAGCAATCCACCTACTCCCCGAGTCGTAACAGATATACACTACTGTGCCAATGACCACGGGAATCATCCACCCGGAGCGACGAATGAGTCTAGTCTTTCTCGGGCGCCATCGAAGAACCAGATCGAGGTTACAACATCAATTAGCTCATCGACAGAGCCAATCAGCAGCTACGTCTCGCGGTCGCAGTCGGCGGCCACCTCGGCGAGCACGGACACGACGTATGCCACCGGGAAGATTGGGCAATGCAGAAAAGCAGCCATAAGAGCAGACTTGTCTCCTATGGAGGTAGCCGAGAATCGGACTAGGACGGTGGCGTCACGGGTGAAAAACTCACGCCCTAGGAAGGCAAAAGACGTGTATGAGGCTCGACGAACAATCGACGAAATCGTTCGCAAGCCTGTTCAAAGCCCGCAAACTTCGCAACCTGTCTCCCAGCCATCGACGACGTCCGTGCCATCCACCGCTCCTCCCACGTACCCAACACCCTTTCAGGGGCACACCACGGCCCACGATATGCGAGGAGCCTTACAATCGAACGACTTCCAGTCTGCATCGATGAGCCTAGATGGCTGTAAGGAGCTCCATCCGAGGGCTCAGCTAGCCATGTCCCCTGTGATCCTCGTGGCCGAACAAGCACCTGTTTTGGAAAGCCGGCGCGGAACTCGTCCCTCTCAGCTGGCTCTAGAGGATAGAAGGCGTGGGTGGTCGAGCGCTGTTGCGGCAAGAGATACACAGTGTCCTAGTGGCATCGACCCGGTCGTCCCGGAGGGAAATACGGGGTGCTTCGCGGCACCGATGGAGAGGCTTGGCGCACCGAGTTCTCGGAGCCATTGTGATGTCCTAAAGCCGTTGCTTGACGACAGCACCAGGGATGAATCGTACGATCAGCCGTCCATGGATGACACTTTGAGACTGAGCGGACACGGTACGATTTATGAATGTCCCAGGCGCGAGAACAGCAGACGCTGGTTTACTTGTGCCGGTGCCGAGTCGACGTGCGAGGGTTCGATCCGACGAACCGAGCCGGGAGAATCAGCGTGCTTGGAGGCACGCGTCGAGGCCCTGGAGAGGGAAAACGAACTTTTAAAGGCCGCTCTCATGGCCGTCTTGAAGACCACGAGCCAGCCGGCCACATATTGCGTCTGCTCGCGAGGCCAATACGCTGCGGCGCGCCATCAACGGCAAGAGAATGAGGTTGAATGAATTGTGCTGTGGGAGGTCGCTCAGGTGATGTTGGAGAGAAAGCCGGGGTGTGCATACATATAACGTAATGGAGATCCACAAAAGGTAGTTCTTTCAAGGTCCGCATCACATATCTTGCCGCGTTGATTTGACGGGCGCCTGAGTGCACGAGTCGAACCTCTCTTAAACCTTCCGTTCCAGGAGGACCCTGGCAAACACTTTTACGAACAGACGACTCACGGGATGACAAACGAGTAGACTGTGAAATAAAAATCTGATGGTTGTGCATATGGCAAATTGCTAAAAGCTTGGCATGTACACGGGAAGAATCTTAACTCAAACCACGGTATGTTAGGTAGTTGCCGTACCTACAACTGGCAGGCCGAAGAACAGGTACGGCGAAGGTGTTGAAGTTGCGCGACGCGACCTGCGCAGCGTCCGGGGTGGGGAGAGTATGTCGCAGTCCTCTAAGGACTGGATGATTGAATCCGAGCTAGAAGCGCCCACTATTCCAAGCGGCAGTATTTTCCTACGCAGTCGTCGTTGGTTCTGCTGGACGCGACCCCTTTTGCGTGTCGCTAGCCGCGAACCGGGCAAAGCCCGCCGGCGTACGGGGTAGTAGCGCATGGATCGATCGGTACTAGTTGCCCGTGGGAAGCAGAAGTTGGACCCTGGGAGCGCTTTCCCCGGATTATCGTGGGGCGGGCCCCCATTATTGGGCCGGTTGACGGCATGGCCCCTGGCGGCGCGGTTTTTGGGGGCCGCCTTTTCTTTAAATCGACCGGGCGTCCTTGGAACCTTCTTTTCACTTCGACTCCTCGTCTCCTTGGTGCGCATCGCCGGATATTCGAGCGCTCTTTCACCAGGAGGCCACCGGATGTTCGCACAAGCGACGGAGCTGGGGAGGCCCCGGCCTGCCGACCTGTTGCCGCGCGACCGCTCTGCCTTCCGACGAATGGGCCGAACCGACCAGGCCCGCTTGCCCGTATAGCGCCGACCAGAGTTCCGCATACGTACGCCCGACCGTCCTTTCGGCGAGCTGGTGGGTGTGAACCGCCAAGTACGCAGACGCAACCAATGGCAACGGCACGGTAGTCCACAATGCTCCGCGTTCTCTTGACAATGCTTGCGGACCACTTGGTTCAACACCGTGGTAGCTTGCGCGTCATAGAAGGTCATGCGTCTTGGCCAACGCGTCGTGCACGGCGTCAACGAGGGATGCCCGGTTTGGAGACCACATGGATAGGGAATATTCACATGGCCGGAAGTGTCGAGTCCTTCCTGAATGTGTCCGAAGGAATAAGAATGGCTGCGCCTGGTATCGTTACCACTCACCGGCTTTGGTTACTCGGACCCGAAACCCGAAGGCCTCAAACTAATTATCGACTAAATGGGCGTTTGTTCGAGCTCCGTTCCTGAATTCGACGCTCTCAAACCGGAGTGTTCGCGAGCTGGGTGGCAACCCCGAGTGGGGCCGCGTAGCGGTGGCCTTTGTCGAGATTCCAACCTCGGATCGCTTCATGAATGCAACGACAATTGTCGTGGTCAGCAACCTCAAAATGATATCGCATGTTGGATATTGAGTTCGGACTTCGGACCGTGTCGTGCTTAAGATGCTCCCGTTCGGCCAATGGACTTGCGGGCTAGAAGAGATGTCAGCATCATGCATTGCATGAAACTATCGATTTGGCAATGATCCACCCACCCTTCCTCCGCTTGAAAAAGTTCCGTTGGGTTGTCGCCCTAGGATGTTCTGGACCCTACTAAACCACCGGTGGAAACCCGTTGGAGGTTGTGGCGACCGTTTTATGCAGGTACGGAAGGCTTCACGTCATATTTTCTTTTGTGAAAGCAATTGTTATTGTCCCGATGACATCTTGCTTGCGTACTTGTGGCTTGTCAATGTACCCCCAAACCGTTGCTTATCGCGTGTTCTTGGCCTTTGAGTTCATTCGTTACTCACCAAGACATCGCCAGGGTGTGCCTGTTTTGAAGAAACCATGATGCTGCCAAACGACTAGGCTGGGTGCATTGGCGCGAAATCATGGGCTAGACGAATCCTTGGCTTCGATAGCGCTGTTGCGAATGCGAGAAAATCGGGATTTTCGGGCTTCCTAGGTCACGCATTCCTAGCTTGGAAGTTGTGCAAAATGCTAATAGTTCAGATTCTGGGCTACTAGTGCCAGGATTTTCATCCAGGTCTTTTAGTACTCCCACTGGTCAACCTACTTCAAAAGTTGATAGTTTCATTCGGCGCCTGAAGCAATCGGTGCGACTCTGCATTGAGGATCTCGGCCATACGCCCTTTTAGGATGCCTTTAGGACGGGCCACAAGACTAGCCAGGGCTGGCCGTCCGCTGTTTCTTGTTTTGCATTTGCAGGGATCGGCGGAGCGTTTGTCCGAGCGGCTCGTTTGGTTATCATCACCCCAGCAAGACGAACTCCGTGGCTGCGCAAGTTCGCGACTTCTCGTTCCGTTCTCACCTCCTTCAGGATTTCATCATTTTACCCCTATGTACGGCGCGCCCCTGAACTTAAACACGTGCAGGCTCGAAGCGCTTTGACGCCAGATCGACACTTCCGTTCAGGCTGTGACACCGGGCCTACAAGACGGCTGCCCCTGCGGCGGCAACAACGCTTTAGTCGCGGTTGCGGAAGGGAGGCTGCATCGCCATGCCCTTCAGAGGTCTTGGCATACGGCTCTATTCCTACCTTCGCAATTGTTATTTGCGCTGTTTTAGATTTTACCGAGGTGCTCTTTGTGTCCAGGTGAGGCTGAGCGCGTAAATAGTCGCCACGGATCTCCCCGACGTGCATCGATATTAAGTTGGGCAAGGGTTTTGGCAGGGACGGCGAAGATTATTTGCAGAGGCATCTCGCTTGCGTACCTCCTTGGCAGCCATGTGTGGCTGAAACTCCTGCGCCGTGTGGGAAAATGGGCACGGCCGGCCTTCCCGCCGAGTTACATTTTTATCTCTCAGCCTTGCGCCTGATATCCGAAGCTAGCTCTCACTGGCGTTTCCAAGGCCGCCAACTTTCTCGTTGGTCGTATCCGGGTCTATCATTTGGTCATATCGTGATCGTTACACCACAGCGCACTCGCGGTCGGCTAAACTCGGTGGATCGTAATATCAGTGCCAACACGACATTGTTGGATAGCATTAGGGGATGGCTTCATGTTACCGTATGTTGTGTTAGTATCACTGATGATCGAGCCGGTTCAAATCCCTCCGCCGGTGGAAGAAGGATGGGACGGGCTATGTCTCGTTTGGGAAGTTCCTGGTTCTAGCGCCAGGGCGTCCTGAGAAACGTCTGGCGGCTTGTTGCGAGCGTCATGTCACAGTAAGTGGTCTCCACTTTTGCCTCTCGGGCCCCGATCGGAATCAATACACCCACCTTGAACTAGACTCGCTCTCAGAGGACCGGTATCACACTGGGCCGTCGTGGCGCTTCTTTTCCAAGACACGCACCTTATCAACGATCATGCGTATGGCTTCTGCACGCTTCGTTGCCTCTATTTCGGGGCCCAAGGAGACGCCAACCTTAGCCGCAGCAGCCAACACTATCGCGAATGAATTTTCTTTGTTGTTTTGCTTCTCTGTTTTTGTCGATCGCGTTCGCGTCGTATTCGTGCTCCGATCTTAACATGGGGGCACGCGCTGTGGCCCCAGCGTATCTGCGATGTTCCTCGCAGAACGTTCTGGCAGCTAATGTGGGACGACCCGCGTCCCACAAGCCGCATGGCAGCCATGTCGTGGCCCGTGGATCTGGGCCACAAATGTCTCATTACAGCAGCCCGGTCATAGCACCCCCTTTACTCCATTTCCTTTTGCGCTCTGCGATTTAAACTTCATGCTACTATCTTTATACCTAGAGTGTGGCTCAAAATCGTGGCTCGGCAGGTCGCGGGACGCCAACTTTCTCGTTCGAGATTACTGAAGGGGGGCCAAACTCCCCCATGCCGCCCCAACAATACGGGCTAGGCCTGTGGGCTGGCCGAAACAGCTCATCTTTGCTAGCATTTAGGGCGAAATCCAATGCTGGCAGGCTGCAGTGTGTGCGCTCGTACAGGGGTGGCTAGCTTGGTTTGTCTACAAAGAGCAGTGGCATGACGGTGACCGGTCTCGAAGTGCGCCCAACCCCCTGCCCCCTACCTCAGGGCATGCGAGTCCATCTCTCTTTGACTGGCAGCTTCTTTGCCTTCAGCTTCGTTCGTTGTTCTCAACACTCGTTCTTTATCGTATTCTGTCCGGCTTTACCCGCTCATTCCTAGCTTTTGTCTGTCGTTCGTTATACCGAGACCATTGTGCCTTTTATAATCTACTCTAGTCTAATCTTAATCCCCTTTACCTATCTGAGACCCATATCTTTGAAAAGCCCAGTTACGTTAGACGTTTGCTGGCGACTTCACCCCCGCCTTGAGCTTCTCTCACAGGCTCGGGGAGCACACCTCCCTTGCCGAGTTCAACATGAAAGCCATAGTCTCTTGGATTGTGATTGCGGGAGTGGGATCAGTGTCTGGCTTACGCTACGATGGGGACCACATTGATCATAATCTGAACCAGAACGAGACCGCAGTGAGTCCGCTAGACTACTGGGGCAAATGGCCAGACCACGAGTTCCACCCTTCGCCCGAAAACTGGCGGTTTCCATTCTACACGCTCTTCCTGGACCGGTTTGTCAACGGCGACGTCACGAATGATGATATCAACGGCACCGTCTTCGAGCATGACATTATGAGCAACCAATTGCGGCATGGTGGAGACGTCGCGGGCTTGGTGGACAGTTTGGACTACCTACAAGGCATGGGGATAAAGGTTAGGAGAATACGCTCAAGCTTCAAGTTGCGGTCGCGTCCCACATCGCTGCTATATCCAATACTGACTTGAGTAGGGTATCTACATTGCTGGGTCGCCTTTCATAAACGCCCCGTGGGGCGCAGATTCGTACTCGGTAAGTCAATTCTCAAGCATCGCACCGTTCTGTATGACTGTTATTTCAGAATAGGATATTAATAATGTCTAGCCTCTTGACATGACTCTTCTCGACAAACACTTTGCCACGATCACTCAATGGCGCGCCGCAATCGATGAGATCCACCGCCGCGGGATGTATGTGTTGTTCGACAATACTATGGCAACGTAGGTAGCCCTTAAGATCGACTATTCTTTATGGAGAATTAATTATAGCGACAAATATTAGTATGGGCGATTTGATCGGCTTCAAAGGCTATCTGAATGACACAACGCCATTCACTCTAGAGGAGCATGAAGTCCAGTGGAAATCAAATCGCCACTACCTCGATTTCGAATGGAGCAACGATTACAACGAGACTTGCGAATATCCTAGATTCTGGCTGGAGACTGGCTTCCTTGTCGGCTCAGATGTCACAGATAGGATGAATGGATGCTACGACAGTGAATTTGATCAGGTATGTTGGCTTGTGGACAGCTGCTTGTCGCCAAGATAGCTACTGACAATTTGAATAGTATGGTGACACGGAAGCGTTCGGTGTCTTTCCGGATTGGCAACGCCAGCTTTCGAAATTCGCATCTGTACAGGATCGCCTTCGAGAGTGGCGCCCAACTGTTCTCGATAAGATCAAACATTTCTCTTGCATTACCATCAACATGCTCGACATCGATGGCTATCGCATCGATAAAGCACTGCAAGTCACCGTTGATGCGCAAGCAGAATGGTCAGAGCACATGCGCGAGTGCGCGCGGGCGGTGGGCAAGGAGAATTTCTTTATCCCTGGCGAGATCACTGGTGGGAATACCTTAGGATCGATTTATCTCGGTCGAGGACGACAGCCAGATATGCTCCCAGAAAACATCACCCAAGCTGTTACTTTGACAAATGACTCCGACCCTGGGTACTTCGTCCGAGACCATGGAAAAAGCGCTTTGGACTCTGGTGCCTTCCACTATTCTATTTACCGGTCGCTGACTCGATTCCTCGGATTAGACGGCAATCTCGCTGCCGGCTATGACATTCCTGTTCATTGGGTCAATGGGTTCAACAACATGTTGCTCACGAACGACTTTATCAACGCCAACACTGGCAAGTTTGACCCGCGCCACATGTACGGCGCAACGAATCAGGATGTCTTCCGCTGGCCCACTATTCGAAATGGCACCGAGCGCATGCTTCTGGCCATGTTCGTTACTACCATTCATCTTCCAGGCATTCCGCTGCTACTTTGGGGTGAAGAACAGGCCTTCTATGTGCTGGACAACACTGCCGACAATTACATATTCGGGCGTCAGGCGATGAGTCCCGCGCTTGCATGGCAGAACCATGGCTGTTACAGTCTTGGCAGCAAGCAGTACTTTCAGTGGCCGATTGAGAGTGGTCTAGATGGCTGCAACGACGACTCCGTGAGCCTTGATCACCGCGACCCGGCGCACCCGATCCGTAACATCGTCAAGGCAATGTACCACATGCGCGAGCAATATCCTGTCTTGAACGATGGTGCATTCCTCCAGTTGTTGTCCAACCAGACCAGGGACATCCAATACCCCGGTAGCAACGGTACGGTCACCGAAACGGGCCTTTTCAGTGTTTTGCGCTCTCAATATCCGGATGTACAAGACCTTTCGGAGGAGGGAGAGCGTGGAAATCAATCGGTGTGGCTTCTCTACCACAACGATAATGCGACAGTCAACTATGAATTTGATTGTTCGGACAATGAAACCGCGCTGATTGCTCCGTTCGATGAGGGCACAACTGTCAAGAATCTTTTCTATCCGCACGAGGAGATTACTTTGAAAGCCAGCACGAAGAAGCTTGGAATCGACGGCTCCGCAGAATTCAACGGCTGTCTGGACAATCTTACCATGGCTATGTACGAGTACAAAGCATATGTCCCGAAGGATGTGTTCATCGGACCGCCTCCAATGATCACTAAGTTTGTTCCTGGTCATGACGCCCGTGTTCTATCGACAGTAGCCCCAGGAAAGCAAGAGGAGGTCGACGTCGAGTTTCACTTCTCGGCCGAAATGGACTGCGAGAGTGTTACTAATTCGTTAATTATCAATTCCACAACGGAAGACCTCCGCATTGCTAGATTGGTCGAGGATAGCGTCGAGTGTAGCGTCGTCGACACGGAAATCGACAATACTTATGTTGGAGGTATCCCAACCACTTGGAAGTGGAAGGGACGCTTGGAAAATGTTTCCAACGGTGTCCATGCCCTCACAATTGACAATGCGACAACTTTTGACGACAATCCTGTTCCCACCAACGCAAAGGATCGCTTCCTCTTTCGCATTGGACAGCCGGATAATCCCATGGTCTTCGCCCGTGAAGCCAACTATACCCGAGCTCTACTTCACAAACACGAGGGCAACGACACACTTTTCGTCTCCCACAAAGCGGCTGGCGCCGATAAATGGAGGTATTCATTGAACTGGGGCTCCTCCTGGAGCGAATGGGCGGACTATCACGGTGGTAATGACACTCTTGAAAATCAAGAATGGAGCGGAACCAGTCGCCAACGGTGGGACCACGAGCACATTGTGCTCCAGTACTACACGAAGGCCGGCGGAAGTGCCGATGTGATGCAACACGGCGACCTGGACCGAGACAATGATCCGCCGCGGCGATTTCCTCATCTTTTTGCGCACGGCCCGTTTAATCAGTACGGCTTCGACGCAGGCCTTCGCAATGAGTTTCACCTTGAGGAAAATGGTCGCTGGGAATATCATTTCATGGGCGAGTGGCCTGCTGAGTTTCAGGTCAATGTATGGGGCATGAACCCGGACGGCCAACCCGATCAGACTGGCGTGTTTGGCGATGTAGATGGCGACGGCGTCCTCGACAAATTGCCGCCGTCGTCTCTAGCTCAGCTCCTGGTCAATTTGTCCGATGTCCCTCCGGCACCCTACCTTGCATGGCGCATGTCGTTGAATGACGGAAACTACCGCTACGATCTTATTCCTGTCGGCAATCGATGGCAGCAGCTAGTGCTGTACGTTCTGTTGTGGATTGTTCCAGTCTTAACCGGCGGACTCGCTGTATGGCTGTACACGCAATCGTTCTACGCGGTCAAGTTTAACGAAGTAGGCGTCACTGAGAAAAAGTCATTGATTCCTGATACTATCAGGAAAGCCGGCAAGACCTTGTTTGAAAAGCGTCGCAGTGGCGAGACTATTAGTCTGGTCCGCACCCCAGCCAACAACTCTGCTGTTGATCTTCCTCAGTCATCTGCTGGTCTCGGCAAGAGACGATGCGTGCTTATCGCTACGATGGAGTATGACATTGAAGATTGGGGTATAAAGATTAAAATTGGCGGTCTTGGTGTCATGGCCCAACTGATGGGCAAGAACCTTGGCCACCAGGATCTCATCTGGGTGGTACCTTGTGTCGGCGGTATCGATTATCCCGTTGATAGGCCGGCTGAATCTATGAGGGTGAAAGTTCTCGGCAAGGCTTACGAAGTCCAAGTTCAATACCATACTCTTCGGAACATAACTTATGTTCTCCTGGATGCACCGATATTCCGCAAGCAGACGAAATCAGAGCCTTACCCGGCTCGAATGGACGACTTGGAAAGTGCAATCTACTACTCTGCCTGGAATTCCTGCATCGCCGAGGCCATCAAACGGTTCCCAGTCGATCTATATCACATCAACGACTACCACGGCGCCGTCGCTCCTCTCCACTTGTTACCCGAAACGGTTCCATGTTGCCTTTCACTCCACAATGCCGAGTTCCAAGGTCTTTGGCCCATGCGGACTGACAAAGAGCAGAAGGAAGTGAGCGAGGTGTTCGACCTCGATCTTGAAACGGTTCGAGAATACGTCCAGTTTGGTTCGGTTTTCAACCTACTACACGCCGGTGCGAGCTATCTTCGGGTCCACCAGAAAGGGTTCGGCGCCGTTGGTGTTAGCAACAAATACGGCAAGCGATCCTTCGCCCGCTATCCCATCTTCTGGGGATTGTCAAAGGTTGGAAAGCTGCCAAATCCAGATCCATCTGACACAGCCGAGTGGGATGGGAAGCTGCCGAATGAGAAAGATATCAAAGTCGACCCTGTGTTTGAAGCCGGACGTCCCGAGCTCAGGAAGCAAGCACAAGAGTGGGCTGGCCTTAACCAAGATCCCGACGCGGAACTCTTTGTGTTCGTTGGCAGATGGTCCATGCAAAAGGGTATTGACCTCATTGCGGATGTCTTTCCGCCAATCCTCGAACAAAATCCGAAAGTACAGCTCATTTGCATCGGCCCTGTCATCGATCTTTACGGAAAGTTTGCGGCGCTCAAGCTTGGAAAGATGATGGAAAAGTACCCCGGACGAGTCTACTCCAAGCCTGAATTCACCGCTCTTCCGCCCTTTATCTTCAGCGGCGCTGAGTTCGCTCTTATCCCCTCTCGTGACGAGCCATTTGGTCTGGTTGCGGTCGAATTTGGTCGGAAGGGAGCTCTCGGTGTTGGCTGTCGGGTCGGTGGTCTCGGCCACTGCCCAGGCTGGTGGGCGACGGTAGAATCAACCAGCACGACGCACATGCTGCAGCAGTTCAAGCAAGCAATTGAGGAAGCTATTGCGTCGGATCAGCCGACGCGAGCGTTGATGCGAGCTAGGGCTGCTAAGCAACGTTTCCCTGTCGCGCAATGGGTGGAGTCTCTTGAGGCCCTACAGTCATCGGCTATAAAGATCCACGAGAAGGAACGCAAGAGCAAGGGCCGCCCGACGTCCTCGTGGTCTAGAAAGTCACTTGAGCTCCCCTGGCATGAAGTTCCAGACGACATTGCCGTGCCTCCGGTTCCCGGTAGTCTTGATACCCCCAACGGTCCAAGCGCGTACAACTCGCCCACCGCAACAGGCTACAACACTCCTAACGGCTCGAGATCGAGAGCACAGAGTATGTCTCGACGTAGCGACGATGCTAACGGTTTGAACTTGTCTCCAAGCCCTGAGGGGAATAGCCCGCCTCGCGAGTCCCGTCAGTCGTTAACCCAAGAAGAGCCCTCTAGCTCTGGTTTGAAGAGGACACTCTCCCTGGGTTACAAAGCAGGGCCAGGCCATGATGTAGCTGAAAACGGAAGGCGGCGGCTTCGCAAGAGGAACCCTAGCTCTGTGATTGGTGTCGCAATTTCGGAAGCGGAAACCGAAGACGACCAAGCGGTCGACGCCCCGCGAGAAGATTTGGAGTACACGTTGACGAGAGAAGAGGCAGAAGCCGGGCGTAGAAACAATGGCCTGCTTCCGTCCTTTCCACTGGCTTCGGCTCAACCGGGCACCCCTCGTGCCGTTTCGATTCCAACTACACCCAACCCTACAACCCCGGCGCAGGGGCCAGGGGACTCGCTCCTAGCTCCACCCAGTGCACCGTTCATGCATGTGTCATTCAACCAATCGCGAAATTCGGTTCTTAGTCTTGACTCCGTTACAGGCGGTAAGACTGACTTCAAGCTTCAGAAGGTTGATCCATTCTTCACAGACAGCACAGGCGAATTTTATTCCGATTTTGGAAAGAAGCTTGATGATCTGAATGGGAAAACTTCAGAATCGCATCTTTGCATCGAGGAGTTCCTAGTCAAGAGCGAGAGGCTCTGGTTTGACCGCTTTCGCGACGCTCGATTAGGGAGAACTCAACCATCAACACCCGCCACGTCAATTTACCGGGGCAAGAAGGGTGCATCTACTACAATCGAGCCTATGACAGCCAGCGAGCCGGATGAAGACTTCGACGAGTTCTTGCTGGGCAAAGACTACAAGCCGCCCAATGGCTTGAAGAAGTATCTTCAGATCAAAGTCGGTGACTGGCCGCTTTATTCCTTCTTTCTTGCCTTCGGTCAAATCGTGTCTGCAAATTCATATCAGATCACGCTTCTTACTGGTGAGGTCGGGCAGACGGCAGAGAAGTTGTATGTGATTGCCAGCATCTATCTCGGTACTTCGATCATCTGGTGGTTTCTATTCCGAAGGCTGAAGTCTGTCTATGTTTTGTCCCTCCCGTTCCTCTTCTATGGTCTTGCATTTTTCTTTATCGGCCTGGCGCCTTTCGCCGGCACCAACCTGTCAAAGGTCTGGGTGCAAAATGTTGCTACAGGCCTTTACGCCACTGCGTCATCAAGTGGTTCAATTTTCTTCGCAATGAATTTCGGGGACGAGGGTAAGGCTTTTCTATTGACTGCTTGTAAAAGCCTCTCGACGCTAACAGATTCATAGGAGGCGCGCCAGTCAAAGACTGGGTCTACCGGGCCAGCACGATTCAGGGTACGCAGCAAATCTATGTCGTCGCTCTCTGGTACTGGGGCAGTACTCTGGCGGCAGCTACTGCATCCGGAAGGAAACCACAGACGGGAATTGCTTCGCAGCCGGTCATGGCTGCTATAGCAATCCCGATTGCAGTATTGTTCTGGGCCGTCGGGACGATCGTCTTCGCTGGCCTGCCCGATTTCTACAGGCAAAGGCCTGGCAAAGTCCCCTCATTCTACAAGTCGCTCGCTCGCCGCAAGATCATTCTTTGGTTCTTTGCTACAGTCATCCTTCAAAACTACTTCCTTTCGGCACCTTACGGCCGCAACTGGCAGTACTTGTGGTCATCAAATAACGCGCCAGCCTGGGCCATCGCGCTGCTTGTTTTCACCTTCTTCATTGGCGTTTGGGGCCTCTTCCTCTGGATCTTTAGTATTCTGTCAAAGGACCACTCTTGGATTTTGCCTATCTTCGCCATAGGTCTCGGGGCTCCGCGCTGGTGTCAGATGTTGTGGGGGACGTCGTCCATCGGTATGTACATTCCTTGGGCAAGCGGACACGTCGGCTCCGCACTCGCGGGACGCTCTCTCTGGCTATGGCTAGGCGTACTGGACACCGTCCAAGGTGTGGGCCTGGGGATGATCTTGTTGCAGACGCTCACGAGGATACACGTCGCCTTCACGCTTATTGCGGCACAAGTACTCGGATCCGTAGCAACGATCCTAGCCCGCGCGACAGCACCTAACAAACTAGGACCGGGAGATGTCTTCCCGGACTTTTCGGAGGGAGCTATTGCTGGCCTATCCAAGTTCTGGTTCTGGATCGCTCTTGCGTTTCAGCTCGTCATTTGTGTGGGCTTTTTCAAGTTCTTCAGAAAGGAGCAGCTTGCAAAGCCGTGAACGTCGAGACAATCTCTCCTTATGCTCCTACTCTTTCACACTGCTTATTCTCTCGCCACCATCAACTCTTTTTCTCTCACACCTCTGTTTTATTTTGCCTATTCTTTTCCTTTGTTTTTCTTTCTTTTTCCCTTTCTAGTAGTGTTCTTTTTTTTTCTGTCTATGCTCATATCCTGCGCGTTCTATTTGCCGAGCGCCTGAGTCCATTTGCGTATGTACGACGGCTTGTATAGATGGTGAGGGTTTTCTAATGTGGACCATTCTGTCAGAGAAGACAGACGCATTCTTTTTGCAGTACATACAGTATATCCTGGCTCTAGTTGTTCCCTTGTTGTATACACTCCCTTACATGAGATATCCTGTCCATATAGACTTTGTAGCATTTCAATGCATAGATAGCTTAATGACACTGCGAACCCTATGTGCGTGCGACGTCCGGTGCTTAGGTACGGAGTACCTACTATGTACATTTCGCAACATGCGCAACCTCGGTCTGTGCCTTTCAGGGGAAGAGAAAACCTGTGGCTTGCCGGTCCATACCAATGTTTCTATTTTTGCACTTCAGCGAGTTCAGCTGCGTGGCGCGGCTGAGGGCTTACAGGCTCTGGACTATGCCAAGTGCGGCCTGTCGCCTGTCGATCAGGTACTACATACAGGCCTTGGCGCCTATGCGCCCGTAGACGGGAGCTCCCGTCTCACAGTGATCCATCCCTGAGATCGATGGCTCCTTGTTTCTTACTCAAGCACGTACCACATCCTTATATTTTTCTAATGCTGTTCGCTCCTTACGATCGGCCTCTAGAATCAGATTGACCTTCTCTAGCCCTTGCGCTTATCCACGCGAAGCCGACCAAGACAGGCCGGTCACAAAGAGCGCTTAGTTGACCGTCCCACAATCTCGTCCTACGACGACATACCTAAGCCATGGCAGCGAATGGAGACGCTTCGCAAACTCCACTCTTTTCCCCGGACCTCATTTCACCAGAAGTCAAGGCCGCATTGCCGGAAGGCTACACCTGCCGCCCCATTCAACAGTCCGACTATCACGCAGGTTTCCTTGACGTCCTGCGGGTGCTGACGACGGTCGGCGATGTGAGCGAAGAGGCGTGGACAGAGCGGTACAGTTTTATGGCCAAGCGGTCCGACGAATACTTCTTGCTGTGCATCCTCGATGGGTCTGGCAAGATTGTGGGCACGGGTGCGCTGATTGTGGAGCGGAAGTTGTGAGTACTGCAAAGAGGCTCTGGTTGGCGGGGTGAAACACTAGCTTTACTAATGGGCTCTTTTTCAATGGTAGCATTCATAACCTCGGATTGGTGGGGCACATCGAAGATATTGCCGTTGCGAAAGACCAGCAAGGCAAGAAGTTGGGGTTGCGGATCATACAGGCGCTGGATTACGTTGCGGATAAGATTGGATGCTACAAGGTCTGGCAGTCTAGTATTCCCTTTAGATGCATCGTGTTAACAGTGTACAGACCATTCTCGACTGCTCCGAGGCAAATGAGGGCTTCTATGTAAAGTGCGGTTTCAAGAGAGCAGGCCTTGAAATGGCGCACTATCACCAAAAGTAATGCCGCACCGCCCCAATGCTATGAAGGGAGCACCGGAGTACTAGAATAGGCATGGTAACGGGACACATCACAGGAAGACCGAGCGCCTTCACTTGTAAGTGTTAGACATAGGATCACTAGACTTACTGCGCAGTAAATGCAATAACAACAGCTTCATCTCTGTTATAATATCTCGTTTCGTCATATTTAAACCCGGTGGCCCTCTCAATCTCCAACCCACCACCCAAAACTCTAACGCATCAAAAAAAAAAAAGTTCAAAAATTCAATCTCCATAGTTTCTTCCACTGGATGTGGATTACTTTCGTGCTCGTCATCATTCCCCTTTAATCGTACCGGTTCCCGACCGGTTCCCTCCCCGTTCCTCCAACCTTCTCGTTCCTCCAACCTTCTCGTTCCTCCAACCTTCTCGTTCCTCCAACCTTCCCCATTCCCCCAACCTCCCCGTTCCTCCCAACCTCACCCAGGCCTTTACCTGGTGATCTTGTCCCACGACTCCTTCAAGTTTCGCCAGTCCACCACATTCCCCCTGCCTACCACCAGTGACACCCGATGATTGTCTTGCGGGTCGTCTGTGACCCGGCACCGCCGTACGCAGTACCTGGTGTCACAGAACCTGCATGGCGCGAAGACCGACTCGCGCAGCCCAGCCGGCGCGACCTCCCTGTATTGTCTAAACAGGTTTAGGTCGGAGAGCTTCTCGTGAGGGCAGATCTTCCGGCCCTTGTATGCCGACTGGGCGTCGCGGAACTTTTGTCGGTCGACGGTGTCATTCGGGGCCACGCGGACCAGGCCGAACTCCAGGAAGATGTGGGATTTCTTGGCTTCCTGGTCAACGTAGACTTTGGGAGCATTCTCCCAGAGCTTGCCGTCCACGTTGTTTTCGTCCTTGTGGTCCGGGTGGTGGCACAGGGGAAAGTGGATGACCTGGGAAGGGTTGTTGGAGTCCCCCTTCTCCGCGAGCTTCCTGCTCTCGAGACAGATTTTCTTGGAGTCGTTCCACCCGAGCGTGGTGTGCCAGCACACCTTCAAGAGCCCAACCTGGGCCTGGCACCCACGCTGGCGCGGTGGAAGAGCCTCCTGCCTCGTAGGGAACGCCATGTTCCCGTGCACCTCCTTGCACATGCCGCAAGCTTTATAGGGCTTGCCGAATCCGTCCTGTTCTTCTTCGCGACAGGCCCAGTCGTACCAGATCGTATTCGCGAGGACGAATTTGTCCCCGCGGGTGATGTTCCGGCCTGGGCCTAGCTACCTGCGCAGGTCGCGGCAAGTGGCACGAAGGGCCAACTTGCTCCAGCCTGGGAGGTGGTCCTCGATGCAGAATTGGATGTCTAGCGGCAAACGATAGAAGAAGTCCGCGGACATGGCGGAAGGGTTGTTGGATTGAGGAGAGGGGACGCCAGAAGGGCGGAGGGGGAAGAGAGAGGCGGTCGAGACACCAGAGGAAGGCATTTCTGGGATCTGATGCTGGCGCTTCTGAAGTGCGCGGTTGTCGGGGTTGGCGGGAGAGAAAATGAGTTCGGTGGAGGGTTGGCGGTGCCAGATGTCCGATGCCGAAGGACAACAAGAAGTGATGGTGGGAAAGTTGCGAGAGATGATTGAAATGCTTGCAGTTCAGGCTTATTGGCCTTGACTTGAACCAGATCTGACAGTGGAAGAATTTTGGTGCTTTGTGTGGAAAAGATGGAAGAAGCGAAGAACTTATACGACGGGCTTGAGGGTTGAGTGCTCTCTCATGTCTTAGAGAACAATAGCATGGGCCTCAATACCATGGTTCTATTGTTTGGTTCGCTTCCAGAATTGGTTATTCATGACAATAGCATTCCTCCCCCAATCAGATCTCGTTCCTATTAGGTCTATTGCCGTGGAACTGACTGGAAGCGAGTACATTCACTCGGGAATCGCTTCCATTCTGAACACGCCAATTCCTATGACCTTATTAACCATGGCCGTAGACGTGATGATTCCTACACGGCTAACAGTGAAATACGGCATCGGCAGGCAGTACTCGAGAAACCGGCCTCCAATTTGAGTGACAATCGGTTGCCAGAGTAACGCGTGGATGTACAAGGAGAGACACGCGAGGGAAAAAGTAAAAGAGAAAATAATCGCCTAGTCTTACTCACATTGCCGCTCCTAAGGGAATAGTAAGTCGTAGCATCGACCTGATAATATGCGAATGCCTACGGAGTAGTCTCTATTCGATCATGTGTCTCGGCATATATAAAATGGCCGGCTCCGGAGGGGTGCCTGCCCATCTGTGCGACGACCCCTCCACCGGAGAATGAAGCCTCCGCTACGTTCTAAACACCCAGTGCTACCAGCGCTTCAAAATTAAGGCCCTTCTGCGTTTCTTCGATTTTGGAAACACGTACCTGCTCTGCAGGCCGAGTTACATACGAGCGATTTTGCACTTGCTCCACCTCATTTTGGGGACAGGTTCTGTTTGGAGTCGAGTGTGTTCAAGGACCGCTGCATTCGCGCTTAATCGCCGCAAGTCAACAACGACCATGGCCCGGTCGGCAGCATGTTCCTCTGTAGCGGAATTAGCGGAACCAACCGAAACAGAGGATGACATTCAGCTACGAGACTACCAGACTGAGATGGTTGAGGCGGCTATGTGCGAGAATATTATCGTTGCGGTACGTGTGTTTGTTTTGGATTTGCGCTATCTGATGCTTACTACGCCGTCTATAGATGGACACTGGAAGCGGGAAAACGCACATGTGAGTTTGATTAGCTCAATACCTCTCGGTCCAAAGGCACTAAACACAATTCTAGTGCTCTCGCTCGTGCCGAGGCGGAATTGGAGTCCGGTCAACGTGACAAGGTCTGCATCTCAGCAGCCTAGCAAAGATGAGATTGAGCTAACGGTATGATAGACTATTTGGTTCATGGCGCCCACAGTTGCACTTTGCAATCAGCAGTACAACATGTTTCGGCGTCATCTGCCCGCTTACCAATGCCGCTTTCTAAGCGGAAACGATGGCGTTGATAGCTGGAGTGATCAAATGATATGGGATGCTGTTTTGCTAGACATTCGGATTGTGGTTTGTACTCCGCAAGTCCTGTTTGATGCGCTGAGTCACGGGTTTGTCCAAATGGCGGGCATCTCGCTACTAGTTTTTGACGAAGGTCCGGTACTTTGCTTATATCGCACCCTCTTCGCTAGCGCTAACGGAAAACAGCCCACCATTGTACGTTGGACCACCCTGCAAACCAAATCCTCAAACATTTCTACCACCCATTATTGCGAATGGACCCAGGCTCCGCGCCGAGAATCCTCGGCCTGAGTGCTAGTCCCGTAATGAAATCAAAAGTTTCAGGCTTAGAGTACGTCTCACGTCAAGATGTTAGGAGTTAATTTTATTCGTTTATTTATTGCTACAACCTATGTGCTAACCGCCTTGTAGAACTCTCGAACGAAATATGAATGCAATTGCAAAGACGCCAAAGCTCCACCGGACTGAACTCATGAAATACGTTCATAGACCAGTCTTGGAGAAAGCCTTTTACAAAGGTGGCTTAACAACACCATTCTCAAAATGTTTGACGATTTTGCAGAACAAAGTCGAGACTCTGCAACTTGAGGACGATCCATACGTGCGCTCCCTGCTAGCCAGACTCAAGGCCAACCCTCACGACATAGTGACAAGGAATTCCTGCCACAAAGTCCTAATAAACGAGCGAACCTATTGTAGGGATCAGCTGAGACTTATCATCACCAGGTCTGAGGCCATTGAGGCAGAGTTGGGCGAATGGGCCTCACGATGGTATATCAAGAATGTCCTATCGATGCGCTTAGGCTTCATTCAAGAGGCGGCCCCACGATTCATCCAATTCTCTAATGAAGAGAAAACATATTTACATGGAGTGTTGTCCGAAATTGAAGACAGTATTAGGGATGAGCTAGCTGTTGGAGATTTTGAAACCTCTGAAAAGGCAGCTCAGCTGATCGAACTACTGTGTTCTGAGTACCGGGCGCAATTCACGGGCATCGTGTTCGTTGAACAGAGGGCTACTGCCGTCGCTCTATCCAATTTACTAGCCGCTCATCCTAAGACTCGCGAATCGTTCCGACCTGCTCCTTATGTAGGTCTCTCAGCATCCAACAAAATGGCCGACCTGATTGACCCTCGCGGACTGGACTTGACCCTCGACGAATTCACTGCGGGAAAGAAGAACCTTATTGTTTCAACGAGCGTGCTTGAGGAAGGCATTGACATACCTAATTGCCACCTTGTTGTTTGCTTCGAGCAGCCAAAGAATCTCAAGTCATTCATTCAACGAAGAGGTCGAGCCAGGAAACAAGATTCCAAGTACATTATCATGGTACCCGATACAAACCCGATAAAGGGACCGGAAAAATGGGATGAACTCGAGCAAGTAATGAAAACTATGTACCTCGATGACCTGCGACAAGCCAAGGCCGCAAAAGCATTGGAACGGATCGAAGAAGATGTTGGCCGGATCAAATATCGCGTCGAGTCCTCCGGGTAAGTTTTCCAGGATTTGCTTTTCAGATTACGTCTTATGACTACATAATTTCATTCACTAACGAAACATGTTAGAGCCCTGCTCACTCTAAACAATGCAAATGCTCATCTCTACCATTTTTGCAACAAACTTCTCTCCGGATCAGACATCGGCCTTCGGCCCCAGTTTGCATTCACTAAAGAACCCCTCTCCAAGCTCAAATCGGCTACAGTTACTCTTCCATCTTCGGTCAACCCCGCTGTGCGAACTGCGAGTAGTTCGTTGGCATGGAAAACAGAGCGGAACGCTGCCAAAGACGCTGCGTTTCAAGCCTATGTGGCCCTACACAAAGCTGGCCTTGTAAATGACAACTTACTCCCTTTGACCCAAGATATCGAGGACGCCCTTCGGTCAGACACGATCCAAGACGGCCCATCCTTGGTGTTGACGCAGAGCACGCTAGATCCGTGGCATTCCATTGCATCGGCCCATCGTAGCGACTCGATAATATGGTCGAAGACAATGATATCCCTGTCAATGGGCGAGTTTGGCTCAACGGCAGTGATGATGTTTCTCCCTTTGGCTGTCAATTGTATCGAAGAAATCCCGCTTTTCTGGAACGAGACAACTTCTTTTACGGCCTCAACGAAATATGTAGGCGACTGCCACCTCAGCCAGGAGGAGGTCTCCGTCATTCGAAAATCAACACTGATCTTATTGAGCACAGTGTTTGGAACTCGAGTGGATGAGACACGGACAGAATATCTCGTATACTTTGCTCCAGAATTCCGTGCGCTACATGAATTACATCACTGGAATCAGACAATGATTGGAAGGATACCAGCAAAGGATGCAATGCTTCCTAGCCTCATGCCCGGCCAGACCAACCTCTTAAAGATTGGTCGTGAGTCTATTCAACTCACAAAGCCATTTATAGTCCACAACTTTTCGACCACGATAATCGAAGCAGATGACGACGAGACTCACGAAGAACTGATCCTTCACATTAGCAACTTCCCAAAAAAACGAGACTTTTTTCGGCCGTGGACAATGGCTACAGAAGAAATTCGAAACTCTGCGTATACTAGCTTAAGGACAATACCTGCAGAGGCATGTCAAATCGACAACATCAGTCTACAGCATTCGTTGTTTGTACTTTTTGTCCCTTCCATATTGCGCCGGCTAGAAACATGGTGGATTGCAGATGAACTTGTGTCGACTATATTAGCACCACTTTCTGGCATGAGCAAACGGCTTGTGCTCACAGCTATTACAGCTTCATCAGCTTACGAACTAGATGACTACCAAAGACTGGAATTCCTTGGGGACTGTGTCTTGAAATACTGCACTTCTATGCAGTTGATGGCCCAGCACCCGTTATGGCCCGAGAAGTATCTCACGGAGGTCAAATCTCGCATCGTTTCGAACGGATCACTTGCAAGAGCTGCTCTGCGCACCGGATTAGATGCATTCATCATAGCCGAAACGTTCAGAACAGCCAAGTGGAAGCCTAAGACAGTCGATGATGTCCTGGGAGAAACAGGCCGTTCGGCTGAACAAGTTCCTCGGTCAAGAAAGCTTCTCGCAGATGTCGTCGAGTCGCTGATTGGTGCGTCGTTTGTGGATGGAGGTCTGGACAAAGCCCTGCAATGCATCAATATCTTCTTGCCGGACCAAATGCCATCTCGCACTCTTAAAGAGGCTCATACTACGCTTTACAACAACGCGAATCAGAAAGACGACGTCCAGCTCCCAGACCTAGAGGCCCTCGTAGGACACAAGTTTAGAAATCCTGCGCTTCTCGTCGAAGCCGTCACACACGGGTCTTTCAAGGGGTATGGATCTGATGCCGTGGTATCCTACCAGCGTCTAGAGTTTCTCGGGGATGCCGTGCTTGATTTACTGGTCACAAGGTCGCTCTTCGCTCATCAGCCGCCGCTTTCTCACCATAAGATGCACACGCTGCGGTCGGCTAATGTAAGCGAGTATCTCCTTTCTTTTGTTGTTATGGAACATTGCATGCTAGAAACCCGGTATGAAATTGTCACTGAACAGAGCGGAAACGGTAAAAAGTTTCTGCCACATGAAAAGCAGGCCAAACGAGCGATATGGCAATTCATGAGACACTCAAGCGTGGACGTTGCCGACCACCAACAACGAGTCGTGGCTCGTCATGAAGCGCTCCGTGAGCAAGTTAACTCTGCATTGTGGACCGCCGATGAATTTCCGTGGCATTCGATGGTCCAGATTGGCGCCGATAAGTTCTTCTCTGACCTCGTGGAGTCTGTTCTTGGCGCTATCTACGTTGATTCTTTGGGGGACCTCTCTGCTTGTAGTGATTTTGTCGAGAGCTTAAACATCATGGACATCATGAAGAGGCTACTGGCGGATAATGTCGATTGCACGCATCCAAAGGAGATGTTGGGTCAATTGGCAGTGACGGACACTGTCAAGTACTACATTAGGGAAGAGGATTCCAACCCAAATGCGTCTCCAGAACAACAGCGGCCAAGGAGATTTTTTGGCGTCAAGGTTGGAGAGAGTTTTGCGTCTGAAATTCCGGATGGTGACTGGACTGCTGGATTGCGGCGGCTGGATATCGAGACATGCGTTGCTTCGGAAGCAATTAAACGGCTACGCGCAGACAGGATGGATAAGTTGAACTGAGAGTGCTGCTGCGAAACTGGCACATATATCAATAAATGTCCAAATTCCAATTGTAGCACATCTTCTCTTGTCTCTTGAGTGAAAACTGACTCCGACGTAATCTGACTTCAGCGCTTCTCGGCCTCGACCCCCAATATTGAGCTAGTCCTACTTCAGATTGAACCCAAAACTTCGTACTTCTGAAAATGCCCTCGAAACTTTGCTTCAATACAAACATATCTTAATACCTCTTTAACTAGGGGATCAAATTCCGACCTAGACTGCCAAAACTTAGTTTACAACATTACGCCAGTAAGGGGCAATGATACGGATTGCATAGGGTTGTCTCCGCATATAGACCGTATATGAAATGTAATAGGTCTCAGATTAAGATCTCAAAGTCTCTGCTATATTACTTTTAGAGGAATGGCTTTGTGCGATGTTGACATATGGGTGTCAGAATATTTGGTCAACCTGACTAGTACGCCTAGCTTAGAATGACTCGTGTTGCCACTAACTTTACGTCGCTTCATCTAGTTGAGGCGGGGCAGCCTTGAGGAGGAACAAGGCGGCTACTTGCAGAGCGCCGCTTTCGATCCACGCAAACGCCCACGTTCTCCTACGCTAACAATGGCGGATAACAAGCATCGGCCAACGCCACTGGAGCCCCCGCCCTCATACGAGGCGTCCGAAGGGAAGCCTGGAGGCGCCTCGCCAGCCCAACGCTCACCCCGCCCACGGCTTCCATTGCCACTGAACCTGCCCGCATTGAACATTGTACGAGGGAAGCGTGTCGTTCTAGCCTCACAATCGCCACGACGGAAACAGCTCCTTGCTCAGGTATGTGCGCTTTACTTGTTGCCGCCATTGGTGTACTTGGCTAAGGTTGGCTTAAGCTGTTTTACCTGACTCGCGCCGTTTGAACTACAGATTGGCTTGACGGACGTGGAAATCATTCCATCGACCTTCGCCGAGGACCTATCTAAGACGCTGTCGCCGCTAGAATACGTCTTGCAGACGGCGTCCAAGAAGGCCATGGACGTCTACGAGCGCGAAATTAACAATACAGTCAAAGGCGAACCGACGCTCATCATCGCGGCCGACACCATCGTTGTCGGGCACTATGGAGACATTCTCGGAAAGCCTAAATCTGAGAAAGACCACATCGAAATGTTGCGCAGGTTACGGGATGGCGGCGAGCACAAAGTGTACACCGCAGTTTCGTGTATGACGCCGTTAGAGAGCGCGAGGGAGCCAGGTTATGCGATGGAAACCCATGTAGAGGAAACGCTAGTGAGGTTTGATCCGAGCGGTAAGCAACAAGCCTCTGTAGCGTTACATCTGCGTGGCCCTGGTCTTAGTCGACTAACGTGGAACATTTCTAGTTACCGATGATCTAATTCTGGCATATGTCAAGACGAGGGAAGGCGTTGACAAGGCTGGTGGATACGGCATCCAAGGAATTGGCTCCATTCTAGTAGAACGAATAGAAGGCACATTCGACAACGTCGTCGGTCTTCCGTTGCGCGCTACATTGCAGCTTATCGAGAAGGTCATGACTCCGGAGGAAGACGAGTATGACCGGGCGATACGGGAGGACGACGATGAGTAACGCGACAAATACAGTCCTAACGTTCCATTTATTGCGAAAAACATTTCCTGGAGGATTGATGTCACTAGCGATTGCGCAAGCTTAGCTAATTAAGCGCTACATTAATCATTCGACACGTCGATTAGAGTAGAGAGAGAATTACTTCTCTATGGTAGAGAAAAATACAGTGTGCTACCTGTACGTAGTATAAACTTGCAACATTTGAAACACGTTTGTCGAACGACACAAGGGGAAGTGTAAAACAGATTCCCTCCCTTCTCTTTGTAATAGATAAGGTTTAAGCTAGACTCACGGAATGTACTTTTTTATAGGGGTCTTTGTTCAATGCGCTGAAAACGGTTCGACTTCAGGCTAGGCGTTTGTCTGCATCGGGAGGGAACCTCGAAATTTAGAGAGTGCTGGTGAAGAGCGCCCTTTGAGTAGTAAGTTATAGAGTTACGATATATTCAGAGAGATTTATCCTGAATCTCTGGGTACTTGCTCGATTAATCCCGTAGTCTACATGAATAATGCCCGTCCTGGTCCCTACCACTTGACATCGCTCAACCTCTCCTTACAAATAATCAGCCAAGCGGCTCAACGTCCATATACGCAATCTCATTAGGACACTAGTCGCACTACACACCAATATGTTTCGTTTCAATTCCGTCAAAGAAAAAGCTAGCAACTTCATTAAAGACAAATTCAAAGGATGGGAGCCCGCTTTCCGTCGTAGATCCGTCGTCGAGATAGACAAACGCTTTCTAGGTCCACATTGGGAGACATTGCATCCGAAGTCGTCCATGCCAGCAGTCGACCTTTACATCGCCTACATTACTGACCAGGCCGTCGGGAAGTACAACCTTCTTCCGGTGTGGCTGGTTGATGCCCTACGAGCACAGAAGGCATTTCCAACACTTGACCTCGGCAAGGTGCGCTACGCGGAGGGCATCGAGACGATGCAAGGCGACCGTCCCATCACCCTCGAGTACAACATATTCTTCCCGGATACGCTCAACATCGCAGACCAGAACGCCGATCGAGCGGATGTGCTAGCTGTGCTGCACGAGTTAGAGCATGTCGCCCAGACGAAGCGTCACGACGGAGTACGCCCGTACTGCAACAAATTCATCATCCAGAGCGCGGGAGCTGTGTCGCAATCCTTGCAGAGACGGTCGTGGCGAGCGTTCGTGAAGAACTTACACGAGTATGACGGGATCGAGAAGGATGCGGTCGACAAGGCCAAGAGACTGATCGACGTCGTTATGGAAGCCGCTATTAGGCCACCTCCGGAATCGTAATTCCGAGGGTTGCTCTAAACTATGCCGAAGAATGACATATCGCAAGTTTGGATTCAGGCGATCTTCGATCTGATCCCTAGCGTAGCTACAGGAAATAAATTGGGAAAATAACGAGGAAATTTATGAGAAAAGACAAAAAGCATTCTTCCAGGGCCCATCTGGGGAGCGCCGAATTTGTCAAACTGTTCAGTCGTCAGATGTAATATAGTACAGCGTTATATCTCTTTGCGACACAAACGACACTTTCCGCATTACACCAGCGCAGCAGAATTGCCAGTTCAACACCTCGAAGAGGTTCGAAAGCAAAAATCCGGGTCCACCGGATCCCAAGCGCTTCCTATGACTCCTCAAAAATGTTGGAACCCCAATTCTTCTCAAGTTCTCCTTTTAGTATTGGATGTAGGACTCCCTGACCAAATCACGCGGCGCATTACACATCGGAGGTTTGGAATCGCTCGGTCCCACCTCAACCACACCGTCAGCGATATTCTACGCGGTCACCTATGCAAAACCATGCGTCAGCCACTCATCGGTACATACTTTGCACCCTCATTTTGACACCCAGATGTTTTCACAGCCTCTCGATTCATGCTTCTCTTCCCTCGGTGGTCGACGGCCATCGAAAGAGCATGTACGTCTCGTCTGTCCTTCGAGGACGCACGTCCGAGCTGGAGGTGGTGGAGGGCGCGGGTGCGGGTGCGGGCGCAACTTCTGGGCGAGACCTACTTCTTCGACCACTATCTCCCGTATCCCTCGAATCGTAATATCCCACTTGCCCGCCCTGCTGCGGCTCAGCCCAGCCATAGTCTTGCCGCCCGCCGTAGCCAGGCGTGAGTGGACTCGGCCCTCGAGCCGGAGCCGGCGACCCGCGAATCCCACCCCAGCTGTTTGTTCCCGTCTCCGAACTCGGCGGCGACACGCCTGACACGGCGTTCGGCGAGGCGTCGGGCGCGGAGAGCCCCGTCAACGATATGGCGGGCGAGTTGTTGTTGTATGGCCGGTCGCCTTCCGGGCGGGGAGGCGCGGGCCGAGAGGAGTGCTGAAGGGCCCAGTCGGCGTCCGTCGACCCGGACCCGGCACCAGTATCGTCGGCGTAGTCGGTACCAGCCGGCGTCGGCCGGACCTCGGTCCAGCGGGGCCGCTCTCTAGGCGACGGGACGCGCCCTGCCTCTGTCTCGTACACCGACGCCTTCTTCTCGCTCGATAGCACGCCCGTGTCGGGCATCTCGTAGACCGGGGCTGGCGTGTTGGCGACTTCGGAGCGCTGCTCTTCGACGGGCATTTCCTGGGGCGGCGGCGGAGCCGGCGGAGAGTTGGGCAGCTCCACGGCGCCGTGGCCGGCTTTCTCGTCGGTCGAGCCGGCCGCGAGCGCGCGAAGCTTGCGCTCCCGGCGTCGCGGCCGTATGCGAAAGCAGAAGAAGAGGAAGCCGACGATGAAGAGTACTACGGCGGCGGCGGCGATGGCGATGCCTACCCAGGCACCTGTCGACAAGCCGGAACTGTCGCCGTCGCCGCTGGCGGCGGACGTCGCCGACGAGGACGGAGCGGTTGTGGAGGCGGACGTGGGCAGTGCCGTGTCGGTCACGGTCAGGCAACACGGTACGCATACCTGTTGCTCCGGCGAGCAGACCCAATCGTGGTCGCAGTCATCGTAGGTAGTACATGGGTCGCCCAGACAATGCCCTGTCCAAGTGCAGGCAGGCTCGTCGGCCGCGTAAGTTTGCGTTGCTGCGGGTGAAGACATGGTCGAGCGTGGAGGGCGGGTAGCTCGTCGTCGCGCTTCCCGCACAGCAGGACGAGCGAGGACGGAACTTCAGCGTACTCTATCGGAAGGTACAGCGCTCGGTACTCCGTAGTCGGTTGTGTGGATCGTCAATCGGAGGCTTGGTGGCTGTTGTGTTAATCAGTTGTGGCTGCGCGTCCAATAAATACTAGCCGCCGAGAACCAAGTCCCAAACAAAAGCCCAGCTCTTCCGGTTCTCCACTCCGCATGCTGCCTAGTCTGCAAACTTCCACAGGCTGGTGCGCAGCACCTGAGGTGGTTTATAGGATAGAGCGCGACTCTGGACCACGATTCCGCAGTGCTATGAGGCGCACTAAGAAGCTTGGCTGCTGGGCTACGACGAGACCACACGGGACCCGAGCGCCAACAGTGGCGGCGCTGCTAGTAACGCGACTCGGCAGCCCTTTGAGAAGGCCAAGCCTGCGCATGATTGGGAACACTGCACTTAAAGTGCCGCGGTGCATGCAGTGGCGCTATCAGCTGCGCTGGACGTTGCTCCGATCTTACGCCGTCAGTGCGATTTCATTGGACAGGGCTGACCGACAGACACCCTCCCCAAAGCTGAGCGGAAGCTCCCACCTCGTGCCCGGCAACTTGGCTCAATGGCACATGCCTACGGAGCACCTTCTTATGTATATTCCCGTCTTCTGCCTCGAGTGTGACGCTCTGAGCCGCGCATGCAACTGAAGAACAAAGCTGAACTGCGCCCCCGATGCTATGTAGATATCAACCCAAGGACGCAGGCAAGATCAGCAGCTTTTTGTCGCTGACTGTGGGATATTAAGGCACCCAGCGAGCCTTTTTTGTGGAGCCTGCCCTTCCATAATCGGCGAGTGCGTTTGGGGAGCCGCAAGGGGTCCTCATGCAGGGGTTATCGCGAGTACTATCAGAGTTTAAGTCCCCGACTGTCACGGTCTGGAAGACAAGCAGAAATTCCCGAAGGGAAACCTTGAATTCGAGCTAATTGACAAGAGCTTACACGAAGAAGAAAAGAAAGGAGAAGAGAAGGAAGAAGAGTAGGCCAGAAGGGGTTTATATACACGAGCCAGGAAAGTTCCCGGTAGCAGTAACACGCTTAGATCACGCTCTAAAAGTAACACGCCAAAGTGAATGCTGCCGATAACACAAATGGTAACGCTAACGCTAGTATCAGTAGCAACGCTAGAGGTAGTAACCGTTAGATCCTGTGTGAATGTAGATTGGTAAGTAGGGCCCGTGACACCGACAATCTAGTCAGAGCAAGAGCTTTTTTGCGCGATCTTGCTCCTAGGCACAAATTCTAATACGCCTAGGTAGAATGCTTCCGCGACTTCCTTGGACAAAGTTGCAGGATCGGGCGCTCGTTACTCTGTAACCTCCCCCCCTACGTGGCGAGAATCCCTGCGTCGCGAGAGTACTTGGACCGATCAACACTTCTTGCCCTCGCTCATTCTTTCCTGAATCTATAACTGATATTTCTCAAATTGGCGTCTTCTGATGAACATATATCTTCATCTAAATAGCAAAAATACAGTGAGGTGGCTATCTGCTCGATCCATTCGTTCAAGGCGCGGAGAGCCGGTAAACTACTACCCCCCTGTCATATCTCGAACGTGAGATTCTTTTCGAATTTTGAGCCAGCAGTGAAAATAGACCGTTCGAAATGATCCCTGAGACCAGCTCTATGAGTTTTTACTTGAGCTGGTGGACACTCGGAGAATTTTTGGCAGAGGAGTGAGGTACAAGGCATGACTCGCCAAGATCTTAGCCTGCTGACGTATGACAATCCTGCCTTATTAACATGTATCGTATTCTTGACGCGAGCTGAACCCTCCCTGAGTACAACCCGATACGAGGTGGTAAGATTCCACGAGTTTCGACGAGCTTCCACGGGCTTCCACGAGCTTCCACAAGTTTCCACAGCGAATATCAGTTAGAGCCAGTGGCAGAGGACCGTTGTCCTCACCCTACTCCGTGGTACCGCGTCCATGAGCGACCCTCGAAAGAAGAGAATGCCACGGGGCATGTCCTCGTGTTTCATAGATCCTGCAATGGCAACGCTCACTTGAAAAAGTCTTTCGCCGACGCGCCTTCCATGTTTCCCGCCACTACCCAACCGCCTGTGACCTCGAGATTAGTGAAGCTATGCTGCGCACCTCCCTCCACATTCCCCAAGTCGCCCATAAGTAGTCTCGCCTGATTTGAAGCCTTCACATACTTGTACTCATGTCCTGTCGCCTTCGTTGTCTCTTTGAAGGCCGCCATGCATGCCCGGTAACAGTGATTGAGCGCCACGTTCTGCTGCTCAATGGCGCCCAAGATCTGAGATTGTCGGATCTCTGCAAGCTGATCCTGAGAGTCGTCTTGGACAAGCTCATTGTTCTGAGAACCTGCATCAAGAACTGCTTGCAATCCGATCTGAAGGCCTTGCATTTGCCCAGTCAGAAGGGCCGTGGTGTCTTCGATCTTCTGTTCGAGCTCTTGGGTGGCCTTGAAGTTGTCCGAGGCAGTTTTGCTAGACGATATAGTTAGATATCGTATAATATGGTCCGAGGAAAAGTGGTCTTACAAGGTGGAAAACTCTAGAGCAATGGCTAGCGTTGATTTGTAGCTGTTCAGTTGGGATTGAAAAGCCCCGATTTTCGCCTTTTCAAACAACAGCTTAGCCTTGTCGCGCCGGCTGATAGTGCCATCCTTGGAGTGACTTGTGAGCTTCTTGATCTTATCCTGGAACTGATTACAAGCATCGCAACATGCTTTCAGAGCTGGTTGGATTTGGGTCAAATTGGCCTTTTGTTCGTCAGAGAGAGAGTCGTCGGATACTTCATCGTTCAACTTCTGCTTCAGTGAATGGATGGTATCGGAGAGCGTTCCAACATCGGTTTTCAGACCAGAGATGGTCTCCGGAGCCTCGTGGAGATCGGAAAGAGATTGATAGAGCTTCTGGCTGCTCGAGTAGGCAAGACCAGCGACAGCAATGACGCTGGCTGTGATGCCTAGAGCCTCTGCCATGCCTTTAGCGGTAATAGTCCCACCCACGGTTGAACCTGAGGTTCAGGTCGCGACGGAGAAAGAAAACTGGGCGAAGGCAACCTCCGCTCACGTGCCGACCCCGCTTTTCTCTCCTCGTAATCGGCGGGCTGAAGAGAAACCACCAGCCATCGTTGCAGCGCATGTTGTTCCACTGTTGAATCAGACACCGTTCAGAGACTGCACATACACCACCGGTTGATGATGCTCAAGTGGAGCAACTCCCCCCGAGCTTAGCCTGGCAGATTAGCATAGGCTCAACCGGGGCCAGAATCTGACCCCACCGAACGGTGCCTCGCCAAATTTCATCTAGGGACTTGTTTTTGCCGGGTTCCGAGAACACATGTCCTTTTCCAATCCAACGCGTCATAGGAGGAATGATGCCGCTGGCTCTGGCAACATATACCACAACCCCCAAGTTAGCGGGGGAAAAGCTCACTTCGGCGATACGTATCATATTGGTTGGTGAATCCGAATACCGCAGAGGAATCAGAACACTGAGCAGACGTGTAGGAGCAGATGATCCTTTGAGCCGTCTACCATGCGCTACAGACGCGCCGTTCAACTCGTTCTCGAAGCAACACGAGCCCGAATGCCTCGAAGACACTCGCACCGCCCTCCTCCAGGAGATAAACCGCTGGGTTGATGGACCAGATGAACGATGCATCTTCTGGCTCGAGGGCTTGGCTGGCACCGGAAAGTCGACGATTGCTCGCACCATTGCCCGCAAGTACTTTTCACTGAAACGTCTTGCAGCGAGCTTCTTTTTCTCCCGAGGCGGCGGAGATGTTGGTCATGCTCACAAATTCGTTTCAAGCATTGCCGTCCAGCTGGCTCACGCCACACCGACTCTCCGTCAGCATATCTGCGACGCTTTCACGGAACGCCCCGACATCGTTGACCAATCCCTCCGCGATCAGTGGCAACGGCTCGTCCTTGGTCCTCTTGCAAGACTTGACGGCGACGATGGCCGGTGGCCATATGTCCTTATTGTCGATGCACTTGATGAGTGTGACAACGACAACGACGTTCGGATCATCGTACAGCTCCTGGCTGAAGCACGATCATCAGCACAGGGGCGGCTGCGCGTGTTCTTGACCAGCCGGCCGGAAACGCCAATCCGCTCCGGCTTCCATCAGATGCCGGCTGGCGGATACCATGATTTTGTATTGCAGGACATATCGCCGTCGATTGTCGACCAAGACATATCGAAGTTCTTCTGGCATGAACTCACCCTCATCTGCCAAGATTCGTTCTCGGATTTTGGCTGGCTACGTGCAGAGACCGTCGGCACTCTGGTCCAGAAAGCGAGCGGCCTATTCATCTGGGCTTCTACGGCTTGCCGCTTCATCCAAGATGGGTTTCTCCCAGAAGAGAGTCTCGAAACAATCTTGAACGGTAGTACCGATCACGAAACTCCCGAAGAGCACTTGAACGACCTCTATACCGCCGTCCTTCAGAAGTCGACTCAACAGTACAGAGAACAGGACAAGCCGAAAGTGCTTGGTTTTCTGAGAGATGTCCTTGGTACTATTGTTACCCTCTTCTCTCCTCTCTCGGTTGACTCGCTGAGCGGTCTTCTATTCTTCCAGGGAGCTGTTGTGAACAAGACCATCTCCACCCTTCATTCTATCCTGAATATTCCGACCGAACCAAGCCGACCGCTTTGTCTGCACCATCCCTCCTTTCGCGACTTTCTTCTGAGCCCTGAACGATGCACTGACCCCAAGTTTCGGGTGGACGAGAAAAGAACCCATGCGAAAATCGCTGAGAACTGCATCAAGCTCATGTCCACTTCTCTGCGGCAAGACATCTGTGGCGTGAAGGCCCCCGGCATGCTCGTGACCGGTGTAGCGGACTCGCAGGTGCAGCGATGTCTTTCCCCCGAGCTCCAGTACGCATGTCTCTACTGGGTTCAGCACCTCCAGAAAGGTGGGTCCGTGCTTTGCGATGAGGACCGGGTCCATCAGTTCCTACAGAAACATCTGCTTCACTGGCTCGAGGCACTAAGCTGGATGAGGAGAATATCAGACGGCATCAGTTCCGTCATTTCTTTTCAGTCGATTGTCAAGGTACAAAAATTGCAGCAGGCAGGCAGGAATATCGCGCTAATCTTGTTCAGAATCACGACTGTCCCCAGCTCTCCTCGTTCATTCATGATATGAGGCGATTTATTCTCCACAGCCGATCAGCAATCGAGCAATCTCCGCTTCAAACATACTGGAGTGCTCTGGTGTTCACTCCGACAAAGAGTATTGTAAGGGTGCAATTTGAAAACTCGGTTCCTCCATGGATGCGACGATCACCAAAGGTTGACCAAGACTGGAACGCTTTACTGCAGACGCTCGAGGGCCATACGGACTCGGTCAGCGCCGTGGCCTTCTCGCCGGACGGGGCGCGGCTGGCGTCCGGGTCGGACGACCGGACCGTACGGGTGTGGGACGCGGCGACGGGCGCGCTACAGACGACGCTCGAGGGCCAGACCGGCTGGGTCGCGGCCATGGCCTTCTCGCCGGACGGGGCGCGGCTGGCGTCGGGGTCGTACGACCGGACCGTGTGGGTGTGGGACGCGGCGACGGGGGCGCTGCAGGCGACGCTCAAGGTCCGTACCGGCTCGGTCACGGCCGTGGCCTTCTCGCCGGACGGGGCGCGGCTGGCGTCGGGGTCGGCCGACGGCACCGTACGGGTGTGGGACGCAGCGACGGGGGCGCTGCAGGCGACGCTCGAGGGCCATACCGGCTCGGTCAGGGCCGTGGCCTTCTCGCCGGACGGGGCGCGGCTGGCGTCCGGG
>MU001678.1:15067-208756 GCA_010093515.1 Lineolata rhizophorae | reverse complement strand
CGCTGCAGGCGACGCTCGAGGGCCATACCGGCTCGGTCAGGGCCGTGGCCTTCTCGCCGGACGGGGCGCGGCTGGCGTCCGGGTCGGACGACCGGACCGTACGGGTGTGGGACGCGGCGGCGGACGCGCTGCAGGCGACGCTCGAGGGCCATACCGGCTGTGTCCTCGCCGTGGCCTTCTCGCCGGACGGGGCGCGGCTGGTGTCCGGGTCGCGCGACCAGACCGTACGGGTGTGGGACGCGGCGACGGGGGCGCTGCAGGCGACGCTCGAGGGCCATACCGGCTCGGTCAGGGCCGTGACCTTCTCGCCGAACGGCGCGCGGCTGGCGTCGAGGTCGGACGACGACACCGTGCGGGTGTGGGACGCGGCGACGGGGGCGCTGCAGGCGGCGCTCGAGCGCCATAAGTACCGGGTTCGCGCCATGGCCTTCTCGCCGGATGGCGCGCGGCTGGCGTCGGGGTCGGGGGACGACATCATCCGGGTGTGGGACGCAGCGACGGGCGCGCTGCAGTCGACGTACAACACTAGCGGCATCGTGAACCGGCTATCGTTTTCTGATGATGGGACCTTCTTACTCACTGATAGAGGGTTTCTACCTCTCGACATTTCCAGTGCTGCTGTGGCACCTTCTCAGCAACATCTTTCTGAGCACATCTTTGTCCAGGAGCAATGGGTAACTTGGCAGAAGAAAAGGATGCTCTGGCTTCCGCTGGACTATCGACCGAATTGCATGGCCACTTCTGGCAATGTTGCCGCTTTCGGACACTCATCTGGTCGCGTATCCATCATGGAGTTCGCTTTTGCAACATGAGCCGACCTCTTCCCTACCCACCTCCGTGGTCCTGTATTTCTTCTTATACTCGATGGCATGTGGTGAAGCATCGCTTGTTGGAAATGCAAATGCTTTGGAATCAGCGATTGCTCAGCTGCTAATGCAGCACGATGATTACTTAACTGAACTATTATCTATCGAGAGCAAGCTTCCATTCTGTTCAGACAACTCACGTATCTAAGCACAGTCCGATCAAAGCAATGGAATGAAGTGAGGATCAGGCGCATACATTCCGTGGTTCCATGATCGCAATTGAAAGTTGATTTTGGAGACCCTTAGATATGGAAAAGGGTGGTTCTGTCTGAACCCAACTCCCAGTCCGGCTCCTGCTCTGCTTCCATGAGATTGACATGCCCCCTGATGACCGGAACTCCATAGAGTCGAGGTACCTTGATACCACCCACTATTTCGGTGGCGAGGGGTCTTGGGGTCCATAATTCAAGTATCGCCGGTCTGTTTAGCGCTTATTTTGGCCAGGGTTTTGACCAGCCATGACGTCAGAGTACACCCATCAAGTTGCCAACCTCGTCCAACCCGTCAATTTTAGCTAACCTGCCATCGACTTGCACTTTGAAGTAGGATGGACCAGCGGGCCTCTTCTTCCGGATGGCCATGAACTCTAGGCTTATCATGCTCTCCTGTAAGAAAGATTGACGTGGACGTAGAGTGCGACTCGCTTGGAATTACAGTTACCTTCTCGAGTATAATTCCACGAGGGGCTAACAGGGAGGCGGGGCGCTTGGTGGCGCAGATCCTTATCGTGCCACCCCCTGGCGTTGTTCAATGCAGCAAAAAGACCTTCTCCGCACCAGCCAAGACAGAGCTTATCCACCACATACTACGTACGTTGAGGCGCTTCACCTGCAGCCTATGCATGTAGATGCTTGCTTCACGGAGCTCGCGAGATTTCGGATTCCTGTGGGCTCAGATTCCCGAAAAATCGCCAATCTTGCAACTTCGCTTTTAAGCCCAGACGAACTACGTACCAAAACTCAACGCACAGGCCTGGCTGACATGTCGCATGCAAGGATCTCCTTGGCCGTTAGAAGCTCGGCTCGAAGCTTGGTCTAGAAAGTTATGTAGCTGCCAACCAAAAAAGTAGGCATTACTTTGTACAGACATAGGAAGTTCCTCCAGCGTTTAAGCAAACAAATCAGACGAGATCACAAACCTCTAGTTTATAATGTGCTAATGTTATACCATGGCTAAAAGCAGATCTATAAAATTCTGTAGAGTTCGTATGCTGCCCTTGATCACTACATTCATTTATAAGGCAGTGCGGTAATGCAGACTTAACTACGTTTATGCCTCTAGCTAATCGAAAAATATACAACTAGTTTTCATCTGTACGCTTGCGCGTATTAGGTGCGAGTCAAGTAGCGCACTAAATGTAAAGCCCAGGATATAATTCCCATGGACTAGGAAGTTTTCCTGACCCTTCAAGATCTTCTACGTGTCGGCCTTTTCTTGATGGGTGAGCGTTGCTAGAACGAGCATTACCAATTGGTGGACCATCCTCAGCCTTACGTGCTGCGGCCGACTGCGCCACCACCAAAAGTCAAGCAAACAAAAAGCAAAAAAAAGTTTCAAGCCCGATGCGAGGGTCGAATTCACAACCTTAAGATCTCCAGGGATCCAAGAGTCTTACACTCTGCCAACTGAGCTAACCGGATAGAGAGACCTTGGCACAAATTCTACGAGTTTTGATACATAACGATTACTTTTTCTTAAATGATGTTTCCCCCAATACTAACATCGACGTACGCTAGTCCCAGGCGCAATTGAACAATCTGTACTATAAAGTGTGAAAATGTAGGAGAGACTCTTCTAAACGTCTTGAATCTTTGAGTACAGAAATAACTCGGGCTTATGACATGACAAAATATAGCACCCGAGTAACCGGCATTACACATCAGAGTTTTCGGAATAAGAAGTGATGCCGGAAGTAAAGTTGTAAACAAATAGTTTAAAAACACCTATAGTAGTGCTTGCAACAATACTCCACATAGGGCTATTGCTATCCGTGTTGCTGCTGCTAGTGTTTAGTGCTGTGTGGATTTGCTCTAGATTGTCTAGATTGGACTTACTATTAACAAATACCGGAGTTGCTAGGTCTCTAATGTATGGTCGCATACATGCAAAGGGGTTTGTCAGTGACACAGACTACGCAAAAATTATTGACATCTATATGCAGCCCGAGGCTGTATCAACGGCGCAAACAGCGGGCACAATTCAGCCTTAGTACGCCCTGCAGCTCCACAGCAGCACAGCCTAGTTGCCTCTGCTCAGCCTTGTACCCGTGCTGATAACAGACTAATAGCCCCCCGCACGCACCCTCCGGTGCTCTTCAACGCCAGTAGAACAACAACCTCCAGGATGCACCACTGGTAAGTGTTGCCTGCTTTGCAACTCTCGGGAACCCCTGCCCCCTGTTTCTTCGCATATCGAGTTAATGAGCAGCTAACGGCGACCTTTCATGTCCAGTAATGAATGCGGCGCTGTTGGCGCAGTCAAGTGCATCAAAAAGGGCCACCTTCAATCGTGCGAAGTTCCAGGTTGCACTCGCTACTTCCAAACCAAGCAAGGATACACAATGCATTCGTATCGAGACGGCTTCAACCAAAGTGTTAGCCCGCACTCTCAAAACAACACTACAGCCGACCAAGCCGCCAAAGAACCGACTGAGAGCAATAATATGGCCAGCGACTTCACACCTCGTATGTTTCATGAGGCAGCTACAATAGCGACGAGGATTGACACCTTGATGCAGAAACACAAACAAACGAGAGAGATGACAAAAATGAGCGAAAAAGCTCCCATAAGAAAGAAAGGTACGTACGTCATCTCCACTACGATAGCATGGGATCTAACATTCCACAGGAAACTTTCTGTTTCTGCAGCCTCCCAAAAGCAAAGTAAAATATTCGAGAAGGATCGGAACATAGCGGGGGAGCTTAAGCTAGATTCGGGTAGCAACAAAACAAGTAAAGGTCGCCGCAAGAGCAACAAGTTATGATAGTGCCAGTTAGCTGCTTATTCAGTCCATTAGGAAACAGGAGGTGCTAAAGTGTCATTTAGCTCGACTTCTTCTCGACTCAACGTGAGGTGCCTGCGGATACACAGGCGCCAATTGGCCTTGGCTCGAACGTTAACATAGTTGGCCGGATTCGAGGGATTTCCACGACAGCTAGACAACGTAATAGTCCGGAAACAGATGCCAGACCAATTAGTCTATTCTTTGCGTATTCCTGGTACAATCACCGTGAATTGTGCAGCGAGGGGGGCTCCACGAAGTTGAGGTCTGGACTACATTACTAAGGTCGCATGAGACCGAGAGCTGTCACGTGAATGAATGTCAACGCTAAAAGTCTTTTCCGGCAGAAAACTTTGGTGGGGTTTTTGAACCGATCCACGACGCCGTATAGATGCAAAAAGGCCTAGTCCTAGGATGTGCTATGAAACTAACTGTAACTTCTTGTGCGAATTTTGAAGATTCGTTCTTGAAACTGCCCTTCACTCTGGAGCCTGAACTTTTATTGATATATATAGGTATACTTTTCCTCAACGTTCTTTGCGGACCTAGTTATGGGAGATGGGCCTGTGGGTCACGACGGGCTCCCTCACGATGACCCCAAGGACCTATCGCCATCCTCATTTGAACCCGAGGTCTTGTCAACATCTCCACCAAGCTTTTACCCCCCTTCCAATCCCATAGGTTGGATCTCTATGCTTTCCTCTCCTTGCTCGTTCGCTCCCCAACACTTCCTCGCAGTCATGGACAATCTTATCCACAACCCAAACCTAACCTCAAGCCACTTGTTCCGGGCCGAGATCCTATACGACAGTACCGTCAATGACGTTTCGGCTTCCGACGCCGTCAACGTCGGGGATGCGGAAGATGACTGTGGTACATGGCAATTCGGCAGCTTTACTAAATATATGAAGCCCGAAATGCGCCCGAGGTGTTGTGATGTGCCGCCGAGGTACGTGCTGCAGAGGACGGTGGTACGGAGGCTGGTGCCACGAAATCCGACACTGGATAAGGCATTGGTACAAACGTGTCATATGTTTCAGCGGCGTTCGTCCGGTCCATCATCGCGGGACACGTCGCTAACGGTGGAGGTGGGGAAAGTCGATGCGAATGCGAAAGCAAAGGACAACAACGAAGAAACAGAAACCAATTTAGTCATATACGTTCCTCACGTCGAAGCACCCGACGACGTTCCGTTCTATCACCCGACAGTCAGGGTCGTCGCGTTCCTACACTCCTGGAAACCAATGTCAGAACATGGGATCATCTCTGTCCACTATCGCCTCTTTCCCAACTCAGAGCTGACGCCTCGCCTTGAGCGCACCGCTCTTGCCCTGCTAAGACTGATACACAAGCATGGGCGGGGCCGGGCTGCGGGCTACCGGAAGAGAGTGCACCACGACGTGGTGGTGCCACAAGCACCGTTCCAGGATACATACACGGCGCTGAAGCTGAAGTATGCCAAGCGATTGATCAAGGATTGGGTTGAACAGACTGATCCTGCGAAGCATGTATTCGAGGACTTGGGAATTGCAGCCTTCTTGATCGAACTGTGGAAGGAGATGTATGAGATAGGGCCTCAGAGCGTTGAAAGTTCCAAACCCCGATTCCCGGGTTTTGTGGATATTGGCTGTGGTAACGGAGTCCTGGTCTACGTTCTCAACGAGGAAGGCTTCCGCGGCTGGGGCTTTGATGCACGGCAACGCAAGACTTGGGATGTTTTGTTCCCTGAGGACAGGGGGAGCAGTCTGAGAGAGATGTTGCTTGTTCCTGATATTATGTGCCCCACGCAGCACGTACCGAAGCGGGCTTATCATCCCGGAGTGTTCCCAGATGGCACGTTCGTCATCTCCAACCACGCGGACGAACTCACACCTTGGACGCCACTCCTGGCGTTCCTGAGCAAGTCGCCGTTCTTTGCCATACCATGTTGCAGTCACAACTTTGTTGGTGCCCGGTTTCGGGTTTCACCCTCGGTCATGAAAGGCGCTCCAAGTTTTGCTGCGCAAGAACGATCGAACAACAAAACGCCTCCGCAGACTTCGGACACCGGAGAAAAGCCGAAGGAACTGCACGTTGCAGACGGACTGGCTACCGGGTCGCTGAAAAAGATCAAGGGACCGTCTGCGTATGCAACACTCTGTCAGTGGGTTACGAACCTCGCGGAGGAAGTCGGGTTTGTCCCCGAGCACGAGAAGCTACGTATCCCAAGCACAAGAAATGCGGCAATACTTGGCCGTCAAGTGCGTGATAGCAGCCATGAGCTATCAGACGAGGATAGGAGACAACTCGTAAGGGACATTCTGGCCAGAGAACAGGGCACAAGCGTCCGTGAGATGGGGCAGCGTTGGCTCGACAATGCGGAAAAGCTTCTGAAGGGGAAGGCATCTGGGCATTAGCCCTGGGTGTGCGACCTCGACAGCCTCGGTGCCCCCGACACGTGCAGGCCGTGGCCCAAGCCACCGTCATGGCGCGACCTGAATCCAAGTGGGATGCTGGACGCTGGAAAGGAATGCAGGTGGCAAGGGGTCTGCCGGTATGGTTCCGGCCAAGTTCCCCGCAGTGGCCATCGTCATCGGATCACGAGAGCGCGGCAGGCGGAGGTGGTTGCAGCGGCGCCGCTCGGCGCCTTCCTCGATGTGCGTGAGACAGAAGGAGGTGGAAGCCGGGGAAGGGACCCCCCGCCGAACGGAAGCCGCGCGCGAGGGCGGATTGGCAGGGGCGGCCGTGAGCCACCGCGCGGTGACGTCAGAGCGTGGTTGTTGATGCGCGACGCCAACCCGCTCGCCGGCCGCCGCTGCGGCTCGTGATCCGGAGGCCGGGCCCCAAGGCCCGAGGGGTTCGTCGGGCCTCCGCGTGGCCGCGAAGCGGGCATCGTGAATCGGCGGGCCCCATCGTCATGGCCGTGACACGTCTGACCGCTCTGGCGTGACTTCCCGCTGTCCGCGGCGCGCCTCGCAGCTTCCCGGCGGTTTCTGAGACCGCGCCTGCTGCTCAACGGGCTTCCGTTCCGGCATCGTGCCCTTCGGCTGTTTCCGCTGGCCAGGCCGCGCTGCTTGCGTTTGGCATATCGACAGTCGAGCTCGGCTTCTCTGCAGACCAAGGCCTCTTCCGACCCCGCCTATTCGCCGGCCAAGCTTCTGCAGGGGCTCGGCTCAGCCCTGCGGGCCCCGCCACGCTGGTTGCTAACCGCCTACGGTAGTCGGTTGGCCGTCGACCGCAGCGATTGGCCGGTTCGCCATCGACGTCAATATTCGCCTCCCCAGGCCGCTCGGCACCGGTCCGTCCAACTTTACTTAAAAGGTGCTCTGCCGCCGTTCCCGGCCAAGAGCTTGGCTCGGATGTCCTTCTTCGACCGCAAGATGATGAACCTCGGGCTGCGCGCTGTGAGCCTCGGCGTCGACCGCATTCCCGACAAAGTTTGGGACTCGCTCCCCGGGTTCAAGCAGAAGGAACTCAAGGAAGCCGAGCGCAAGCGAGACAGGAGGAAGAGCACGAGCAACGTCGATGGCGGCCGTCGCGTGCGAGTCAACGGAGACGATATCGATAGGCGAGGCTCGAGACGCCGGCGTTCCCGCCGTCGCTACTCGTCGCCACCGCCGCCCCAACCGGAACTAGTGGACGAGGAGGCCATGATTGGTGGTGGATATGAGCCACCCACGCGGCATCAGAGTGAGTCGCATGGGCGCGCCGGAACAACCGAACGTTATGGAGAATCTAGACCGGAACATGTGAGAACCGGGCAGACGTCTGCTCGTCCTTATAACCCAATGGATTACGTCGGTAAGCCATGGGGGGTTATGACGAACCCTGGACCATACGACAACCAGCAGGTGCGTCTACAAAACTCCGGATTCTAACGTTTGCTTCTGCTCGTATACACTCACACGGACCTAGCACTCTTACAACGTCCAATCCTCCGTTCCGCAGCCCCCAGCGAACCCATACGCTTCCTATCCTCTTAACCGCACCTCATCCAGCGAAGCGCGTTACACGTATCACGCTTCGGAGCCTTCACCACCGCACTCGCCCTACCCTAAGCCTCCTCAATCCTCAGCCAACGGTGCTATGCCGCCTCCCCAACAGCCCTACTACGCCGACCCGCGGCACCCTGGGCCACCTCCCCAGCCATACTACAATGCCGCACCGTACGGTCACGATCGCCCACCCCACTTCCGCCAGCCTTCCTATTCGCAGCCCCCATCACGTACTGGCAGCATGCGTGGCCGCCAGGACGACTATCCGCGCGCTCGTTCTCATTCGCAGCCTCGGCGGCGCGAGAGTCGCGGCCGCGATGACCGCACTGAGCATCAAGGTCACCTTCGAGGAGCTGCGTACAAGGCAAAGTCTTCGGTTGTCGACAAGACGGACCGCGCGTTCGAGAAGGCGGGGAGCGGTGCTGACAAGAAAGGCATCGGCCCGGCCAACGTGCTTGGCGCCGTCGCTGGCGGGTGGTTGGGTAGCGAGGTCACGAGCGGGAAGCGGACGGGGGCATTGGCAGGAGCGGTTCTTGGCGGATTTGGCGCAGAGGCCTTTGAGAGGGAAAGGAAGAAGAAGTGAGTGGTTTCTATGCCATTAGATTTCGATGCTTGATGGATTGTTTGACTAAAGATGTGGACCATAGGAGGGAAGGGAAGCGCAGGCACCACGGTGGCTACGATGGTGCTTACGATGACGGATACGATAGCTACGACGGTTACGAGAGTTACTGAGGCACCTCCATCGCTAGTGCTTCCATCTGTCTTCAACCCGTGGGCGCTGAACGGATCCAGTTTTCTTTTCCTTCTTTTCTTTCACCCCTTACTCTCGTGGCTAGCCCGTGTCCTGCAACCACAAGATACGGCCACGCAAAATGAATACTATACATTCCACTTCAATTCCTTTTTTTAACCGTGAACGAGTGTCACTGGCATGAAACCACGGGTCTTCTTTTTTCCATGTGTTCGATCAAATTGCACGAAGACACTAGCATCAAGTGGCCGCGTGGAACCCAAAGAAGTGGGGCCAAAATCGGAGAATGTGTGCCCATGAAAAGCCTCCCAGAAGAGATAAGGACTTCACCAAGATCATCTTTCTTTTCCCTTTATGTTTCCTATTCACCTTCATCATTTGCATAGCTTGCATATCCTAGGCATTAGGTGGCTCGATTTCTTTGCCGACTTCTCTATATGGCTCTAATTGGTGTACTGATGGTGCATTTATCTATGGCTTAGGCTGGCAGCTGGGACTTTTATTAGCATTGGGAGGTTGGCAGCAAATACTCCTTATGTTTCATTTGAAGCATATATGGTGTTTTTCTTCACGGGCTGAATACATCTCTTTTCTTTTCCTCGACATGCACTACTTTTATGATCTGCAATTGTACGACAGTATTGAGGCTATTGAACGGCATGATTGAGCTTCAAGTGCTCAATGCTAGAAGAGCAATCAGATTTGAGCTTTTCTGCATTGTAGAACTTGTTCAATATTGATGACCTTGGATATCGTTTTAGGACTGTTTTCATGCGATCGCTGTCCAAACATACTAGGCTATAAAGGCTCATGGGCAACCCGCCAAAGCCTCGAGTCACGCATGTTAGCGTATTTTGAGAATTATATCCTCTTGAAGCCTCGCAAGATTGCCAACTGGTTCCATTGGTTTGCGCGAGTTGACATAAATCTCGCCTTAGTCAGCCTCCATACCTAGTAGAGGATAACACCAAAAAGCCCATATACTCGCGGTCACGCCGCACAACCAGAGCACAGCCTTCGACTTCCTGATCTAGAATATCATCACCTCCTCATCCATCCGCTGCCTTCCTCTCCTCCCCCACCTTTCCCACCCCCTTCCCTCTTCAGCGCCTCCCGCTCCTTCTTCCCCGCCTGCCTCTCTTGTCCCACAGGGAACCTCTTCTCGGCGCCGCACAGCGCGCAGCGCACCACGAGCACGTCGGCCCACGGCTTCCTGCCGCCGCGGCTGGCGTTGGCGACGCGGTGCGACGACGTGGCGCCGGGCACGAGGTGCGCGTGGCAGCGCCTGCAGATCGAGCGCTTCAGGGCGGGCGAGAGGTGTGATTGGGACTTGCGGGAGACGGCGAGGAGGTGCGCGTTGAAGTGCGTGGGGAGGGCGTGGGCGTTGCCTTTTTTCTCGTCGGTGGTGGTGGTGGTGGTGGTGGTGGAGGCATTTGGTTTGTTATGGGGATTTGACGAGGTTGTCTCGTTGGGAACAGAGGGTCGGTCGTCTTCTACTGTGTCCAGAGATTCTTTTGGAGAGTGGTGTTTGGACACTTTATCGTTGACCTGCTTTTCATTCTGCGTTGCTGATGCTATCCCGTAGATGTGTTGTGAGGCGAAATATGACGCAGCCTGGTAGAGGTACGATATGCGGGCGTGAAGGTGGCGGTTTGGAATGGATTTTGATTTGGCAGACTTTTGAGATTTCGCTTTCGCCATTACGAATAGATCTCACTGATAGTACGGTAGGAGCAACGTAAAACTGGCAATATAAGAAAGTGAAGATCTCGAAAGCAAAGCGCCACCGGTCGTGGTCGTTACTAGGTTTTTTCCTAGAGTAGCAACGTTACTAAGCGAGCGGCAGCTTGACCTAAGAAGGCGCGGAAGGCAATGTTAGCATCACGTGACAATGTTAGCGCCGTCGGTTCAGCCGCCTGTTTGCAGCCTGCGGTTCGCCGCGCCGCCGCGGCGCTTTTCGACCTTCTGCCTCTTCCTTTGCAACGACCCCCGCCTTCTGTCTTCCTTTCATCTCTCCTTCACCGCGTCGACAAACTCCAATCACCCTCAGCAACCGCGTGCCGACTGCTTGCTTTCCCTTCTGCGTTAGAGCTACCTAGCTCACGCATTCCTCCGACACACCTCTGCTGTTCGCAGCGTCTACCGCGCTCCTCGCACCCGTCGCGCCCATCGCGTCTTCGTGCCTCATCACCAACCACTTTCAAACGTAACCCGAAAACCATAGCAACGATGTCCCACGAGGAGGATTTGATCGATTACTCGGACGATGAGCTCCAAACCACCGACAAGGGCGCCGGCGCGGCCGCCGGCGCGGCCGCCGCCTCCAACGGCGATCAGAAGAAGGGCGACTTAACAGTTTCCGGACCCGGTGCGGAGAGCGCCAAGGGCAGCTATGTCGGCATCCACTCGACCACCTTTAGGGACTTCTTGCTCAAGCCGGAGCTCCTGCGCGCCATTACCGACTGCGGATTCGAGCATCCTTCGGAGGGTTAGTCATACTTAAAAGCTCTTAAGTCCTTCACGTCCATCCTTCCCTCCTAAGAGAAAGCGTCCGTCCATCTCCGCGGGAGCCTATCCGGTTAAAGAAATGGCAAATTCGTTATTATTACATGTCGCTTGCGGGTGCGCGCCCGAGGAAGTCTCGATGAACTTGGCGTTGAGGCTGAAGTAAACCGGCATGTCCGAAGGGCTGAGGCAAAAAAAAAAAACCGATCGACCGGTTTTCTCCGCGATTTGGAAGCCACTGGCGAATCTGCTCGTCACAAGAAAGCCTCGATATTCAAACAGCCCTTGCTGTTCATGCTTCTGGAATATGGAGCAATCTGTGAAGCCGTCGCTGAAAGGCGAGCTTTGATATTCGAGATCATCGTCTTTCTTGGGCTTATGTGGAGGATACGTAAAAGTTAAGAGAGACTTCCCGGGCCGCACATTGCATGCTTTACTATGCTGCGTTTGTGGGAGGAGCGAATTGCCTATTGCTTGTGGCTTGAGTTGCGGGACCTTCCAGGATTGCTCTTCTAATGTCGCTCGGCTTACCGTGGGATGGATGGACGCGACGCTCGAGTTCTTTGCCATACATACACATCGATTGAGGCGTTCTAACCTCGGTTCACAAACACAGTTCAGCAACTCTGCATTCCTCAGGCCATCCTCGGAACCGACGTTCTCTGCCAAGCCAAGTCTGGTCTTGGCAAGACAGCTGTTTTTGTTCTTGCAACCCTTCAGCAGATTGAGCCGGTCGCTGGCGAGACATCTGTTCTCGTCATGTGCCACACACGCGAGTTGGCTTACCAGATCAAGAACGAGTACGCGCGCTTCAGCAAATATCTCCCTGAGATCAAGACGGCTGTTTTCTACGGCGGAACTCCCATGCAGAAGGATATTGAGGTGCTTGCCAACAAGGACACCCATCCTCATATCATTGTGGGGACCCCTGGGCGCCTGAACGCTTTGGTTCGTGACAAGAAGCTTCGCCTTGGAAGCATTCAGCGCTTCGTCCTCGATGAATGCGACAAAATGCTCGATCAGATCGGTAATTACCTCTCATCATAACTGGTAAAGGGACTGTTATGTGGCTCACAGATGGAAAATAGATATGCGCCGCGATGTGCAAGAGATCTTCCGCGCTACCCCGACCCAAAAGCAAGTTATGATGTTCAGCGCCACCCTCTCGCAAGAGACACGCCCCCTTTGCAGAAAGTTCATGCAGTCTCCCCTCGAGATTTTTGTCGACGACGAAGCCAAACTTACGCTGCATGGCCTTCAGCAATACTACATCAAGTTAAGCGAGGGCGAGAAGAATCGCAAATTGAATGACCTGCTTGACAGCCTTGAATTCAACCAGGTCATTATTTTCGTGAAGAGCACTCTCCGTGCCACCGAGCTTGACAAGTTGCTCCGCGAGTGCAACTTCCCGTCTATTGCTGTCCATTCGGGTGTGGGCCAGGAAGAGCGGTAAGTCCTGTTATGACACCGGCCCCTTCAAATTTTGTCAACTTACTGCGCGCTAGAATGTTTGGAGTGTCGTCTAACGGCTACGAATAGCATCAAGCGCTACCGCGAATTCAAAGAGTTCAACAAGCGTATTTGCGTTGCGACCGACGTTTTTGGTCGCGGTATCGATATCGAGCGCATCAATCTGGCCATCAACTACGACCTTCCCGCCGACGCTGATAGCTACCTTCATCGCGTCGGCCGTGCTGGTCGTTTTGGCACGAAGGGTCTGTCGATCTCATTCGTCAGCTCTGAGGCCGACCAGAATGTGCTCAATGACATTGAGAAGCGTTTCGAGGTGGCTTTGCCGTAAGTTGGCTTCGGACGGATGCTGATGTTGATTGTAAAACTAAGATTGCTAACCGTTCATCTTAGTGAATTCCCGGAGGGCGGTATCGACCCCAGCACCTACATGGCCAACTAAGTCTCATGCGAGATTCGATGTATGCTGGATGCCGATTGTTTTGTTCAGCAGTCGGAAGGAGGGCCAAGGGTTCTATTGTGAGCTGTTCTGGTTTCAAAATGGGAATAGCTGGGCGTTTGCTCTCTGAACAATAACTGAAGGCTCTAGGTTTTCTTTCGGGGTTTTGGTTGGTATTCTTCAGTTCTCCGGGCCTGTACTCTAGGGTTACAAGCAACAGTGAAAACAGCTCCGGAGGTTTGCCTTCCTTAAAAGTGGCTAGCTTTGATTTGCGAGATCAGGTGTTGCTGCATGGTCAGTTTGCTCACTATGTAGTGAAGTAAAAAGGGCTTTTCCAAATTTCTATCGATCACGGCTTGTACACCGCAGTCGGTTGTGCCAATACAAGTAGTATGTACGATGCCTGGTCGCCGATATGTCGGCTTCGAAGGACCAGACGCAAGGTCGGAGACCCATGTCCCAATGCTTGGTCATAGTTCATCTCCGTTCTCCCCAAGGGTCCGGGGAGCCTACAGGAGGGATGCTACCAGAGAGCAAGTGCAGTAGCCGGGGACCGAAGCGCGCGGCACCGGGTAGGTAATTTCAAGAATGCCATCCCCAGTCGCGCCAACAATCCCATGTTCGCCCTTTGCTTGGTACGGAGAGCCGGATTAACATACATCTATTAATGGGACTGGGACGCCACCATACCCGGTTTCCCAGTTTTCCGCTTTTCAGGGCCGGACGCGGGAAGAGGGGGGGTGCGGGCCCTCCCTCCTTTTCTTTCCGAGTTGCTGGTTCGGCGTGATTGATCGTTTGCGGAGATAACGAAAGGGTCGGGAGGCGACTCGAGGGTCTTTTTTCCTTGCCGCAGGGCATGCTCCGCGCGCCCTAATCGCGTGTGCCTCAGTGTGTAGGTAGATCCGAGGGCCTGGAGGCTAGGGGTAGGGTTTGGACATGGGGGGTTACGGCTGCTAAGGTAGGTACGAAGGATGGGGATGCAGACGTCGCTTGCGAGTTGCGACTTCGTTGGTCGCGCACCCGGCACACGTTTGGCAGGAGGGCGAAGCGCTCGGACAAGGCCGCCCGTGGCCAAGGCGGGAAGGATGGGGCGGCTTGGTCATGAACTCTTGGGATGTGTAAAGTGGCAACCCGCAGGACGGGGGAAGGCAAAACTTGGAAAGTCGATGGGGAGATGTTTGAGGTCGTAGCTCGGGGATGAGATTACTGGGGAAGGAGTGTGCGGTCTGTTGCTGTTTGAAACGCACGTATGCATGTAGTAGATAATAGCTCGTGTGCTATATGTTGAATTGTTTTTGGTTGGCGATGGTGTGGATGGCAAATGCGCATAGTGCTTGATGAGGTTGAGTTGTTCAATTTCCTCGTTGGCATACCGTAGCCCTGGGATATAAGGCTTGGCTTGCGGGTGTGGCGTTTGGTTGGAGATATAAATAGGCAGTGAATAGGCAATTGTAACCAATCGAGCCACTTCAACCGCGAGCGGATAGCCTTGAAATGCTGCCTTTTGATGTCTGCCGTTGCTGTTCGGCATGTAAGTAAAACCGCACTAGGCTCGTACCCGCCACCCACCCCACACCCGCGGGAATTTTCTGGGGAGAGAGAGAGCTGAGCCGCAAGCTTGATTCATCGGATATTTGCTCAGGATGGCATTTCAAAGCATTTCGCCCATCCGAGCCTCGAATCCGCCCTGGCGAAGAATCCCAATCCAAAACGTCAATCCAACCGAATCACCATCGGGGGCGCGAGTCCTGGTGGCGGGATCCTTTAGGGGGGCCGGTTTCGTATTGCCGATTGATGTGCATCCGGGATCGCAGCTCATGACAATCTCGCTTCGACAACCACTTTGCCATGCCTTTGGACGCCCGAAACATCACTTGAGTACTCCGTACGTAGGTCGAGAATACCGGAGTTCGGCATAGGGGGTGTGACCCCCAGTCTGCATTCGTTGACGGAAAATCTTGCCGTGACCACATAGCACGAGTGCAGAACATAAGGCAGGAGGCACTGAGTTGAGGTTCGGCGTCCACTGTTAGCCAGGGTCTTTTCTGGCCTTGTCAGCGTGGCCAAGCAAGAACCACCAATCACGCAAAACATAGTCGAGCACTTCGTGCTTTGCGCGGCATTGCGCGGAGCGATGAGTGACCGAGTGGAGCGACCGGCGAGAAATCAGAGATGCAGGAGGACATTTCGCATGCGCGTCGCAGCGACTCAGAGCGGAGGCGTTCAGTGAAGACGCGCAACTTTTTGAGCATCCCCATGTTTTTTTGCCCTTCTGGAGACGATCTCATTGTGGCTGTGATGGCAATCATTGCGGGGATTTGCCGTCAGTTCGTGCGAATTGGCGAGATCGCGGTCTTTTGCCCCACGGGCCAGGCCCGCCCCAGTGCTCACCCATCGAGGACGCATAGACCTCCTTCTAGCCCTAACGCAAGTGCAGTGTATGTACATACGTACATACATAGTACATACGCATGTGCCCTTTTCACGACAACAGCAACAGTGTGCGTCAGTGGCGGGGTGCTTGAGCACCTTGTCCAACAAGGGAGTTGGGGCCGCCATCGCGGAGGTGCATCCACTTCCATTCTCCCTCATCCCAGTTGGACCTCGCCTAGCGTCCGGGAGCGGCCGGATGCGTGGCGCGAACTCGCCATGGACGCGGTGAAATTGACGCTAAGAAATGAGCTGATAGGTCTGAGCAATTGTATGTGCGGGAGTTCAAATCGGCTAGCCTCCACCATTTTGAGCGGGAACCTTTGAGTGGAGGGGAGGGCGTCTGGCCGCGCGGTTTGGGACGCCGGAATTCTCCGCACCCGACCGTCTCCTCACTAGCCACGCCCGAAGGCAGGCGTCGCAACGCGTCAGGGGGACACGCTACTGAACTTAGTCGTGCGCCGGGGCGTGATGTTCCATGTGCAAATCCCTTTAAGGGCAGATCGGTTCTGTCATGTAAATAAAGAATGTACATTAGATATACATAAGCACGTGGATCATGATGACACTAGCTAGATACGAAAAGGTTGGATGAAAAATGACAAACGGCACGGCAAAACCGTCGTTGCTATGTGTGTGCCAATTGTTCAGCATCAATGAAACCGTTCCGCTTTGCCAACGGTGCTCTTCTAGACGTCGAATCAACAAAAAGGCCTGCCGCCGGACGCTGCCGCTTCCAGATCGTTCTTTTTGTGCGCAGCCAATAAGACCCACAAGGCCAGTCAAATCCCAATAAAGCTAGGCTGGATATCCCGCATTAGGACATGTTCGTTTGTCACTAGCCTAGGGCACGGAGCTGGTGCCGGAGAAGAAGGAACGGGCTAAAACTAGCAGCATGCGCTATCGACCGGAGATGGACAACCGGGATTGGATAGGGGGTCGTGTTCGAAAGCGCCGCATCTCGATAAGGGCAACATCGTACTCCGCACATCACTGGTCCTGATTTGTTCGCCGCCGTATTGGAGGTGTCGAATTCCCCTTTACGATCCGTCCCGTTTCTAGTTGGAAGTCCGGCGCCGTCCCTGAATCCGCGAACCGGCAGCGAGAAAGCCTCCCGCCGACTGGAGGCGGCTGCTCGACCGCGGCCGGCGGGAAGTTCGGTAGTCGTCCCACTCACTAATCCTAGGCGCTGAGAGCGGCGGCCGCTCTCAGGGCGTCGCGCCCGCGACGGTGGCTGCCACAGCGCTGCCCTTTCATCATTCAAGGGCCGCCACGTTTTTCTTGGGTGGTCGAAGTGCCAGCGGCAGATCACTGAATCATGAGAGACGGAAGGCTGCGTGATGCCTCAAGGGGGTGCACGATGCTCGGATCCAGCCCTTTGGGCATCGTGTGCGAAGAACAACAGCCTATAGCGGTTTTGGATGTCCGGATTCGTGGGCGCCACTCGCACACTTGTCATGTTCTTGTCTCAGATCGCAGAAGCAGGGTCTCTGAAGCCAAAAGGCCGGAAATGGCAATTTGAAACTTTATTTTCACGATAGGGAGTGAGTTTTTAGATTCTTGTCGCCCAGATTGTAAGGGAGGGGACTCGAGTGTGGCCTTTGCTGCTGCCCCCAATAATGGCTAGCATCGTAGATCACTCGATGGTCAGGTCGACGCGCAGTTCGACTGAAAGTGAAACAATTCACCGAACCTTTGAGCGCTGCACCGCGAGTCCCACAACTCAATAAGATAACGGCTGCTGCAGCACCTCCCGCGGCGCGGTTCGCGCGTGCCTACCTACAGCAGAGCCCCTGACGCGAATTGCAACGTGCGGTAAGAAAACAGGCCGACACCGTTTTCGCAACCGTTCGAAATCCTAGCGTGGCCCGGCCAGCGTTGCGCCCCGGACGCTCCTCTGGCGCTCGCTTCGCTCTGGGTGTTTCGGCCAACGTGGGACATGACGGCAGCCAAGAGCGCGTCGAAATTAGACATGCCAGTTCGCCGTCTCGCCGTGTTGCAAATGGCACGCTCTGGGCGCGGTGCCACAAGTCAGAAAGAGTGGAGTGGGTCGGAGCCGCATCGCCGGGAAGTACCACGAGCGTGCTCGACGGAAGGCTGCGTCTTCACTCCCGCCGACACGCTTTCACCCTAGTACCAGTGAGATGTCGGGCTTCCGGCAGAATGGGGAGGTACCTCGAGGAGCTGGAAATCAGCTCACCGGATTGTAAAAGTCCCGTTTTCAATTGCCTAAACGCCGTATCGCAAAGCGCGCGGACCATTTTCGGAGATGGCTGCGGTATCATTTCTTCTAACAAGCTGGGGGGGATCTTGGTCAAGGTGGCAGGGATGCTTCCCAGGAACACCCAAATTACGACGTCTTTATCTCTTTTCTTTTGCCAAATACGACCCTGCACCCTTCAATATCGATACGCGTGAGAACTGGAGAATATGCAGGCGACATGGCATTTGCGCATTGGTACCTTTCGTGCTGTCGTGGAGTTTCGGAAACATTTGTTTCGCAAGGGGTGTAGGGTGCCTAGGCACCCAGTACGCCGTACATGGTTCAATTATCTGCATATTTGGCAGAGAAAACTTGCCCCTTGACTTCTACGTGGAATTCGAAATCTAAACGGCTCCCAGTGCGCCGGACCGTTTTCAGGGCACTCGACCAGAGAGCTCCCCCAACAACGTGGGATTGGGCGTACAGGCGAGTCAGCAATATGCGGGGTCCTAGCTCGCCACCGGGAGCTCGAGCTGCCGGTCGCGATTGACGCTTCTCTCTGCTTCTCGCTCCGCAATCGTCGCCGCCGCCGCCGCTCAAAGACCTTCAATGGGGCGGTGCTCGCGAATGTGTCCCTGTCATCCACGATGGAGGCGCACAAGCGAGATTTCGCCTCGGTCAGAGACTCGCATATCGGCCGCGGGACCGCCAGGGTCCCGCGGGCGTTGTCCCGAAGGATGGGGCGATTGCCCATCGCGCTGGGAGAGGCGGAGGCGACGAGGGAAAAGTAAGCTCTGGCCGGCGGCGATGATGTCGATCGGCAGGCCGCGGGCGAACAACCAAGGCAGAGAACCCTGTCCAAGAACAGCCCCAGTCAGCGGTAACGCCCGGGGACCGGGGGGTCGGGGGGTGGCGCACCTGCCGTGTAGGTACATACATACGTACGGAGTACTACGTAGTACGTAGGTAGGTATGTGCGCCTATCTAGAGCTTCCCGCCTCCGGACCCCCCTTGATCTATTCTTGTATTTTCGAGCGACCAATTGGGGCTGGGAGGGGTCCTTCCGCGCTACACTCCGGTCGGGAACCCTGCCTATCCTGGGGGCAAGGCGTTGAAAGTCTCTCAGAAAGGATAACGAAGCCGGAAACAAAAACGACTATGAGAGCGTGAAAGCGAAGAGCGGGACCAGAAAGGAACTCAGGACAGAAGCACTGTTACGGACCGGACCGGAGTGAGGCTCGTAATCTAACGGCGTCATCCTGGATGACGAGTTGGACATGCTGCGGGCCGAATGCAGAAAGAAAAAGGGGGGCTTGTTATGTGGACCATGCGGTGGCACATCCCGTGCCGAGCTAGCGGCCCTTTGGCCCCAGTTTAAAGTTATTGCGGGCAATTTGGCAGAGCAGCACATGGGAGCGAGCAAGAGGGCCGCGCAGGAATCCTCATCCGACGCCATGCCCGATGCGGCGCCCGGATACGCTCGCATTCTAAACCAGAAGGAAGCCTGTGTCTGCGACTGGGGCTCTTTCTTTATTTTTGTTTTCGCGAGAGAGTTCCTGGGACCGGGGCAGGCAGCGCCGAGGACGCCGACGGCGGGCCGCCCACCGCACGCTCCCCCGTCGCCGGCGGAGGGATCTCACGTCACCGCCCGCGCGAGCCTGGCGCCGCCGGCGATCGGGCGAGTTGGCCGAGCCGGGTGACGCGCCTGCCCGCCGGCGGCGTGGCGCCCCGCTCCCGAGCTTGGCGAGCAGAGCACACCCCGAAGCTGTGGGTGCTTTTCGTCGCCGCTGCCCCCCTCGAGCTGCGGCGTGCGCTTTGCAGCTTCCAACGAGGCCGTGGAAGTCTCGTCGCCGCTCGCCGTGCGCCGTGCGTGTCTCCAGCTCCTTTGGGGATGTCCGCCAAAACCCCCCCCTCCCTGACCACCCAATTGCCCCGGTGGAGCGAAGGCCGCGCAGTGCCGGGGTTGCGCGTTGGCCTCGCGATATGGGTACGGCAGTGGGCGGCCCAACGGAGCTCCCGGACGGAGTCAGCACGATAGATAGGTACCCAAGTACCTGCTGGGAGCAGGTGGGCTGTGCGGCGCGCGCAATTGGCATTCTTCGCAAACGGAGGTGTGTGCGCATGGCACGCAGGCTGGAGCTCGAGAGTGCGAAAACTGCCTACATAGTACAGCTGCAAGCGGACTTGGCTGTGGGGTGCCGCGACTGTCGGCGGTTCTTGGGTTCTCCACTTGGGACAACTCACGGACACCTGAATCCATCCTTTTGAGTCGTTGCCGGGGACGTGACTGGCGAGACGACGAGGCAAACGGGGAAAAGAGGTTCGCTCGCTTGACTCTTCTAGAAAAGACATCGCCGGCTATGCAATTTGACTGCGAGACATGGCTCTTCTTGAGGCTGCCCTCAAGCGAGCGAAAGCCGTGTGGCTGGACGCGAGCGCGGCAGCAGATCAAGGCAGGAGGGCCCGGTCCATCCCAACAGAGGGAACCGAACCAAGATTGCCAATTGGGGCCGACCGGGCGGGAGCCAATCTGCCGCGTACGATAAATTACCGCCATGTTCCTTACCAGGCTTGCAGGCTTGGGCAGCCCGCACACGACTCGAGCGGGCGGGAAGGCTCGCAAGGCGCGGCCCACGTCCAGGGACAAGTTCATGCTGCGCGGTGCTATGGTAGAAGTGTCGAGAGGGGGGAAGCAAGAGGTTGTTTGAGGCGCTGAAGGGTTTCGTGCAGAGGCGGATCAGGTTTGACTGACCGTTGGGCGCGGGCCATGCAGCTCGTTGTGGTTTATTTATTGCGCGATACTCCAGCCCGCGATATAGGACCGGGAAACATTGCGCCAGGGCTCCCGGCAAAGCCCGCGCACCACTCCAGCGAGCGAGCGAGCGAGCGAGCGATAGATGGGCACGGCATCTGCGGGAGGCGGCGGGCAGCGTGCGCGCGCTCGCGTCGCGACGATGGCGAAATGTCTCACCAAGTGGCCAAGGCTCCGCGGTTGGAAATGGGGTCTGGCGGTGCTGCTGATGCTTGCGCTGTCGGCTTGTCGCGCAGACCGCCTGCGTGTATGTGTGTTCTACGTGCGGTCGTTGGTTTCCGGTCCCGTACCTACGTAGTAGCCCGCCCCACGACGGGGCGCTCCGCGCGTCCGTGGCGCAGACGCCGGGTGCCGACGTAGGCAATGTCGACGGCGGAAAAGGGTTCTCTCCGGCAACCCGACGCAGTTCTCTGCTCTAAAACGGCCGGCGGGAAGGGGGCCAGGAGGTAGATACGTGCGTACATGTGCGGGTCGTGCCGTGTACATTGCCGCGTACAGCAATAATAACGGACGGGCCACGTATCGGGAGGGGGGAGGGGAGGGGGGAAGTGCGTGGAAAGCTACCGCGCAGGGCAAGGGGGCTGCAGCGGAGGGAGGAGCGAGCGAGACGGCCGCCAGGGAGAAGAGGGGAGAGGGCAGGAGCGAGGGGGCGCGCGACGGGCGACTGCTGCGTTCGCCCGCCCGCGCCCCGAGCCTAAAGCCGCCCTCGCCGCTCGGCGCTCGCTGCTGCGTCCGGCCGCCTGCCCTGCCCGGCGCCGCCCGCCAGTCAAGCGTCCTCTCCACCAACGCCGGCTCCTCGCCCTGACGCCTTCGCCCACGACACACACTCTCCACACACGCACATCCCGCCGCTCGTTCCCCCAGCCCCAAGACGGCTCTCCGCCTTCACACGGCGCTCCCGCTGCTGCTGCTGCACGCTTGCTGCGCGACGGCCGACGAGACTCGCCCTCTCTCGCCCGCGCGCCCGCGTCGTGCCCTTCACGCTCGTTCACCACACGCGCTTATCTTAATTAACTAATTCTGCTTGCGGCCACCGCAACCCCCCTCCCCCCCAAACTCTGCAAGAGCCGTTTCACGTCCGCACAATCTGGCGTCGCCCGGCCCGAGAAACGCCATTTTTTGGCTTGTCCCAGCCTGCGCAAGCCGCATCAAGCACGCCGTGCCTGTGGTCCGCCGACCGCCTCGTCCCTGATGGCTCCAGCCACGCCGCGCTTGCGCATCCTCTCAGGTTTGTCGCCTCGCCCTCCTCTGACCCTGTCGTCCACTCGTTGCCCGTCCCCGTCCGCTACGCGAACCTCTGCCTTGCACAACGTCTGCTGCCGCTTTGGTTCTGGGCCATTCGCCCGCGGCTCTCTCACATCATCCTCCTGCCCACGCTTCCCTTCCCGCCGGCCTAGCTTCTTTCTGCGGGCCGTTACTTTCCTTCCGTCTCAACCTCACCTCCCTTCTCTCTCCCTTCGCTCTCTGCCGCTTTCTGCCGGCGCCTTCGCCTGCCATGACCGATCTAACGGTGTGCATAGTGGGTGGAAATGCCGTGTCTGCATTCCTGTCGTGGCGACTTCAAGCAACCAATGCTTGCGATGTCACGCTCGTCTGGAAGTCGGGCTATGATAGCGTCGCCCAGTATGGCATCTCGTTCAAGTAAGTGAACAAGGAAAGCTCCAGGTTGGCATTGCAGACTGCTGGCAGACTAACCATTGCCTTCTCAGGTCGAAAATGTTTGGCAACGAACGCTTCAAACCTCACGCTGGTATGTTCCTCAATTGGTCCCCCTTTCCACTCGTCTTTCCGTTGGGGTGGACTAGGCTAACAAAGCCGGCTACAGTGGTACGAAGCCCAGAGGACGCAGCAGGCAGTGCGAAGCAACCGTTCGATTATGTCCTTCTTTGCGTAAAAGCGCTCCCCGACGTATACGATATCGCGGGAGTGATTGAGTCGGTTGTTTCTCCTCAGCACACATGCATCCTGATCAACACGACACACACGTTAGGCGTCGAGTCGTATTTGGAGCAGCGGTTTCCGACAAATGTGGTGCTATCACTAGTTTCCGGGGCGGAGCTAGCCCAGCTTGGCACGAGCGAGTTCGAACATAAAGGCGCGACCGATATATGGGTTGGCCCCGCGAATAAGAACCCTTCTATTCCCGCACAAATTCAGTCGGACATGGCGGAAGCGCTGGCCATGACCCTGAGCTCTGGCCAAGTCGACTGTCGGGTATCCGAGAATATCCGGCAACAGCAGTACGAGCGCATGATCGGGTAAGTTTCTATTTCATCTACTTGATTCATTATTATCGTTAAGCTTAACTCGAATTGCTTATGCAGGCCCGTTGCCTTCCACCCAACGAGTGTTATATTCGAGACGCCAAACCACGCCGAATTATTGGACAAGGTCGGAGTACGGGCGTTGGTGTCGGATACGATTGATGAGCTCATTCGCGTGGCCACTGCACAGGGTTGCAATTTTTCGTGCGACTTCGCTGAGAAAACCATTGAAAAGATGGCTGCTCCCACGGAATCCCAGAGCACGATGTACCAAGATTATGCCTCTAGGCGTCCAATGGAGGTCGAAACATACCTAGGATCCCCCATGAAGCTCGCCCAAGAAGTCAACCTCGCCGTTCCCCGGATCGAAACGCTCTACGCAATGCTCCACCACCTCAATATTGTTAATCAGAGCAGGCCTGCTGCAAGCACTCCCGTCGCCCCTTCTCCTGCTCCCCACCCTCCTCCTCGACTGTCATCAGCTCCTATGCCTCGTGGTGGCCCAGTGCCAAATGGCCATGGTGGGCCAGGTCCGATGCCTATGAAGAACGGCATGCGACCGGGTGGCCGAGCACCCTCAATGGGCGGAGGCCCGCCGCATCCGCCTATGCGTAGGGGCCCCCCCCCGCAAATGAATGGGTATCCTCCACAGCGGCCCCCACCAAACGGTAACGGATATCCTCCATCTGGCCCTTCAACGGCCCGCCGATCTTCCTTCGAGGGCAACGACTTGGAAGAATTTAGCCATCTGATGCTTTACGACAACGTTGCCGATGGTGCACTCCCTGAGCCAAACGGCACGTACGCCGATGGAAACATGGCGGCTTCATCAAGCGACCTGGCATTGAGGGAGAGAGAATTGATGATCCGACAGAAAGAACTTGCGCTGAGGGAGCAAGAATACCACATGCGTCGCGGAGGTGGGGGTGGACCTGGACCTGGACCTGGACCTAGGAGAGGAGGTCCCATGCCCCCAATGAGCGCGTACGACGAGGAAGATGACGAGGAAGATTATTTCGATCCGATGGCCTCGCGCGGACCGATGATCGACCCCGACAACTTCGACATGATGAGCGTCACTTCTCGACGGACCCGCAAGATGCCTAGCTCTAATCAGATGAAGATGAATCCGGAAACCGCTCTTCAGCAAGGACGTTCGTCACGGAACATGTTCCACAGACCAGGAGGTGCGCGGAACAAGAGGACTAGTGCTAGGCTGATGATGGATGTTCCAGGTCTTCACGACTCGATCTTGGATAACCCAATGATGGGATATTCGTCAAACCGCTACGGCGCAGTGGATCGGGGCCAGAGGCATCAGGAGTCGAGATCGAACTCGTTGACCGCCGAGAAGCTTGATGAGTTACAGCATAACGGTGGTCCTGGTGGTCCTGGAGGTCCCGGTGGTCCCGGAGGTCCTAGTGGACCCGGCGGTCCTGTTGGTCCCAGCGGGCCCAGCGGGCCCAGCGGTCCTGGCGGTCCAGGTGGCTACTTCCAGATGCCGCGACGCATGAGCGCATCTCCCGGCAACCCTCTGAGCCCAGGTGGGGCAATGATGCCACCTAGTCGGAACGGTGGCAGGCCATCTCCACCCAACGGCTATCCGCCGCACCCCAACGGCATGCAACCGAACGGCGGTCGCCCTTCACCCCCCGGCGGCATGGTGAGGCAACCGGTTCCACGACATCCTCCTGGGCACGGAAATGCGGTGGCACCACATCAGGTTGAGCAACACGCTGGGGTGAGCAACCTCTACCCACCCAAATTGGGCCCACAATCACGCAGTCTGACTGGAAGTGCGAGTGCCAGCGCGGGGAGTGGTGAGAGCGGCGCGAGTGCCCAGCTCGACTCCGAGAACTCGGCTTACAGCAGCCACAGCAGCCTTGGGCCGCGGCCTCCGATCGGCGTTCGGTGAATAACACCATGAGCGGTCACAGGAACGGGTTGGAGGACGAGGTTGGAAGCACACGTATACGCACGATGCCTTCCGTGGGATCAGGGCCGGGAGTGCGTCGGTTTCTTTTTCTTTGATCAGCTGCATTTTCGACTTGAACCTCGAACGGCACGGCACGGCGCAAACCCCCGAAAATACAGCATGCACCATCCGCCGTATCGGTTTATTTTCTGTTGTGTTTTTGAGCGAGCAACCAGGCGATGAAAGAAGGAGCGCATTACAAAGCACACGATTACAGCTCCTTCTTGCGTCACTTATGCTACTGTGCTTCGGTTCGACGGGCCTCCAATGGCTAATCGACGTTTTCTTTTGTCTGGCGAGCATCAGAATCGACCATTTCTCACGGCCATCGAAAATATTATTACTTCTTACCATCCTCCGTTCCCCCGGCGTTTGGCAACCACGGATCCGTCCGCGCCTTGCACGGCTTCTCCTTTGTTTATAATAGAGATCGAGGCCTTTGGTGGAAATGGGTCTTTTTGTGACGACCGCACTAAGCAACGGAAGCGAGCAGAGCGGGAAGGGCGGTTAACCCCGTTCTCTAGGTGGTGGAAGTAATAACTTGGAGGACATCGGTAGTGGATACGGAATTTTTGTGTGGCGAGCAGCGTTGAAAAGCGTGGAGGCTTTTTACTTTCCTAGTGTTCTTCCGCTTCTATGTGGTTCTAGGTCTCATTGTAAAGAACAATAACGGGTGCATAACATTCCTTCAATAACCGAGAGCAGACATTATCTCTAGGGTTTTTAGGTGGGATGGTTTTCTCTTTGGTTTTCCTCACTCTGTCGGTGTCCCCCTAGCTTCGAAACGTACATATGTCTTTGGTCTCCAAGTCTTTTGGGAGATGAGGCTTGTGATTGGTCTTCAACTTTTCTCTTTTGGTTTGATCTTGCCATTCTTGCGTACGCACGTTTTCACTACACGATTTCTTTGTTCCATTCTTACCCTCAAGCGCTGCTATTGTCCGGCGAGGCCTGTTAATCGACAAACTCTCCTTACTCTCGACCTAAGCAACGAATCATACGACGCTCCTCGTCGTTATACAACCTGGGCCCGCATGCGCGGGCCCCGCTTCTTCGCCTGCCATCGAACGACTGACAAGCCATCATCCCACTCCGCAACTTAGCTTCGACGTACACTCAACCATGTTCTTGGTTTACAGCGACATTGGACATCAGCTTTTTGTGCGTCTTGTCGTCTATTGCATGTATGGGCGCGGCGTGTGTGAGGACTTCCGTGAAGCCTGCAAAGGATCGGGTTAGCATTGATAACTACTAATGAGTATTCTTACTCCTTCCTATATCGTTCTTGTTGATGCGGCTGGGCTCTTAGAGCGAAGGAGCTATCATCTCCATGTGGGTTCGTGTTTCCGTTCTGAACGTGCGCTTTTTTTTTCTGTATCATTTATACATTCTGGCTCTGTCTGCGCGGTACATGCGCGAGTAATGTGGGGCAGCTGTGAGTCCTATCTCATGGTCTGTAGAGGGTGATTTGGCCAGTGCGAAAAGAAGGGTTATGCGGTGGAAGGAGACAAAAAGGGCATGGTTTAATACAAGGTAGTGAGCGAGCAAGTGGGCAGTCAGGAAACGGGTGAAGTTGCGGCCAGGAGAAACTGGGGCTGAGAATGGGAAGGACCTGTGTAGCAATCAATTCATGCAATACGTCTCGCGGGCGCGTCAGTAGGAGAGTCATGAAGCCTTTTTTTTTTTTATTCCTGCTAGCGGCGCGATGACAAGCGTGAAGTCTGCAACATTAGGCCGCGATGTAGACTGCCTCTGAGCAATATTACGACTTTGGAATTTTGAGAATATTGTAGCGTGATTATTTATGTGTCTACGTACCTTCACATGACATCACTGAATAATCATGTTTCATATATTCCCCCCATAGGCCCCTTCCTATTCGCCGCGTTTGATGTGCAAATGACATTTCGAAGTCGGCGTTTTTACGTACAAGGCACGGGATGGCCAAGCCCCCGGGAGTGCCTGCGATCTCTCGTTGGTGGTAGGATGTCTCGGTTTTGCGGGGAAGGGGGGAAAGAGAGCGCAAGTGCGTTCGCGGGGCCCGCCAATGGGCTTCATTGGTACATAAGTCCCAGCGATAGTTGCAATGGGCGTTCCCCAACCAACACAGGGGGAGGGGGGAAGGGTGCAGTGTGTTTCCTCAGGCGACGGCTACAAGGCGTATCTACATTTGGACAAACTACATACTTCTATGGTTAGAGGGGAGGAACCATTGCGGTGGATTATTTTGGTTTTGTTAGAGCGGTGCGCGTCTGGTGTCGTGCCTGAATACCTACGGTTTATCCCAAATCTGCATTGGGTACAGGGGGTAACCTTTAGCCAGGAACATATTAGCTCTCCTTTTAGATTTAGAATCTTTGGTAAAGAAGAAACTACCGTCTCAGATGGACTTCTTTCTACCTTCTGCGTCTCTAGGGTCGTTCGTCGCGGCGGGCAAAAACCCATCGTGGTGTGTTGATGCCTTAGGCAGTAGGCGTTTCTAGCTGTTCCTCACATAGTACAATTAAGTCGTAATCCGATGAGCCGTAAACGTCATGATGATTCGTGTCTAAACCCCACAAAATCGTATCGAGGACACGCAGCGAGGCCTAAGCAGCATAGCTGTAGAAATATCGTAGTAGCGTAGTGATAAGGAGGTAGTGTAGCGATAGAGGTCGTTAGTAGCCTAGCGATGTAGGAAGCGAGCGAAGCGTAGCAAATCTATGCGTTGCACTGCTACGGCCTCTGTCCCTGCGCTACCTCTCCATCGCTACGCTACGCCCGCTACCTACTATGTGGATACTATTTTGAGTTTTAACTACCGAGCAAAGCAAGGCTACGTGAATTTCTGAAGGCCTGCGAGGCGGGCTTCCATGGCTTAGCTAACTAAACATTTGGCGATGAATATCGTGAGCCCGTCCAGCCAGTATTTTCGGGCCGAACCTCATAACAACAATCTTGCATGCTTCACACTATCTCTCATGACGCACGTACCCTCTGCTGACACTACAGAGCGGAGAAGACAAATCAGTATTCTACTCATACACCGTGATCCCGTTCTTGCTCGCCTTGTCACTGAAATGTTACAGTGTGTACGCTGCCCGCCTACCATCCAAAAAGCAGTGACCTCCTATCGAGCCGTCACACTGTCCTTATTCTAGGCTCAGGTTTCTCTGCCTTTAGGCCTTATCCCGGTCTCTTCTTGTTCGAAATCTATGGAAGCTTAGTGGTATGGTTGAGCCAAGTCAAGTAAGTTTTCCCGGTATTCAGTGTCAGAACATGCAAAGCTAGAAGATAGGCCATGCACTTGGAATGAGCTGAATTTCAATCCTATTCTAATACGAAATCGCGGCTCTGTTTCTACTCTTCACCCTAAGGATGCAAGGCGCCACGATTTCCCAGACAACACTGCAGCATACTGCTCCGCACACATTGATCGCTCCACTTCAACGTGAGTCATTCTGACACCATATCCTAGTGTACTCATCGCCCCGTTTCCTGAGGGCCAAGTGATGAAGCCATCCCTTTGTCCTGAAAGGCCTGGTTCCCCGACGGAAGTCTCTCTCGGCCTTGTTGCCATGTCCGTTGGCCATGCATTCCAAAGGTATCATCTTTCGTAAAGTTGCTAGGGGTGACCTTGACCATATTAAAGGAATGAGGATGTGGCGTGTAGCCGTGACTAGACCGGTGCTTCTGTTCCTTTGCAGTATCTGGGTTCTTCATAGAGATAGTGACATGAGGGCCATCCTTTCTGTAGATGCCGCGGGTTCGAGCGGATGAATGAATGTAGGACCTGGATTGCGGATGGTTAATGTTTGACAAGCCGCGCACGTCAAGGCTCTCACGATTGCCTCGTTCTATGGCCGAGCAACCTTCCAGATGTGCTCGATCTACCGGTAAGCCATGATTGGCGCGGCAAGGCTGTGGTTGGACTTTTAGAAGGGACGTCAGATCCAAACCCGGATTATGTCTTTTTTTTATAAAGTAGAGGCAAAAAACGCTTTCATGGAGACCGATCACAGTTCGGTATTTATGCCCTGTCTTTATAATGCATAGAGGTCGTTGTTATCCTTTTCAGACGAGCTTGCGAAACATGATTGGTTGCCTGCAGGGCACTGGTGCCAATTGCCGCGGGGCATAAATATCTATCCCTTCTCCCGAAATAGCTGCCCATCGGTGCTCCATATTTTTTGATGCGATATGATGTGATGTATTTGGTGTACGATTACCGGATTTAGGCACGTATGTAGTGCTGAGCACTGGGAAATCACGTGATACGTCCTGCTCTCCAACCTGGCCGTATGAAAACATGAACCTTTAACAATGCAGCTGGTCAACTATGAGGCATATTTGGAAGCACGCTCGCATGCGCGCCGTTCGGACAGCCCGCTGTCAGATGCGACCATCTCAACTACACTTTTGTTGGCAATCTACTTCTAGAATTGCCACCTTCTCCGTAGCCCTATATTTTGACACCTGTCGGCAACGCCCGCTCGTTCGGCAGACCCATTCCATGGCCAACGACACATCTCAGCCACCCCAGGCTGTTTACATCCCCGAGATCGACTTGGAAGACTTTGAGGATTACACCATCGGCGGCTACCATCCAATCGTTATCGGAGACACTTTTCAGCACGGCCGATACCATGTTGTCCACAAGCTTGGTTTTGGTGGCTACTCGACAATTTGGCTAGCCGATGACAAAAAGTCGGAACGCTATGTTTCGCTGAAGGTCCTGGTAGCGGGTGAATCTTCGAAAAGCACTGAAGGAGAAATCCTCCGTCTACTCCACAGTGTCGACTCAATGCACCCAGGACAACGGTTTATCCCTCGTCTTTTAGATGAGTTCTCGTTCGAAGGCCCAAATGGACGTCATACATGCCTCGTACGGGAAGCTGCCGGCTGTAGCATTGCTGCATCCAAGGAAGACTCTGTGAACTTCATGTTTCCGATCGAGACTGCGAGGTCCATCGCAGCTCAGCTCATCATGGGAGTCTCGTATCCTCTCAGCTCCTAACCGAACTCACTGCGCCATTGCTCACACAACCCAGATCTGCACTTGAGAAACTTTCTGCTTCGCGGTCCGGATCTTGACAAGCTCAGCCCCGACGAGCTGTATAAGCGTTACCGTTTGGATAAGGTGCCTGTTACAAGAATCGATGGTGCTGCAGTCGAACCTCACGCACCACCGTATGCCGTCTACCCGATGCACATAAATATGGCCGCAGACAAGCTCGTTGACCCTATCGTCACAATATCTGACTATGGGACTTCGTTTATTCTGCCTACTAATTGCTCTCCGGAGCTTCATACACCCCCTCTCTTCCTCCCTCCGGAAGACTTCTTTCACGAGCCTATCACGCTAGCCGCGGATATATGGACGCTCGGCGTTAATTTGTACGGAATCTTGGGCGAGCGGCCTCTCTTTGAAACCTTAAGTGGCGACCGAGATGACATTTTCGCCGACACCATCAGCACGCTGGGACGGCCGCCGGCACGTTGGTGGGATAGCTGGGGGAATCGCAAAGAATTCTTCGAGCCGGATGGCTCCTGGATTCGTAACGTCAAGAGGATTTACACCCCCGTCTTCCGACCGCTGCATCAGCGCATGTGGGACATGGGACGCGGCAAGACGACCGAGACGTGCGAGTGGGATGTCGAAGGGGGAGAGATGCAGGCTTTGGAAGAGCTGCTAAGGGCTATGCTGGCATTTGAGCCCGCTGAGAGGCCCACGGCCAAGCAGCTGATGGCATCGGAGTACATGGTCAAGTGGGCGATGCCGGCCTGGCAGCGACAACTGGGGAGGGCAAAAGATGTGGAGACGGGGTCATCGGACTCCTGAAGCCAGCTTGGTTGGACTTATGTAGGCACAACGTGCGGCCAGAGTTCTTGAAAAAGGCACAGCGCAGGATGCATATACTAGCGGAATCCTCGATGACTAGATCCAGATGTTCGGGGAACGGACCTCGGAGGCATTTGGGTTATGTGTCACGACAAACGTGGCGGCGGCGCTCGCACGCCAGTGTCTTTAGTCGTCGAGTGCACTAAGCATTGTAATATGGCAAACTCCCATCATGGGCCGGGCTTCTTCGTTGTCCGCGTACATCTATGCTTGGTTGCAAGCCTAAAGACCTCATCCTTGGACCACTCCATTGCGTCGGCAGCGTGGGAGTGAACGGTCGGCATGCGCCCGGTCGAAGAAGGAGGGGCTCGAGGTGGATCGAGAATGGACGGGATGCTAGGCGTCACCGAGCCCGGGGCCGAGGATCAGAGTTTCTCCGTGCTCGGCTCGTCCGCCCCTGCAGTCTGTCGCGCTTCTCGCCCACGCTCTTGCCTCTGCACGTGTCCACGACGTCAATTTGCTCCTTCCCCCCCGGCCCGGGGCTCGCAGGTACGGCCCAATCGGAGCTGCAGCAGCCACGGCGCGCCGACCGCCCGAACGAACGAAGGAAGGCAAGAGCCATTGAAGGACATCATCCTGGCGGGGACCGGGGGCTTGGTTGCAACGCCCTCTCTCGGGCCCTTGGGTGGTCCCTGGGCAGGCCTGCGGGAGCCCCGGCCGCCAACAGGACGGGCGGAGCGGACGGCACAGCTTGCGCATCCGTACACAGGCCCGCTTTCCTCCAGGACTCGGCACCCGCCCCGGACGGGAGCCATCATCAGGCGTCGGGCTGCCAAGCCAGCAGAAGGTAGCACCGAGCAGCGGCGGCAGCAGCACTACCGGCGCCGTGTGACATCCCTACCCCGCTCCTGGGCGCCGGCGTCAGGCTCGTCGCTTGCCCCGCCTGCCTGTTCTGGAGGGCCGAGCGGTCGGTGGCTGCTGCCCTTTTTCAACCCCGCCGTTCCCCGGCTGCGGCCACGACCGCCGCCGTCACCAGCCCGCCGACCACCGCCGCATTGACTCCACGCGCTCGCCCTGGCCGACGGCGGACTGCTCCCGCACCGCCCGACGCAATTGACGACTCCGCCATCGACCAAGCACCTCGCAACCGCGCCGACGACAACACCGCCGACTCCGTCGCCGCTGTCACCACCACCACCGCCGCCGCCTCCTCCGCAAAGCCAAAGCGTCGCGCCCCGCGCGCCGGAGCCGTCCTCGCCCGCCAACTCGGGTCCACGGCCGCGGTCCTCGTGCTGATCCTCGTCGCGCAGGCGCTGCTACCTTACCTCTTCGCCTGGCTCTCGCCCTCCTCCGCGGGCGTGTCCTCCCCGGCGGCGAGCTGGGCCGCGAGCCGCGGAGCGGGCGCGAGGAAGAAGAACGAGGCGGCCCCGCCCTACGACCCGCCCGGCGTCGACTACTACGCGCGCTACGGCGCGTGTCGCGCACCGCCGCCACCTGCGGACGCGGTGCTGGTGGAGGGCTGCTGTCGGCCGTGGGAAGACGGGCCGGCGAGGGCTGAGACTTTTCTGTCGGGCGGATCCTCGGGACAAAGGAGTGCAAGTGTAGCGGAAGCGGAAGCGAAAGCGGTAAAGATGGGTGTTCTTGCTGAGGCGGCGGCGAAGGTGGCGGCGGAGTTTGAGTATCCGGCCGAAGAGGTGAGGCGCGGGGTCAAGGAGTTTATGAGAGAGATGGGTTAGGCTTCCTCTTCCTTCTCCCCCCATTTTGTGACTGGCTTCGCCTTGATTTTAAGATTGGATGGCACGCTGTGAAGGTTGCGACATAGCTTGTCCTGGGCGAGACAAGGCCGGGCAAAGTGAAGAAAACGTGGCATGGATGAGATGAAATCATGCGTTCTCTGGCTAATTCTCTTCTTCTGCTAGACGAGGGTCTCCACAAGGACGGAACGAGCTTGAGCCAGATTCCTACCTACGTGACGTCCGTGCCCAATGGTACTGAGAAGGTAAGCTACTGGCGTATTAGCGGTTCATAGGCGGGCCGTAACTTCTACCAATCTGCTAAACGTTGCTCCGAACGAATAGGGGCTCTACATGGCGGTCGACCTAGGTGGAACCAATTTCCGTGTCTGTTCGATTCAGCTGCACGGCAACTCGACTTTCACGCTTACCCAGTCCAAAGTAGCTATTCCTCGAGAGCTTATGACGGCAAAGACAGCCAAGGAGCTCTTCTCTTTCCTCGCCAAGCAGATTGAAGCGTTCCTTCAGGAGCACCACAATGATCACTACCAAGGCGTAACTCGGCGGAAGAAGGAAGGCGCCAAAGTGGAGGAAGAGGATATCTTCGACATGGGCTTCACTTTTAGCTTTCCCGTGCACCAGATGGCCATCAACAGGGGCACCCTGATTCGCTGGACCAAAGGATTCGACATCGATGACGCTATCGGCAAGGACGTCTGCAAGCTCCTTCAGGACGAGATCGATTTGCTAGATCTCCCTGTGCGCGTGGCGGCGCTCGTGAACGACACTGTCGGCACGCTCATGGCGCGCTCGTATACGTCGCCGGGCAAGACGGGCACGCTGCTGGGCGCCATCTTTGGCACGGGCACCAACGGAGCCTACGTGGAGAAGTTGGAGAAGATCATCAAGCTGTCGCCATCTGGCGACTACGACAAATCGACGGGCGAGATGATCGTCAACACAGAGTGGGGCTCGTTCGACAACGCGGTCGCGGTGCTGCCCAACACGGCCTACGACGAGGCGCTCGACGCCGACAGCGTCAACCCGGGCGTGCAGATGTTCGAGAAGCGCGTGTCGGGCATGTTCCTGGGCGAGGTGCTGCGACGCGCGCTCGCGAGCATGGTCGCCGACCCGGCCGTCGCCCTCTTCGCCCCCGGCCCCTCGGCCGCAAACCCCACGGTCAACTCGTCCACAAACGTCGCCCGCGACTCCCCGCTCTTCCGCGTCTGGGGCCTCGACTCCAGCTTCCTCTCGCTCGCCCACGCCGACTCCTCCCCCCACTGCAGCGTCACCCGTCAGGCGCTCGACCGCGAGCTCGGCGTCAGCGCCGCGTCCGAGGAGGACGCGCGGGCGGTGCGCGCCGTGGCGGCGGCCGTGGGCCGGCGCTCGGCGCGCCTCTCGGCCGTGGCCATCGGCGCCATCGTGCTGGCGACGGGGGCGCTCGAGCGGCCCTTGCCGGTCGAGGCCGAGGCCGGCGATCAGGCCGAGCTGGGCGTCGTCGACATCGGCGTCGACGGCTCGCTCGTCGAGTTCTACCCCCACTTCGAAACGTATATCCGCGAGGCGCTACGGGAGATCGAGGGCATTGGCGAGGAGGGGGAGAGGAGGATTAGGATCGGGATCGCGAAGGATGGGAGCGGGGTTGGGGCGGCGTTGATTGCGCTTGTGGCGGGGAGGATGGGGGCGGGCGGTGGAGCGCGAGTTAATTTGGGAGACTGAGAAGGGTGGTTGTGTGTTGGGATGTGGGAAAGGAGGGGGGGGGGGCTGTTAGGGGGGATTGCTGTCTTGTTCGTCTGGAGGAGTCTGAAGAGGGGTGTCTGTGGAGATATTTCGGGAAGTATTAGGAGGGTTTGGTTAGATGTGTGCTATGGACACCTCCGATAGAGCCGTCCTCAATGGTCTAGCGTGCTGGCCAGATACTACTACCAGGGTTGTTGCGGAGACCCCTTTGACCGCATATATACACTGAGATGTTGTACCAATGAAATGTACGTGGTTTCTGGTCTTCGCTCTTGTTCGTTTGTATTGTTTCTGATCTAATGTACACTGTCTACATTGTTACAGGATTGTCTATTTGAGTTCGGGATAGCTCCGTGGCAGGTATCAATATGAATCATGACTTCGGCGAGGCTCGATGGCTCGAGCAAACCAGTTCAATCGACAGATGAAGTCGCGGAAGGTTGGGTACTTTTAGCCGGACTTCCATTGCTCGCTGTTGAGCAGAAAGGGGTGAGGGCCCGGCACAGAAGTAACGCGTCCGTCTCGCAGGATGCCCCACACTAAACCAAGGCTCTGGCCGCTTGGGTCTTGTATAAACAGGTAAGATGTCCGAGAGTGGAAGCGACCTCTTTTCAAAAAAAAAAAAAAAAAAAGCCAACTCACGGCTCACTTGCTTGGACCAATCCCAGAACCATAAAGGCACCCCAAGGGGCCCCCATGCCGTCGAGCCTCTCTGCCTCACCCTCACCCTCACCCCCCTCCTCCTCCTCCTCCTCCTCCCACGCCCTTCCCCCCCTCCTCCTCCCCCTCCAGCCCCACCCCCAACAAATCCCCCACGCGGACCGCCTTGCGCACGCACACGGCCGCCTTGGGCCTCAGGCGCGCGTAGTAGGCCTCGTCGCGGCCTTCCTCGCCGAAGCCGCGCCGGCGGTACCAGGCGCGCGCCTCCTCGTTGGCGGCCCACACGTGCGCCGCCACGTGTCGGCACCCGAACAGCGCCGCGCCCCGCACCGTCGCCGCCGCCACCAGGTGCGCCGCCAGCCCGAGGTGCCGGAACGGCGCCAGCACCGCGAGCGTCGAGATGTAGAGCGTCGGCGGCGGGATGGTGCCGGTGCTGCCGGTGGCGGGGGACGCGGGAGGCTGCCCGCTGCCGCCGCCGCCGCTCCGCGACGCGGAGCGCGGGCCCGGGAACGGGTCCTGCACGACGCGGCAGCGGATCCCCGCGATGAGGTGGGGCTTTTTGGGCTGGGGCGCGCCGCGCCGGTGCTTCGACGACGGCGACGATGCGGTCGAGGGCTTGCGGTCCGCGCGCGTGCGGCTGCGGCTGGTGCTGGTGCTGCCGCTGGCCTTGCGGTACCAGCGGCGCGCTGACGACGAGGAGGCGGGCGGTTTGCGGGCTTCTTCTTCTTCTTCGTCGTCGTCGTCGTCGTCATCGTCGGCGACGGCGATGGCCGTCTCGGGCGAGGCGCGCTTTGCGCCCGCCCTGGCGGGTGGTTGTCGCCGCGGCGCTCCGGCGAGCTCTGTCTTTCCTTCCCCTTCTTCGCCTCTCTCCCCGTTCACCCCGTCCTCCGACGGCCCATGGCTGCCACCCGTCTCGGCTCCCTCTTTGCCCGGCGGTCCGCCGTCCCACCACAGCGCCACGATGGTCACGGCGCCCGCCACCCGGTCCGTCACGGCCTCGTCGTAGAACTTGTCCGGGTACGGCACCGGGAGCAGCAGGCCGTTGAGCCGGCGGAAGGCGCCGACCAGGTCGGCCGTCAGCCGCGCGAGCGTCACGTTGGGGGGCAGCGGCCGCGCGGTCGTGAGCGGGGAGCGCGGCGGCGGCAGCGCCGAGGTCGGCGGGATCTCCCGGCGCGAGTAGGGCGAGGGCGAGGAGCGAGCTTGTCGCTCCTGCTGCGGCGGTGCGGGAGGGGTCGGAGGATGAACGTAGGCGGGCGGCAAGGGGGAGAGCGGGACGGGCGAGGCGGGCGCCGAGGAGCGGTGCGGGCCGTGATGGTGGGGGGACGAGGCGATGGGAGCGGGCGGCGAGACGGATATGGACGGGTTCGGGGACGAGGCCGTGGGAAGCGCGAAGTAGGACTGCTGTGCTAGGTCCAGGGGCGGCGGCAGCGGCGACAGGAGGTCCTCTTCTTCGTCTCTGTGGTCGTCGGCGGCCTTGCCGCCGCTGCCGGGGCCTAGCTTGGCGGCCGCTCTGAGGTCTTCGAGCGGCGTCGGCGGCGCCGAGGCTCGGCGCTGGTGAGGCTTGTTCGGCCGGCTAAGCCAGCTGGTGATTGAGGCTTGGAACATTGTTTGCGCTTTTCTTCTGTTTGGTTTCTGTCCAAAAAGAGGGCTGTTTCAGGGTGTTGTTGGTTTGTGGAAGATCGGAGAGGCGGGGACCGGAGGAGAGGAGATGGGCGTGGGCGAGAGGGAAGGATCACAGGCGAGCGCGGTGATAGCCATAGCCAAGGTCTTGGGCAATATGCGCGGGGGCGGGTGCACTGGCTCGGGCGGCCTGGGGCGCTTTTGCCGGACGCGGACCGCAGCAAATGCTTGCGCGGCGTGAGGGCGTGAGTGCGCGCTGCGTGCGTATCTCCGGACGCGCCGCGGGTGGTGCAGCGCTCCCTGGACGTGGCGCGCCCCCGTCCGCACGACGCAAAGGCGCTGCGGCCCCCCTGCCCCGGCCGGGCCTGCTGCTGTCCCGAAGCCCGCGCCTCCGAAGCCCGTCGAGCCTCGCCATCACGCATCAATTGGCCCGCCGCCAGCCCGTTCGACAGCGCAAAATGGGCGCCAACGGCTCCAAGGAGGCCAGCAATGGCTCCACGCACGTCTTTTCTGCGTACGGCCACGACGAGACCCCAGCGGTAGCGAGTTAGATGAGACGGGAGCTGACGTTTTCCTTCTGGCTTTTGCGCCCAAACAGCGATGCCCCCGTGCGATTCTCCAACGAGCTCGTCGAGCAGCTTCAGCAAAGCCCCGAGGTACATGCGCATCTTTCTCCTCCCTCCCTCCGCCCTTTCCTCTCTCTCTCTCCCTCTCTCTCTTCCGTCCGGGATATCTTTCGTATCCCCGCCATCTTCATACCGCGCTCCGATCGTTGCGCGACCCGACCAACTAACACGGCCCTCGCGCCCCCTCCCCCTAAGTCCGACACGACCCGCGCCCGCGCCACCGAGCTCAAGCTGCAATCCCGCCTCGCGGCCGAGCTCGAGAAGCTCCAAGCCGACGCGTCCAGCGCGTTGACCTCGGCCCTCAACTCGGCCGACGGCCCCTCGTCTCCCTCCCCGTCCTCGGATTCCACCGCCTCTCCCGCCTCGCCTTCCCTCGTCGAGAAGGCCGGCTCCGCCCTCGGCCTCGTCTCGTCCGCGGACGAGTCCCGCCCCACGCGCGACGCCGTCGCCGCCGAGCTCGCGGCGCTGCGGCGCAGCCTCGAGGCGCGCAAGGAGGCCCGCGAGCCGGATGGCGGGGTGCGGGCCGCGAGGGACGACGTGGTGGCGTGCTTGCGGGCGAAGGATCGGAGGCCGTTGGATTGCTGGAGGGAGGTGGAGGCGTTTAAGCGGGAGGTGGGGAGGCTGGAGAAGGAGTTTGTCGAGAGGGTTGTGCGGTGAACGGTTCTTGGGAGAAGGAGAGGGCGAGGCTGATGGGAAGGGGGAGAGGGGAAGGAGGGTGGTGTGCGCTTGTGTATATTACAAGCGGAATTGCCGTGGCTCTTGGGTTGGCCTGTCACCTGGCAGTGGAACGGTATAAAGACGGATAGTACAATTGTCGATACTTTTCATCGCCTCTCTTCTGATTTTAACTATGGTACATCGTTGGCACGGGAGCAATCATTATTGTATCCCAGAGCTGTTGGGCCGTACGTCACGGCTAAAAAGCGACCGTTTGCAGTGGCCACAGCGCTAGTATGTTAACTTAAAGAGACCGACGAACCAGTCTCCTTTTCATCATTACCCATAAATCTAACATAAGACCTACGTTATGGCCCTCGCCACAGGCTCCGGAGTTGAAACACGAATCATATGTATATGGTGGGTGGCACCTGTGTTTCCATTGACATATTAACAAGTAGTGGTTCAGCCCTACTGTTTAACACTCTCTAGCCAGCCTAAAAGAACCTGCTTTCTAAGAAATAATGCAGGAATGTGTTCCATGCGCCCCAAAAGAAATCATCCCGCGATGCCATGTCGAAAGCCCTCGCGTCCAATGCCTACCAACACCAAGTTACCCGTGTGCCAAAGATACTATATTGACCCTTGCCCCCGCTCCCTTACTCCCTTCGTCTCTTCCCCCCATTCCTTCTCCCGCCGCCAACACTGCCGCCACCACCCGCTTCATCCCCACTCGCCCCAGCCAACGGCGTCCCCGTCCCGCTTCCATTCGCGCCCATTCCAGCCCCCGATCCCGCCACCACATCCCCGACCTCGGCCATCCATTCCCGCCCCTGCCCCGGGCTCTTGCGCCGGAACTGTCCCGCGCCCACGGCAATGACTTCATCCTCGCTGTCGCTCTGCTCGATGTCGAGCAGGATGGGCATCTGGAACTCTTCTTCATCATCATCCGCGTCCGCGCCCGGATCCCCCGCCGCCGTCGTCGCCGCCGCCGCTGACGGCCTATGGACTTGCGCGGCGGCAGCCCTGGCGGAGCTCGCATCGCCCGCGCCGGCGGCCTTGCCGTTGGCGTGGTCGGCGGCGGGCTCGACGACGGTGAGGACGTCGACGTGCTCGTCCTCGAGGTCGAGGCGGCGCTTGTGCAGCTCCTCGAGGGGCTGGATGTCGAACTCGTCCTCGCGCTCGACGTACTCGACGTTCTCGTCGACCTCGACGAAGTCGGGCGCGAGGGCGGACCAGCGCTGGGGGGTCAGGATGCTCCACAGGTAGACGCGGCCCGAGTCGACCCCGACGGCGGCGACGAAGGGCCGGCACGGGTGCCACTCGAGGTGCGACAGCTCTTCGCGGGGCCCTTCGAGGATCTTGACCAGTGAACCGTGCGCCCGCTCCCAGACGTAGATGTCGTGGTTCATGAAGGTGGACGCGGCGACGTACTCGCCCGACGAGCCCGACGAGAAGGCCGCGTGGTTCCACGAGAGCCGGTTGACGAGGTCCTGGAACTTGTGCTCCACCTCAACGAGGCGCGGGTTGTCGAAGTCGACGTTGCCGCTGTCGCCGGATAGGTCGGGCAGGTGGAGCGTGCGGATGATGCGGTCCGTCGAGTTGATGACGGCCGAGCGGCCCGAGGGCGCCACCCGGATCAGCACCAGGATGTTGTTCGTCACCCGCGTCGAGTACAGCGTCTGGCGCGTGGCCGTCGCGATGATGTTGACCCAGCCTCTGTTCGTGCCCGTGTAGATGTGATCGCCCGAGGGCGCGAAGGCGATGACCGTCGTGGTTTGCTTGGCGTCCTGAGCGGCCTGCTTCTCGGATATGGTCTCTCGTTCGGCCTCGGTTCGGCGTGGAACCGTTGGCAATGTGCGCTTGATGGGCACGTCGCCTGTCATATCAACGAGCATGGGCTGCTCTTCAAAGAGGGCGGCGGCAAAGATGAAGCTGTGTTAAAAAACCCATCCCGTATTAGAGCCCAGCTCTCCTCACGTACGGCCCGATGTGAAGTCAATGTCCGATTGCAACGTACTGGTTCTTCGGATGCAGCTCGGCGATGAAGACAGCCGCCTCAAACTTGACAGTGCGTAGTCGGGAGCCATCTTTCAGGTCCCACAGGATGCACTTCCAGTCGTGCGCCGCGCTCAAGAGGCAGCGGTCGTTGGCGGACCAGCTTAGGGACTGGACCTGGTGCGTGTGGCCGCGCAGCTTGCGCGCGACGCCATTGGTCTCTATGTCGAATATGATGACGACGCCATCGAGCTAGATTGAAGGCCGAGCGCGTGAGCATGTATATCCCGGCGAATGCTGTGGCAATCGTTCGTCGGAAGTGAAGTGCGGCACGGTGCCAGGAGAGCGGGAGAAACCGGAGCATGGCCCCGAACGGAAGGCATAACGACGTCGGCTAGGTTCTGGGTGGCTTACCCGTCCCGAGGCAAGATAGTCGCCTCTGTGGCTGAACTGGATGCTGGTGGAGTGGCCGCTGCCTGCGGTGAGACATGTGAGTCACAACGGTCTTGTCTAGCGCCCAAGCTGCGACGGCACTCACGAAGCCTCCCGACCAGCGCCTCCGGCAGGTCCTGCGCGAGCACAAACGGGTCCAGCAAGGACAGGTTCATTTCGTCGGATGATGGCGGAGCGAGTGTGCGCAGGAAGGTGTCGCGTCGACGGTGGCAGCGACGGAGGCGGGTGTCATCTTTCGCGACGCAAGCGCGCGTGCACACCCCGCGGGAACGCGAGATATCGCGGGAAGCAAGAGCCTGGGAGCGTTCCGGGGAGTGCGGGAGCGCAGTGTGGGAGCGCAGTGCGGTCGCTCAGCACGCAGGCGCCGGCGGAGCAGAGCAGGCGGACGGCGGCGGGGACGGCGGCATTCACTTCCGGGCCCGCGCACAAAGGGCCCAAACAGAAGCGCTTTGTAGGGCGGGCGCGATCGACAAAGGAAGGAGCGTGGCGCCGGCTCGCCGGGTGAGGCTCTGGCGCGTAGCCGAGCCCGATCGGGCCTAGCGGCAGATTCCGCCTCGCCCCTCCACCCCCGGCGCCCGGCTCAAAGTCTCGCCTCCCTGCGCCCGGCCGCCGTCGCCTTTCCACCCTTCGACAACCTCGTCGTCGCGTCGCCGTGCCCCTTCCCAGCAGCGGCTTCGCAACCCGCATCCGATCGCGAGACCCGTCATCGCGTCCTCCGTCCGTCTGCTCGACTTCTTCGACGGCGGAGCCCGGTTTTCTCCATCGCGGAGGTCTCTTTTTCCCCGCCGCTCGTCGCGCGCACACGTCCCGGCGCGGATCGGTGTTATCACGCCCTGACGCCTCACCCGCCGCCCGGCGGCCCGGCGCGCCTCCAGCGCGACTGCTCCATCAGTCGTCGCCGTCGCGCGGCGTCTTCCATCGAGTAAACGGCTTCCGGACGCGACGAGACAGGTCAGCGAGCGCTACCGGAGGGGTCTGGTCGGTCGGTCGGTCGGCTGGTGGCGGTTCTTCCGTGGGAGAGTGGTGTTTGTGGCAAGCCGGCGGAGAGTCGGTTGAATAGAGACGTCGTCGACAAGGCGAACGCGACTTCGCGACGACAGCGCGTCCGATCGTCTTCTATTGACGTCGCCGCCCTGCTCGCCAGTTGCGGTGTCGCGCGCGTTCTAAATAAGTCACGGAAGCCGGAGGGGGAAAACCACTGAAGTCGAGACTGTCGAGTTGAAAGAGGCTGGGTCAGCACAACCGCCATCATGCCTAACCTCAACTTTGCCTATTCCAGCGCGCCGCTGCGCACCATACAGGAGATCCAGTTTGGTCTCCTGTCTCCGGAGGAGATCAAGAGCATGAGCGTGGTCCATGTCGAGTACCCGGAGACTATGGTTCGTCCTCTACACACATTCCCTCCGGCTAGTAATTGATATATTGTAGGATGAGCAGAAGCAACGCGTGCGCGAAAAAGGCCTGAACGACTCTCATCTTGGCTCTATCGATCGATCGTTTATGTGTGCCACCTGCGGAGAGGGCATGCAGGAGTGTCCCGGCCATTTCGGTCACATCGAGCTCGCCTCTGCCGTGTTCCACGTTGGTACGAGTTGCCCGGCACCAAACAGAACTTCATTTGCACATGCTAACGTCGAGCCGTAGGCTTCATCGGCAAGATCAAGAAGCTACTTGAGACCGTCTGCCACAACTGCTCGAAGATCCTAGTTGATGAAGTTAGTAGTCACCTGCTAACAATATCTGTTCTTCAAACTAGTCATTGCTAATCACACTTCGTCTCAATGTAGAGCAATCCCGCTTTCAAGGATGCTTTGCGACTTCGTGACCCAAAGAAGCGCTTCGAGGCTATCTGGCGCCTGTGCAAGGTGAAGAAGGTCTGCGAGACAGATGCCCCTAATGACGATTTCGAGGCCGGTGCTCCACCCAAGGAACCAAAGAAACCTGGACATGGTGGCTGCGGTAACATACACCCTGAGATCCGCAAGGATGGGCTCCATCTTTTTGGATCGTGGAAGCTACCCAAGGGTGAAGATGAAGAGGAGGGTCGTCAGCCGGAAAAGCGACGCATCACGGCGCAGATGGCGCTCAACATCTTCAAGAACATTCGCGATGACGAACTGAAGAAGCTTGGCTTGAACACCAAGTATGCTCGGCCCGAATGGATGGTCGTCACCGTCTTGCCTGTTCCTCCGCCGCCTGTGCGCCCTAGCATTTCTGTCGATGGCACCGGCCAAGGCATGCGTGGAGAGGATGACTTGACTTACAAGCTGGGCGATATCATCCGCGCCAACGGGAACGTGCGCCGCGCCCAAGCTGAAGGCTCTCCTCAGCACGTCGTCAATGAGTTCTTAGACTTGTTGCAATACCACGTTGCCACCTACATGGACAATGATATTGCTGGCCAACCCCAGGCTCTACAGAAGTCTGGGAGACCTGTCAAGGCTATTCGATCTCGCCTCAAGGGCAAAGAGGGCCGTCTGCGGGGCAACCTAATGGGCAAGCGTGTCGACTTCTCTGCCCGTACGGTCATCACTGGCGATCCGAACCTGTCCTTGGACGAAGTCGGTGTCCCGCGCTCCATTGCAAGGACGCTAACGTACCCGGAAACCGTAACACCCTTCAATATTGGCAAGCTTCAAGAACTTGTTAGGAATGGCCCCAACGATCATCCTGGCGCTAGATATGTCATCCGGGATAACGGCGAGCGCATTGACCTGAGGTATACCAAACGTGCAGGTGATATCGCACTTCAGTACGGCTGGAAGGTCGAGCGTCACGTCGATGATGGCGACGTCATCATTTTCAACCGTCAGCCGTCCTTGCACAAGGAGTCGATGATGGGTCACCGCGTCCGAGTCATGCCATATTCTACCTTCCGTCTCAACCTTTCAGTCACCTCTCCATACAACGCCGATTTCGACGGAGACGAAATGAACCTTCACGTCCCACAGGGCGAGGAATCGCGTGCCGAGATCATGGCTCTCTGCATGGTTCCTCTGAACATTGTCTCGCCTCAGCGCAACTCGCCTTTGATGGGTATCGTCCAGGATACACTTTGCGGTATTTACAAGATCTGCCGCCGTGACACCTTCCTCACCAAAGAGCAAGTCATGAACATCCTTCTGTGGGTTCCGGATTGGGATGGCGTCATTCCCAATCCTGCTATTCTCAAACCGCGCCCTCGTTGGACCGGAAAGCAGATCATCAGCCTCGCGCTGCCCGCTGGTCTTAACCTGTTGCGCCGTGCTGACAGCGATGCTCCGCTCAATGATGATGGGCTTTTCGTCTACGGTGGTGAACTTATGTACGGACTCTTCAATAAGAAGGCTGTGGGTGCCTCTATGGGTGGTATCGTTCACACCATCTACAACGAAAAGGGCTGGGATGCCGCCGTCGATTTCTTCAATGGGGCCCAGCGCATTGTGAACTACTGGCTACTCCACAATGGCTTTAGCATTGGTATCGGTGACACAGTACCGGATCCCAACACTATTCAAGAGATTCAGGCTGCTGTCGCCGAGCAAAAGGACGAGGTCGCGCGTATTACGACGGAGGCAACCGAGAACCGCATGGAAGCTCTTCCGGGTATGAACCTTCGTGAGACTTTCGAGAGCAAGGTCTCCAAGGCTTTGAACAGCGCTCGTGATGCTGCCGGTACCAAGGCGGAAAAGAATCTGAAGGACTTGAACAACGCAGTTCAAATGGCGCGCTCGGGATCGAAGGGCTCGACCATCAACATTTCGCAGATGACTGCGGTCGTGGGACAGCAATCCGTCGAGGGCAAGCGTATTCCGTTCGGCTTCAAGTATCGCACCCTTCCGCATTTCGTCAAGGACGACTACTCGGCTGAGTCCCGTGGTTTCGTCGAGAACTCCTACCTTAGAGGACTCACTCCCCAGGAGTTCTTTTTTCACGCCATGGCCGGTCGTGAGGGTCTTATTGACACTGCGGTCAAGACCGCAGAAACTGGCTACATCCAGCGTCGTCTAGTCAAGGCTCTTGAGGATGTCAGCGTCAAGTACGATACCACGGTCCGCAACTCTCAGGGCATGATCATCCAGTTCGTCTATGGTGAAGACGGCTTGGACGGGACGTGCATCGAGGCCCAGCCGGTAGATTTCGTCAACATCTCGGACAAGAACTTCGAGAAGAAATTCCGCGTCGACGTCATGAACCCTGATCTCATGCTATCGCCAGAGATTCTCGAGCACGCCAATGAGATCGCGGGCGACCTTGACGTGCAGCGCCATCTCGACGAGGAGTATGAGCAGTTGCTTCGGGATCGCGAGACGTTCCGTTGGGCGATCAAGAGGGACTTCACAGACACGTACCAGCTGCCGCTTAACATTATGCGCTCCATCGAGACCGCTAAGACGAAGTTCCGCATTCGTGATGGCGCACGCAGCGACTTGCACCCGGCGCAAGCAATCCCTAGAATCCGCGAGGTACTTGACCAATTGACTGTCATTCGCGGTGAGGATCAGCTTTCAAAGGAGGCGCAAGAGAGCGCTACGCTGTTTATGAAGGGCCATTACCGCTCCCGTCTGGCTTTCAAGCGTCTTGTAAAGGAGCATTCTTTGACCAAGCTCGCGCTTGATTATGTCCTCGGCGACATTGAATATCGTTTCATGCGGTCATCGGTCAGCGCTGGTGAGATGGTCGGTGTTTTGGCCGCCCAGTCCATTGGCGAGCCTGCTACCCAGATGACTCTCAACACCTTCCACTTTGCCGGTGTCTCTTCGAAGAACGTGACGCTGGGTGTGCCTCGCCTCAAGGAGATCTTGAATGTGGCCAAGAACATCAAGACCCCGTCGATGACGGTCTACCAGGACGTTGAGCACTGCCTGACCCAAGAGGGTGCCAAGAACTTGCGTAGCTTGGTCGAGCATACCACCGTCCGCTCGGTCACTGACGCCACGGAGATTTGGTACGACCCGGATATTATGAGCACCAGGATTACAGCCGATCAGGATATGGTCGAATCTTACTTCATCATTCCCGATGAGACCGACCATGACCCTCAGTCCCAGTCGAAGTGGCTGCTTCGTATCGTCCTGGGACGTGCCAAACTTCTAGATAAGAGCTTGACCGTTGCGGACGTGGCCAATGTGATCAAGCAGAATTGTGCTCAAGATACTGCAATCATTTTCAGCGATAACAATGCCGACGAGCAGGTGATTCGCTTGCGCCTGGTCCTCGATGGCGAGAAGGATGAAGCCGTGGACGATGAGCCAGAGGAGACGCTTAAGAAGCTCGAGTCTTATGTCCTCGATTCCTTGACCCTCCGCGGCGTTAGCGGCATTGAGCGCGCCTTCATCAACACCAAGGAGCGCATGCGCATCACGGAAGAAGGTGCTATCAGCTCGAACAAGAGCGACCCGCTGTGCAATGAATGGTATCTCGACACTCAGGGTACAAATCTTGGAGAAGTGCTCGCGGTCGATGGTGTTGATGCAACAAGGACCTATTGCAACAAGTTCGACGAGATCTTGGAGGTTCTAGGCATTGAGGCGACTCGTGAGGGTCTACTTAGGGAGTTGACTCAAGTGCTTGCTTTTGATGGCTCGTATGTCAACCATCGCCACTTGGCACTCCTTGTGGATGTTATGACCTGCAAAGGCTACATCATGGCCATCACTCGCCATGGCATCAACCGTGCCGAGAGTGGTGCCCTCATGCGCTGCTCGTTCGAGGAAACCGTCGAAATCTTGCTCGATGCTGCCGCTTGCGGCGAAATTGACGACTGCCGTGGTGTCTCGGAGAACATTCTACTCGGACAGTTGGCGCCTTTGGGCACGGGTGACATGGATGTCTTGCTCGACCAAGCCATGCTCAACTCGGCCACTACGGACAACTCTCGTTTCGGCCTCATGCCTGGTATCGCACCTTCGTTTAACGCGGACGGTGCTGCCACTCCGTACGAGCTCGGCTCGCCCTTAGCCGAAGGAGGCTTCGGTCAGGCTAATTACGATAGCGGCGAGTTCTCTCCTATCCAAAACGTGGGAACCGAGGATGCTGGTGGTTTCAGCACATACGGCGGGTCGTCTTTCGATGGCGGCTTCAGCCCCTACTCGGGGAGCCGCAGCCCTGGTTATGCTCCAACAAGCCCCTTCAGTGGTGGGGCGAGCCCGATGAGCCCTGGCGGATACTCTCCAACCAGTCCGGGAGGCTATTCGCCTACCAGTCCTGGCATGGCTATCACGAGTCCGCGCCTCGGTGGAGCGTCGAGTCCAAAGTTTTCGCCCACGAGTCCGGCCTATTCGCCTACTTCTCCATCCTACAGCCCCACTTCTCCCGCGTATGGTGGCACCGGTGGTTCGCCCACCAGTCCGTCTTACTCTCCTACCTCTCCGTCTTATTCTCCAACTTCACCTTCATTCTCTCCGACGTCGCCGTCTTACAGCCCGACTTCGCCGGCTCACCGCGCGACCTCTCCTCAGTACTCTCCTACATCTCCGACTTACTCTCCGACCTCTCCTATGTACTCTCCAACATCTCCTGCCTATGGGGGTGGCGCCGGTGGTGCGGGCGGTGGCGACCGTCGTTTCTCGCCCACAAGTCCTACCAGCCCGTCGTACTCGCCTGCTAGCCCGGCTTATTCGCCAACGAGCCCGGCGCAAGGCGCGTATAGCCCCACGAGTCCGCGCTATAGTCCGACTAGCCCGGGACCTGCGCCCTACTCGGCGAGTAGCCCTAAATGGAGCCCAACGAGCCCTAGGTATTCTCCTACCTCGCCGCGCTAAACCAATTTCTCCCGAAGGGTTCTGATTGACGATCGGAATGAGCGCAATGGGTCGGGTTCCTCACAACTAAGCTAAATCAGCGTCCCCTTCACTGGGTCCACGTCAGTTTTGCGATCATGTGCGAAAGCAATGTATATTATTACCTGGAGGTTTGCGGAGGGCGACCTTTCGTGGTCGAGAAATCACTGCATGCAGTACACATCGTGGCCCTCAGCCTTGTTTTGCTGTTCTTTTTTTCCTGTCGATTTTTCTTGGTTAGTCTAGCGATGCCCGAAAGCCTTGAAGGGCTTGCTTTGCGAAGAGGGAAAAAGGTTATTTGCTGCTTTCCAGTTTCCTATCAAAGTTGTGGTTCTGCAATTTGACTTTCCCACTGGTTTTCCTTTCGATCAAAAAGAAAAGACTTTCTTGGGGTGGCAGTCGGCGTATCGGTTGGGCGGATCGTGCTATGGCTCTACTTCCGCCATGGGTCCCCCTTTTTCCCCTTTTGCGAATTGCCGGCATTCTGCATTTTCTCTTTCCGCCCTAAACAGATCCAACCCCTCTATTCCTTGCTCGCATTTGCGTGTTCCTCGCCGGCGCTCCTTGTTGCCAAGGTGCAAGCTAGGATTGAGTGTTGTTGTGATCTGCTTCTGAGGCCCCCAAAATCAAATTGCATTGCTGTCTGGGGCCTATGGGTTTCCCCTTTCCACTTTTGCTTTTTTGTCTTTTTCTTTTACTGGGTCAAGAGTAATAAGTCATGAGTGTGTGCGTGGGTTCCCTTGCAGTGGATGAACGCCACGACCGCATAGTTGGGTGGTTGTGACTGGATGCGAGCGAGAAATCACTTTGAAATGATGGACCGAAGGCGTGGCCAGAGAGTCTGAGGACCGTCAATTTCTGGAGGTGATGCGTTATTTTTGTTTTGAGCTCGAGAGCCTTTGGCTTTTGCTCATGGGCAAGTTCTCTTGTTGAGTGCGAGACGGCAGGCTGCTGCAGTCTACATCGTCAACGCTTTCGTAGACAGTAGACGGCCACACAAGGGAAATCGGGGGCGACATGGCCTTGAGAAGTGCGCGAGGTCGAACAAACGAATAAATGAATTGATTCATTCAAGCTTGGGTACTTGCAATACGTGATGAACCCAGTGTTGCGAAAGGCTTGATAAATTTGGGAATAGACTAGGGCAAGCCGTACCAACCATGGAAGTCTTCTCTCCAAATAACACGGAATACCACTGCGATTTTCTCGCAGAGTTCGCGCGTAGTCTAGTTATCGGATCCACCTGACCTGTGCCCGAAAGTTCACAGACTTGGTTAGCAATTCATGACAATTGCTGGGTACGTCTGGTCATATCCATACCACAAAGGCGCCGGCATGTGAAAGGGGACCGGGCAGGTGCATGGTATAAAAAATGATAAAGAGATTGGAAGCACGCTTCAGGATGCCCATTTATAGCTTGCCCGTAAGGAAAGAGGAGACTGGTTCCAGATAAGGAACTGGTACCGAGGTTGGCCTTATGCTTGGTTGATTTCCATTTTCTCCGAATTCTAAAAAGTAAGGCTTGTGCATGATCAGATGTGCATTTGACAGCTTTTTGTCTAGACAAAAGAAGCCATGAGACCATGATCCATGGATCGTACTATCCGCTACACACTCTGTTTAAAGAACTGCATTGGGGTATACGTCGTTGTATTGGTCTTACATCTTCGCCTTTTCATCCTTCCTCGATGGTCAACTCTCTCATGCTTGCATTAAGCACTTCATAGCGCGGGACCGAGTCCCTAGTCTAAACGTACGGTCTAAGGCTGAATATCAATAGTTTACGAAATGATACTAATATAAAAGCAGAGTAGATATTTTCGGAACCATAGGAATATCATTACGTGCTGTTGCAGCGAGAAGGGGTCAATGGGAGACCACCAGGCCGCCGAAGATAATACTATCAGTTCCTACAAGTTTGTTGGAATGGCGCTTCATCAGACTAGGATATAGCCATCTTGGATCATAGACTATCGGGCCTCACATCACGGTAGCTGTGGGTCCAGCCAAGTCTATATTTGATATCTACCAAATGATTACGTCTTATCACGGCTTGCTAGTTCTAGGTGGCCGGTCAAACTGTGAAAAATTTCATATGAAACTAGTCGCATAGGACGAACACGTTGCGCCAACAATGATTCGCCCATGGCTCTGTATTTTAATCGCACAGTTTGCTATAACACCCACCTCACCACTTCGGACTGAGGGTTAAATTTCTGACTTCAACACAAACTGCCCAGCTCAGACAGACAAGGCAATGGGGAAGCCGACTCATCACTGGTAAAACGTGTTCCTTCGATCCGTCAATTCTACGTGTTAACATCGACAGCACCTTTTGCAATAAGCCCGCAAGGGCACTTTGCGAGGCAAAAAGACACGTGTTTCGGTGCCAGGTCTGCAGTTATGTATGCCAGTACCGCGAAGGATGTCACCTCCATCCCTACAGGGAGGGATACAACGTGCACACGGACAGGCACAATCGTGGATCTATCCCAGATGAGCGTGGGAAGCTTCCAGACGAAGGTCAGGCCGCTGACCAGAGGCCGGTCTTACAAGAGAGGAAAGGGCTAGTGGATGATAACGTGCAGAGCAAGAAAGGCAAGGGCACAGACATGACCAGCTGTCTCCGACAGGGCGAAGACTCATGGGCCCAACCTATAGGCAAGTTACCAGTCACCCCAGAGAAAGCGAAAGGGAAAGAGAACGCAGATCCTTCTCATGCGGACGAAAAAGGGCATGTTTCCACCCGACATGATGGCAGCCGCAGATGCATGCTTACAAAGCTCAGGAGTCCCTCCGCCAACAAGCCCGACGCCTCGCCTGAACGAGACTCACCGCCGGAAGGCGGTTGGAACCGGGAGGGGATACCTCAGTTGTGTTGGAAGAATGCCAAAAGGTGTGGTGTCCCAGTGGAGATCAAGAAGGGAGTGAAGATGCAGAAGAAAGCGCGTCAACGGGCAGAGGAGACTGAGGAGTGATTCACACTACGACTGTAGTTGGAAAATTTGCAAAAAGTTGTGCTGATTTTTTGTTGAATTTAGCATGCTGTCTCATTTCAGTTTACATGTAATGATCACAGCAATAATAATAATAACCTAATGTTGCATAAAAGACAGATGGTAGAATTGGTCGCATTTGAGATTGTCTTGGAGAAATTATACTTCAATGCGCTGGAAAGCTCCTAAGTTTCCAAGAATAATATAGCAACAGGAGCAATTTCGTATTATAATGTAAGTTTCTCTTCAACAAGCGAAGCTGAAGATGTTGACATATTATTAAATACGTCATTCTACAAATGATAACTATCAACGTGATACCTTCTTAATACTTCAATGGTGGCAGAGCATGACGAGTAGTTCTTGAAACTAGCTTTACGGGGTAATGTCCCGCTGTGCTCAGAAATAATGGTTTCTGTTTTAATAATATAAATGGGGTCTACAATGTTCGCATTTGCAGAAATGTCAATTTGTGATAAGTAACTAATAATTATATGGCAAAGCCCAAGACCTTGTTCAACGTAATATCGCTCGAACATCTCTACTAGCTGTTACTATCCGCCAAATATTTTGCCTATTCGCCCACGAAATGGTACACGGCTACAACCGTTGTTTTGAAGATACTAGAAACGCGCTCAAAAACTACCATCACTGGTAGATAAATTAATCTACAACTGCATTATGACTTACTAGTGTGACAACATTTGTAGGGCACTGAAGGAAGTAGTAGTTAGCTGAAAGTGGGATATAGAGGCACTTTGATTGCTAACGTAAAGCTTACTACTATAAGTTCTAGGAATGAAAGTGGCGTCGCAAGCCGTAAATCGTGGGGATTCATTATTTATTCGTCTACGAGGAATATCTAGTCTCGGACCAAGGACTGAATCATTGGTAGAAGCGAGGGCATGAGCCAAATAGAATAAGTTGGCAAATTCATGGACGCCTGGCATTCACATCTAGCAGTAGATGCCAGAGATCTATTCCCTAATGCCAAACTCTGAACAGGCATTTCAAACGGAAAATAAGTTTTGAAGTGTTCTGGAAATTTGATGAAGTTAGAGCAATCCTACAAAACTTCGCCTGAGGCAGCACTATTAATATAAGTCCCATAGGGCAATGAAGTCCTGGCTGTAGTCTAGGAGACATTTCATATTTCAGTTAGCCATCGAAGGATCCAGCTAGGTCGTTCAACGCATTGCACGTGTGGCTATCTTGAATTTGTAGTCCAATTTATTCACCTTCTGTTTTGAACTAGCGTTTGGCTAATTAAGTATTGTCGAAAGTTTGTGCACACTCGATGTACTAAACTGACATTGGACATGTCTCAAAGCGCGGGCCTTGGCCGTGACGCATTAAGTGGCTTCCTCAGACAGCCCAGAACGCCGACATCTTTTATCATACCTTCGCTTCTTGTTGTTAATATATCGACTCTCTTTGCACTTCGCTTATTTTTGTCACAAGTAGCCGTAACCAGGCATGATAAAACCTAACAAGTCAACATGCTGATCCATAAACCTATGGATTCACGAAATTTGACTCTTGTTCAATACGTTAATGGCCATAGATCATTGGCCTTACCCAATACAATACCTCAAACAAACTTCTCCACAACGAATGGATTAAACGATATAAGGCTCCCTCACATCCCCTCATTCTCTTTTGAGACTTTCTCTCAACCCTATATCAAGAAAATACCTACTCCACCGAACTTCACCGCACCTCTTACCACGAAGATGCCTCACCACTGGTAAGTACCTCACCTCCATAGAATTAAAATGTAGCCAACTAAGTTATATTAGCACCCTCTGCAAGAAAGTAGCGAACAACTACTGCTTTCGGAAGGGTCATCTTTTCCGCTGCGAGGCATGTGACCACATGTGCGAGCAGCGCGAGGGATGCGCTTCGCATCCATTCCGTGATGGATACAACGCAGAGAAAGAATTAACGAGGAATCGCCGGCGCCAGAGCCTCATCCCCAATACACCAACCGGGGCTCAACGCCCTGAGAACTTCGCTCGTGAGGGAGCCCAGGAACAAGAGAATGAGCAGGCTGTCGACGAAACGTAAGCATCAGATTACCTAAGAGGAATTTGATATACTAACTTGTCAAGTCAAAGACCTGCAACACCAAACCGCCGTTTGAGGGTCACAATCCGTTCACCAGCCGAGGACCCGCCTGAGGGTGGCTGGAATCAAACTCAAATTCCGAAACTCTCCTGGAAGAATGCGAAAAAAGAGAGAGAACCGGTGGAAGTGGAGGAGCACGCCAAAGGGAAGGATGGGAAAACGGAGGAACGGAGGAAGAAGTAGAAGCGCAAAGTAGAGTTGCCCTAGTTGTGAATCACAAAAGGGAAAGGGCTATAGAGAAATGAGGTCCTGAAGAAGGAGCCTAAAGGCCGCACCCAAAGAGCGGTATCTAGGATCAGGTTGTATGTTAGTCTCTCTGCAGCAGGCCATACCACTAGCATGAAGGTATGTTAAGAAATTGGGTTATGGCCCTTTAAACCCAGAGAGCCTAACATCTCCACTATTGCAAGCATGGTTGTCACCATTGGCCCACGTTTGGCTTATTAGGATGGCGGGTATATGAAGAAGAGAATACATGAGTATGAGCGTTCTTGCAGATTTGGAAGGAGCTGAAACCAAAAGCGATCTTCTAGGGAGTCGAAACGCACAGAATGGATCTCAAGGGTGAGGTCTGACATCACTGTATATCTCCAGAAGTATGCTCACTTCCTTCTACTATTCTAAAGACGTGCTACGGAAGCTGGGTGGAAAGGCAAAGTAGAAAACTAGATGCAGGCGGGCAATACTTTTGAGCTCAGACACCATGGGCGGGAATATGGGGGCGATCCAGGTCAAGTTGTAAATTGAACCATAGTCTGGCCATAGGGAAGGTAGTCTAAAAAGAGACTTAAGGAGGGGCTTCGGCATGAGTAGAACTAAGCAAGTCGACTTATCGCATTAGCGGCACGTCTACAGCGGGAAATCTTGGCCAAGGAACCCATGTGCACAAACCTCTGTCGCCTGGCGTGGTGTTATTCACACGACGCACTTACACCATTCGCCACCTTCTTCCACCAACTCCATCCCTCCTCAACTTTGCCACTTCAACACACTGGCTTTGGTCAACACACTCGTTTTGATCAACATACTCGTTTGATCAGCACACTCTTTTGACCAACACACTCTTTTAGATCAGCACACTCTTTTTGATCGACACGATCGTTTTGGTCAACACACTCGTTTTGGACACCGCCTCGATATCTTTGCTGCAGCACCGCTTCACGTTGACGCCCTCGCCATCTCGGCCGGAGGGTTATCGCTGGTGTCCACGCTCAAGCAGTTGCTCGCCTCGGTCAAAAATTTCCGGCCACGCTCAACATGCCGGGACACCATTGGTAATCGCCTTACATCCTTTCCTGGCAAGAACTAAGTAACCGTCCTTTTAGTAACATGTGCAAACGGGTTGCAAGCACGTACTGCTACCAAAAAGAGCATGTTTTCCGGTGCGATAACTGCCACCGATTTTGTCAACAGCGTGAGGGCTGCAGCAATCACCCATATCGCGACGGCTATAATACCTACCGCAAGAGACCGGATGGCGCTAAGCACAAGCATGCTGCCGCCCTCAGACTCAATAAAATCAAGGCGGGAAGCAAGGGTGCCATGAATGTCGGAAAGGGTAGAGCCGCCGTGATTGCGCAGTCGTGAGTGGAATAGATCCTGATGTATTTTCCAACGAGAATCCTCTGACTATGGAGCAGGGCCTCGACCGCGCCTTCGCGGGTTAAGATTCCAAACGAGAAGGATGATCCTCCTGCTGGAGGCTGGAACAACAAGGGTGTTCCACAACTGTCTTGGAAGAATGCCAGCCGTACTGGAGAGCCGGTTGATCAGGTGGGCAAGAAGGTCTTCAAGCACCATGGCAAGGCCAAGAAGCTGAGCAAGAAATGAGACAGAACCAGAAGAGCTCACAAGCATCTGGCAACGGATGCTGTAGTGGTGGCGTGATGACAGGAAAGCCAATAGGATTTTGGGCCTTGGTAAGGATTGAGTGCTTATGTCTCATCACCACGCTTTTGTTCCCACAAGGGGAAATTCTGTAGAAATCCAAATGCATTATCAAAATGAAACCGTATCATTACGCCTCGTATGTAATAAGCGCAGACGAGATTGTAAAACTAGGCGATACCTTGTGCATCGTGTATCAACATGTTCTGTGAAGAGCCCGAAGTACATTAAGAAGAATATATACATAAGGAAGAATAGCTGCGGGCTTGATGTTTCGCTTTGCCCGATTCGCTATTTATGGTACTAGGGGGTTGAGCTGCTTGATATAGATAGTATGCGCTGGCCTACTTGACTAGACTTCTGGGATGGTCGTTGGATAGTGCATGAACAAAACCTCGATTGTGTCCCAATCCGGAGGAGGCAAAATTGGCAGAATAGAATAAAATGGCTAGTCCTGGTACAGGCCAGTAGCAGTAATAGAAAAGATTGTAACTGCAAGTTTGCGAGCCTCTGAACATTCGAAGCATGAGTAGGCCTTTGAGAAAGGTCCATCAAAGGGTTCCCAGTCGCGAGGGAGACATGCCTGAATAATAGAAGGTTGGAAACTCTACGTTTCTGATGACTGGCAACACATGTGGATAATTGTTGAAATTATCGAGGCAAGTGTGTTCAAATTCTACTTCTCTTAGAGACGGGAATCGACGCTGCGATGGGGCAGAGAGACGTGAGGTCGGTCGTTGCAGTGCCTTTCCCGGTCCGCGAGTCTTGGCACATAGTTGTGGGTCCGACTGGTAGGGGCACCTGCGCGAGTGTACCGCGCTAAACCTCAAGCAGCTAAAGAACAACAAACACCGCAACCACCCGAAGCTCCGACAAACCAGACACACACTCCCTAGAAATCGAGAGCACACGCTTTCTCGCCCGACCCTCGATACATCTTCTTTCCCCTGCCGAGAGCATTTGTCTTTGCTTTGCTTTTTTCTCTTCTCACACATATTGGGTTTGCTGCGGTTCCTTTCCCTCGCAGTTCCTCCGACCGATTGCATACGCCAAGTAAACGTCCCCGTCGACCACCATGGCGGCGCCCATCGACGGGGCCGCCTCTATCAATGTGACGGTCCGCGTACGGCCCTTCACGATACGTGAGGCTGCGCAGCTGGCACGGTCTGAGGAAGGGCCTCTCTTTCTAGGTGACGGGTCGCTGGCTGCCGCGCCGGCTCCGAAACTGCAGCAAAAGGGACTGCGACCTATCCTCAAGGTTGTAGATGAGAAGTGCATGTATGTTCGAACTATTTCTATTTCTATATGTACAACATCTTTGCTGGGGCATGGAGATGCGGGCATGCAGGAATGGTTTAAACTGATAGGGTTGGCAAAATATAGAATATTCGATCCGCCCGAGGACAATCCTGTCCAACGTTTTTCGAAATCAGTCGTTCCAAACGGCAAGCGGGTCAAAGACCAAACTTTCTGCTTTGATAGGGTCTTTGATGAGAATACCTCGCAAGGAGATGTATATGAGTCGACGACCAGGAGCCTGCTGGATAGCGTGTTGGATGGCTACAATGCTACTGTTTTCGCATACGGAGCAACGGGATGCGGCAAGACGCATACCATTACGTATGTATACTCTCTCCGACACACAGGACCGCCTGATATGGATTCTAACGGCGAACACAGTGGGACTGCTCAGCAGCCTGGTATAATCTTTCTTACCATGCAGGAGCTTTTCGAGAAGATAGGAGATCGTCAAGAGGAGAAGGTCACAGAGATTTCGCTCTCGTACCTCGAGATTTACAATGAGACCATTCGCGATCTGCTCGTCCCAGGCGGCAGTAAGCAGGGGCTCATGCTGAGAGAGGATTCGCACCAGGCTGTCTCGGTCGCTGGGCTGTCCAGTCACCACCCTAAAAACGTATAGACCATTACTATATATCCCTGACATATCGAACATGTTCTAACACCAACAAATAGGTCGAGGAAGTCATGGAGATGATTATCCGCGGCAACGAGTACCGCACTATGTCGCCCACCGACGCCAACGCCACATCCTCCCGCTCGCACGCCGTGCTGCAAATCAATGTATCGCAAAAAGACCGCAATGCCGATGTTAACGAACCGCACACTATGGCTACTCTCAGCATCATCGACCTGGCGGGTAGCGAACGCGCTTCGGCAACTAAGAACCGGGGTGAGCGCCTGATGGAGGGTGCCAATATCAACAAATCGTTATTGGCGCTGGGCAGCTGCATTAACGCGCTATGCGACCCGCGCAAGCGGAATCATGTGCCCTACCGCAACTCAAAGCTAACGCGACTGCTCAAGTTCTCGTTGGGGGGCAACTGCCGGACAGTGATGATCGTGTGTGTGAGCCCGTCGAGCGCGCACTACGACGAGACGCAGAACACGTTGCGATACGCGAACCGGGCCAAGAACATTCAGACCAAGGTTACCCGCAATGTGTATAACGTCAATCGACACGTCAAGGACTTCCTCAAGAAGATTGACGAGCAAATGGCGCTCATCAACGAGCTCAAGGCGCAGCAGAAGGATTACGAAGGCACCGCCTTTGCCAAGTTTCGAAAGCAGAGCGAGAAGCGCGACTCTGTGGCAAGGGAGGCCATCGTACGAATTCGCAACGCATATGAGCATTGTGCTACGGAACGGAATGAGCGCGTGACCAGCATGAAGAGGCTTCGTCAGATTGAGCGACGCATCTCCATGATTTCTTCCTGGGTGGCCGCGTTTGATACAGTGTGCGAAAATAGGGAGAACGAGGAACCGCCTAGGAACCTCGTCGCCATGCGAAAGACTGCTTCTGGCATCCTCGCCGAACTGGAAAGCAGCAGGCAGCACTACCACCAACGGTTGGCCAAGTTGAACTGGGAGCGTACCATTGACACAGCTCTGCAGACCGGCATTCGACAACTGACTGAGGTAGATGGAAATGATGATGACAAGAATGTCTCCTCCCTCACACGGGAGGCAGAACTGTTGAAGTCAATGGCGGACCGGGAAGCCTACATGAGCGTTTGTGAGCAGGAGAAGGGATCTGACACTGCGGTCGTGCAAGTCCTGCTCCAGGCGCACTTCGACACCATTGCCATCCTGAACCAAATCATGACCATGGATGAGGAGGAGGCTATCGAGGCTGCCCGTGATATACTCGGCAAGCTCATCACATCATGCACCGAGTCTACCTCCCAAGTAATTAAGCCGGATGGCGGACTTCCAGTAACGGAAATATTCCCGCCAACCAAAGCCGGCACCCCGAAGCGGCGCAAAGGGGGCAACTTAATGGGCCCTTCTCCTATGCGCCTACGTAACACCAACGTCGAGGCTCCTCACCTGAACTCCTCGCCAATGAAGGCTTCACCGCGTCGGCGCAAGATGCCCATCGTTAAGAAAGGTGTCGCTGTTACCTTCACGCCCAAGAAGAAGTCACCTGTCAAGGGCCTCAAGCGCGGCGTCCGCTGGCGCGATGAAAACGAGGATGGCTCGCTGGCCGATTTCCAGTCTACACCCAAGGCTTTCGATGACACGCCGACGGGCTCATCAACTGAAATCATGCCCGCAGCTCCCACTTTGTCAGCTGTTGTTACTGCAGGAAACACCGTCCTGCCTGACCACAATGGCTCTTCGCCCATCCCGGCTCCACCAGAACCTTCCCTGGACATCAAGCCTCGCTCCAGCCGCTTCCAGGCAGGCTTTCTGTCCAAGAAAGGCGAGAACGGATCACCCTCCCTCGGCGGGTCCGCCGCCCCCCTCACCAACTTCAGCTCCGACAGCGATACGTCGCCGCTGCGCGAGATGGAGCCTAACAAGGCGCCGCACCGTTCGCCGCTGCGGGCCGTCCAGAACGCCGCCAACGCGCCGCACGAGTCTTCAGCCGTGTCGTCTGGCTCCTCATCGGACGGCGAAGACTCCGCTAACAAGTCATGGTCCGCGGGCATGCCCGTGGACCCGTCTGACGCCAAGAAGATCCGGTCTGCTATGAAACGGCGCTCCTCGGCCGGCGGCCGCGACGACCATCGCCCGGGCCAGCCTCGCGCGCACCGCCGCCGCAGCCCGACGAGCTCGTCGGCCAACAACGCAGCCGGCAGCCCGCCCGGCAGCAGCGGCCATGACGGCACTGGTAGCGCTAACGCAGGCGGCAATGGTGGCGGGGGCAACATGTTCACGGCGTCGCACGCCCGTCGCATGGTGCGCAGTGTGGACCGCGATGCTGAATGGAAGGCGAGCGTGCTGAGCCCGCGCAGCGCGCCCGTTGTGAAGGGAGCGCCCGCGAGGAGGACCACCACGGGCAGCGAGCAGGTGAGGAATGGGCCGGTGAGGGTGAGCAGCGTGTCGGCAAGCGGGAACGGCGGCAGGGGCAGCTTGATGACAGGAAAGAATGCGTGGAGATAAGACGCGCAGCCGAACACGTTTTGCAAGCTAGAGTCGTGACTTGCCTCTGCTGTCCTTATGCATGGCCAGGTTTTGTAGAGGTCTTCTCGTGGCTCATGGTCCCCTTCATTCTCTGCTCACGTTGTGTGCTTTGACGGCGCGATTGTTTTTAGCATCATTGTCCTTTCCCTCGTCGGTTTCGGTGAAGCGAGCAACTTGGAAGGATTTCCCTGGAGCTTCGTTCCCAGTCACGGCATTCCTCATGTCACTTGTGATGAGGCTCACTCTACTACAAGCTTCTAATTTGGCTGGGCTGGCTATTTTCCGGCGTTTTTGGAGTCTGCGCTCCCCCACCATTCGTGTACGATGCTAGCATTAAGGTTCTGTCCATACTTTTTTGTCTTTCGGTAATGACTGTTTTTTGCTGTTGCTGTCGAGTGCATTCTAGTGGGAGGTTCAGCGCGGCAGGCTGTGTGCGCTAAGATCACCTGCGATTCAAGTAATGCTTACATTGACATCATATTTTTACCATCGTAGGGGGTGTTGAAGTAGTGATAGGTATGCCGGTGCTCATGCTAGCGACAATTGCTCAATTAGGCTGTCAGATGCCTGTAGAGACCTGGGATGGATAGGGTAAGTCCATTAACATTGGAAAACGGTGTTATTTGAGGCTGCATAGGTAAGTACCCACGTAGTATGTACATAGGTGGGACGCTTGTCAAGGTTGGTAAACTAAGCCTAAATAGGAGACCTGATACATCCGACATGGGCAAATCGCCAGAACGGCGCATCCACAAGTGGTCTCCGTCGGTTCTGGTGGAAGACTGAGCGGATGTAGTACAGTGGTGTCGGATTAAAGCGCGATATCAAGAACGCGATCCGTAGTAGTAATGCGAAAGGTGCAGAACAATGTCGGGCAAGGTGCTTGATGGCGATCTCGCATCCGTGTTTCCGCCTGGACGTCCGGACTTCGTGATGGTGCAACCCGAGGCCGGCCCCCCTGTACATACACAGGGGGGCAAACTCCACCCGCACTTCGAACCGGCATGAAGTTTCCGAATGATCTCCGACTCTCCAAGGCAATACCTAGGTTCACGTGCATTGAAGCAGCGGAGATTGCTGCACGTAGATGCTGCCGGTCCGGTAACACTAGGTAGGTACCGGGCTGCCGTAGAAGCATTAATAATTGTCTTAACCCCGGGCCTAGTCACGTCACCACTCACCTCTCCACTTAGACAAGCCCTGAGCTCAAGAGCCATGCTCTTCGATGCTCTTCGATGCTGTAAGTCGCCGGATTGGAAGATTATCAATAACCTCAGTTGTAGGATTGGCATGGAGAATCTTCCGAAAGGTTTCTATTGGGTCCGAAACGCTTCGGCGAGAGTTCGTCTTCATCCGTTCTTACAAACAAAACTTGATCAAACGCGTCAGCCCTCATTGAGAGCCTTCCTAGTGTTCTCAAGCCCTTAAATACTGCCCCGAATCCGACCAAAAGATACCACGAGACAACCAACACTGACCAAATTACTCCAATTGATCACCCCTGCACACCAAACATCAACCATGAAAGACGCCATCGTTCACGCTGGCCCGCGGGTCGAGATAATTGACTCTCCAATTCCGACCCCGGGACCAGACCAAGTCGTCATCAAGACCATCGTCAGCGGCTCTAACCCTAAAGACTGGAAGACACCCGACTGGACGGCCCTGAACCCCGACGCTTGGTTCGCGACGCCCGGCGGCCGCAGCATTAACCAGGGCGATGACATCGCGGGCGTCGTGCACGCCGTCGGGTCTAACGTGTTCGAGTTCCGGCCCGGCGACCGCGTCGCCGCCTTCCACGAGATGCGCAAGCCCGGCGGCTCCTACGCCGAGTACAGCCTCGCCTGGGCGCATACGACGTTCCGGCTGCCCGAGGCGACGTCGTTCGAGGAGGCGGCGACGCTGCCGCTGGCCGCCATGACGGCCGCGCTGGGCCTTTTCTGGGACCTCGGCTTCGCGGACCCGTGGACCAAGCCCGATAACGTCGGGCCCGAGAAGCGCCCGCTCATCGTGTACGGCGGCGCCACGGCCGTCGGCGCCTTCGCCATCCAGCTCGCGCAGCGCGCCGGCATCCATCCCATCGTCGCGGTGGCGGGCCGCGGCACCGACTTCGTGAAGGGCTTGCTCGATCCGAGCAAGGGCGACGCGGTCGTGGATTACCGCGGCGGCGACGACGCCGTCGTTCGGGGCATCGGCGAGGCGGTCGCGAAGACCATGGGCTCGGCCGGGGCGGTCCACCATGCCTTCGACGCCGTCAGCGAGAAGGGGTCTACTTGCAATTGCTGGGCTGCCATGCCCGAGAGCGGCCAGGTTACGACTGTGCTGCCGGTGCCGCCGCAAGACGAAGAGAAGCAGCCAGCGCATGTCAAGACGACGATGACGATGGTCGGACACGCGCATACGGTCGCGAAGGACTTCGCCTATGTGTACTTCAGATACGTGGCTTTGGGGTTGCATCAAGGCTGGTTCAAGGCGCATCCGTTCGACGTGGCTAAAGGTGGACTGGAGGGTGTCGAAGGCGCGTTGAAGGAGCTGAAGGACGGTAAAGTGAGCGCGAAGAAGTATGTCTTCCGCATTGCGGACACGCCGGGCGTACAAATTTAGGGTTCCCTCCCGAATTGTTTTTTTTTTTAACCTGGCCTTGTACGTTTCGGGGTGAGCGAAGACGCAGTAATGTCAGTAGCAACATGTAGCTTTCCTGGAACAATTTAACAAAGGAGGACTTCGGAATGAAAAATTCGCGATTATGCGCCTTTATCATCTATGTGGCTGTTCCGGCGCCGTGCACCAATCGTCCATATGATACAAATAGACTGAACAACACAAACAAGAATGCAACCTCCACGTCATCATTAGTCCACCTCCATATCTCCATTTGGCACTCCATTTGTTGGTGTTTTGCCCTTGGGAACGGAAGCTTCCTTGTCGATCATTTGTCGAGAGACAGAAACGATATTGTCTTCGATCAGCTGCTGTCCGACGTCCTCGATGTCTGTATACTTATCAGTGTCTGTTGGAATCTATGAGGCGAAAGTGGTATTGACATACGCTTCTTCGGATCCACCTTTCCAACGTATCTCGTCTTCAGCTGATCCTTCGTCAACTCCGTCTCCTCCTTTACCCGCTTCTCGTAACCCTCTGCGAGCCCGACTAGCCTCTTCAGGCGCTCCCTGTTACGGTCTCCTTCCTCCCTGAAATCGTTCATTTCGAGGGCTTCGGTCCAAACGTGCTTGTGGAGGTTCATCAGCATATTCTCCTCAAGGCCAGTTTTGCGGTAGGTGATCCCGATGCTATAGTAGTGACGGTTGAGCCCGTGTATCAGTGCCTGGATGGACGGCTTATTCAGATGACCCAAGTTCGACGTCGTCTGGCGTGGTTCCTGGCCCATCATAAGGGTCTGGGGGTTGATGAGACGGAAGGCGTCGATGACGACCTTGCCTTTGACCGACTGGATGGGATCCACTACGACGGCGACAGCGCGTGGCGTCAGCTGTTCGAAGCTCTGCTGGGTGTTGATATCAACAGAAGAGAGCCAGCAGCCGAAGCCCGGATGCGAGTGGTACCATCCGACGACCGTCTCGGGGCGTCCCGTCTGTCGCAACATGTCCATCATCTTGGTCTGGAAAACGGGGTCCACGGCCTCGACCGACACTCCCGTCCCGCTCTGCGGCATCGCAAACACGTCTACCACGCGCACGGTATAGTCGTCGACAAACTCGCCCAGCATCAGACCCATGACCTCCATGGGCACGCCGGCCCTGCCATGCCGCAGCATCTTGAGCAGCGCGAGTGACGAAATGTGTACGGTCTCCGAGTTGTCTATCAGGTTGGTATCCTACTCGTAGATTGTGTTAGCGTCATTGTTCAAACGCCTTCCACCACGGCACACAGCCATTTCTCCGTAGCCGGATATGCCCCCCGTGAACATAGAGCGGGAGCAACTACCTGAGCAGGACCGGCGCTCATGCCACCCATGCGCTGGGCGTTTGCGAGAAGCTGGCCGAAGCGCTCCATGTTTGACAAGCGACCAGAGGAGCGCAGGTTATGGGGAGGCGGAACGAAGATTTGATGCGCTAGCAAGGGTATTTGAAAAGAAAAGGCGCGCAGTTAGGAAGTCGAGGCGGCGAAATCTGCGGGTGATAGTGGCGGAAGCTTGCTGCTATGCGTTTGCTGTTTATAGGTAGCAGTACTCTGTAGGGCAAGTCCGACCATGAGCGCCGGGCCAACTGTAACTCCGCGAGTGATCTGTGCTTGGCAGATGGCCCAATCTTTGAAGGAACTTCACCCAGCAGAACGCTTATGCGTGCGCTAAGTTCTCACGGAGAATATTGTGGTGATTTTTGGAAGAATATATAAATATGAGCCGAGTCAAATCTTTGTTTGGAGGTACTGCTGGCAGTTGACGGATGGACGGGATGCCATCGGCGGTTATGTAAGCGACCGCCCTCCGCTTCGGAATTCTGCCGGCAGGGCGATGGTGGTGCATGCACCCCCAAGCTCTCACCGCCCGCCCCGTCCGGGGTGCTGCCATTGCGGCGCGCTTCTGCTCTTCCGCCCACCCTCTCTCTGTTCTTCTTCCTACACATGTCCTCCGCTGCTCCGCTCGCAGTGCTGTGCCATTTTCCACGGACTTTCTCCTCTTTATTACTCCGGCATACTAAGCGGAGATTTCTCCCCCTAATCTCGACAGCCCCCTTCAGGCCTTTCTAATCCTGAAGTCGACGCGAGCTTGCTCCCACCATGGCTGGCTTCGGGCCCCCCCTCGATGGGGCTGCCCTGAACGGTAGCGGATCGCGCCCCAAGAAAGTGGCCTACTTTTACGACTCCGACGTGGGCAACTATGCTTACGTCGCGGGCCATCCTATGAAGCCTCATCGTATTCGAATGGCCCACAGCTTGGTCATGAACTATGGCCTATACAAGAAAATGGAGATCTACGTGAGTTGCACCACCCAGATGCATTTGTGGTTTCGTCACGCTGGTTTCGCACCCGACGCTCGCTCCGGAGGGTCTCTTCGCGACTGCTTCGAACCCCGCCCTGATGTATTTGAGACATTTCAGTAAATGTTAAAGATACTAACGAACTCTTGCCAAACAGCGCGCGAAGCCTGCCACCAAATACGAGATGACCCAGTTCCACACCGACGAATATGTCGACTTCCTGCAGAAGGTCACGCCGGATAACATGGACAACTTCGCAAAAGAGCAGGGCAAATATAACGTCGGTGATGATTGTCCGGTGTTCGATGGCCTCTTCGAGTTTTGTGGAATTAGCGCCGGTGGCAGCATGGAAGGTGCTGCGCGCCTCAACCGAGGCAAGTGCGACGTTGCAATCAATTGGGCTGGCGGTCTGCATCACGCGAAGAAGAGCGAGGCAAGCGGTTTTTGCTACATCAACGGTATGGATTTTCCAGGGATTCGCCAGAATCGATTCAGGGGGTGGCTTCCGAACGCAGAGACTAATTTAGACTTCTTACAGATATCGTTCTCGGCATTATCGAACTTCTCCGCTTCAAGCAGCGCGTGCTCTACATTGATATCGATGTGCACCATGGCGACGGCGTCGAGGAAGCGTTTTACACTACTGATCGGGTGATGACTTGTTCCTTCCATAAGTACGGCGAATACTTCCCTGGAACAGGTGAGCTGCGTGATATTGGTGTTGGCACCGGCAAGTATTATTCAGTCAACTTCCCGCTACGCGATGGCATAACGGACGAAACGTATAAGAGCGTCTTCGAGCCTGTTATCAAGGCCGTCATGGACTACTACCGACCCGAGGCGGTCGTACTGCAATGTGGAGGAGACAGCCTATCTGGCGATAGGCTCGGCTGCTTCAACTTAAGTATGAAGGGTCATGCAAATTGCGTGAATTACGTCAAAAGCTTCAATCTGCCCACTCTGGTGGTGGGCGGCGGTGGATATACGATGCGCAATGTTGCACGCACATGGGCTTTTGAGACCGGGCAACTAGTGGGACAAGACATGGGCCCCGATCTCCCGTTCAATGACTATTATGAGGTATGTAGGCCTTGAAACCATTTTGGGTACACGCTAATATTCGTGCTATTAGTACTTTGCACCGGATTATGAGCTGGATGTACGCCCTTCGAACATGGACAACGCCAACTCTCGCGAATATCTTGAAAAGATCAAGAATCAAGTCATTGAGAATCTACGCCGCACAGCGCATGCTCCATCAGTTCAAATGACTGATGTACCGCGCTCTCCCGCCCTCGCCGCTGCGTCAGACGAAATGGAAGATGAACTTGATGATGCTGACGCCGATGAGCACCCTGACGAACGCTACACGCAACGCCGCTGGGACCGCCGGATCGAGCGAGATGACGAGATCGGTACTGATTCTGAAGATGAGGAGCTGAATGGACGGAACGGTGTCCGGAAGCAGCCGAGTCGGAAGAAGAGGATGCATATCATGGACTACCAGAATAGGCATCCGGCACAAGATGTCGAGATGATTGGAGCCAATGGTACTCCTGTGCTCCCTCCGCGGGCGCTGAATGGCGAGGAAGTAGTAACAGGGGCGGCCGCGCGTGCAGCGAGGCGTGCCGCAAGTCGCGAAGCAGCGGCAGTGGCGGAGGCAGGAAAGCGTGCCGCCGAAGCACAAAGCGCGAACGGCGATGCGGCCGGAACTGTCGCACAAGAGTCCGAGGATGTCCAGATGAAGCACGAAGAGGACGAAGATGAGGCGGGCGATGTGACTATGATGGACGTCAAGGAAGATGACGAAGCCGCCACCGTCGCTGCCGCACCGGCAGACATGTCGAAGGAGAAGTCCGCCCAGCCATCCGCTGCAGCGTCTCCCACGGGGCGTCTTTCGCGTTCGAAGTCTCGATCAGCTAAGCCTCAGGCTCACCCGGCGGCCGAATCTGAAACCCCAGCTGTGCAGTCTGACGGAGACCTCGAAATGAGCGACGCCCCGGGGCAGCCCGCGTCAGCGAATCAAGAAGGTACCGCTGAGCCAGAGCGCGAAGAAGGCCAATCTAGGCCGGCCGCTACTACCGCTTCAGCCTCAGTATCACGTGGTGACAGTCCAGCTCCAGGAACGTCGGCACCTCAGTCAACGACCGAGTCTGCACCGACGCAACAAGACCAGCTGCAGCGACAGTCAGCGACGCCGGTATCTTCATCGCAGACTGTTGTTGAACCTGCTGTTCAACCAGCCATGCATCCTACACCGCCAGCCTCGCCGCCAGCTGCTCCTGCGGCGCCAGCGGATATGCCGGGGTCGTCGCCGTCACCCACCCTTCCCGGCACCACGTCTGCGTCCGATGTTCATCCGCCGAGCCAGGCGCCCAATGCCGCCGGGGGTGAGGAAGGGCGTGCGTCGCCAGCCGATCCTGCCACTACGGCAGAAGCACAAAAGCAAGTGGATGTGGAGGCGTCCCAGGCTAACAGTGAGAATATCGGAATGAAAGAGGGAGGCAACGGAGAGGCGGAGGCTAAGACGGACGAGATGAGCGCGGAGACAAGTAAGGCCGAAGGAGTGAAGGAGAGGGTAGAGAAGGCCAAGGAGGCAGAAGTGGCGGCAGAAAGGGAAGGGAGGGTGGAGGAGAAGATCGAGAAGGGGGAGTAAGGCCGATGACTAGCAGGCGCGAGCGTGGTTTACTGGTTATGCGGAGGGCAGGATCAGGGCGGGTGTTCTTGTATACCCAGGGCCTTTTGATTTCTTTTACTCCAGTGATATTTTCATGGTCTTTCTCTTTGCTTATTCTCTCCTATTTCTTTCAGAGCCTTTCGTTCTCTGACTAGGGAGCCGTAGGCCGGCGATGTGGATGATGAGATGGACGACTTCGAATGTGCGAGGCGTTCATAAAACGGGAAGGTTTAGGGTATTATGTCTCCGTATTCCCACACGTCTTCAGGATTGCATCTGTGGCTTAGAACTTTAAATGGAAAGAGTGCATTCATTTTGTGGCGCTTATGTGATCAAGCCTTGATTAGTGTTTTGTCGCTAGAATCAGACTCGCGAAGCTGCGCTGTCAACGGAGTGATGTTCGGCTTGGGTGGGCGCTAGGCTTGTTTAGGCAAGCGGATTGTTCCCTTCCATGTCCTAAGCGGTCTTGCTTATATTATTAGTTTTACTGGTATCAGATCTTCGTGGTGTGAGCTTCCATTAAGCTATGGGGTCTCTTGGTCGCTCTTTCATGTGTGGCTGCTGGCTAAAGTGGGCTTGGAATGGATTCACAGATGAGTTACGAAAGGGTATGTCTATGCTTTGTACTATTATACTTGGACCCAGCAGCCATGCTCTGATATACTGATACAGATATCTAGTTTACAGAGACAAATAGCAATACTTGTCCTTTCCCTAATCCGACACGAAGCCAACTCTCAAAGCTACCTCATGCTGCCTCACAAATCGTCTGTCTCCACATATGATCCTTTTTGTAGCAAGTGAACTTCTCGTTGCTCACGTTTAGTCCTGCATCGGCCAACGTTCCTTTGTGCTACTTGGCGTCCAATCAGAGCGCTGGAAGAGTACGGAAGCGTGACGCAACAAGGCTGCGGTTGCATGCAGTGCGTCGGCAGAAGTCTAGCACATGCTAGTTTCACCACCCCAGCAGAGCATCACCTTCTCTGCTCTCAAGGTAGCATTATTTAAAACTCCTGATGCGGCTGAAAGTTCCGTTCCTCCTTCTTTTCTTCTCACCACCAAAGAAGAACACGAGCAGCGCTCATTCTTCGGTCGGTTACTTAGTAGGTGAAACAAGCTGAATACGTCAATAAATTTTTTGTAGCATCGACTTTCTTCTAACTCTTCTCAAGAAAAAAAAATCCGCATACACATTTCTCACCACCGCTCTTCCTCCCGTACTCTACCCGTCGCTCAGGAGTGACCGGAAAGTCCAGGGCTAGAGTCCTCAGCGACACTCCTCAACACCTCCGAAACTGACCGTAGTCACTCTTTTGTAAACGTCACTTCTTTCGGATTTCCGCTTTTAGCAGGTTGAAGATCTACGCTTTATATTCAACAAAGTGTCCTTTGGGCTAAAGGTCGCTTTCAGTTAGCGTCTTATTCTTCAAGCGCTTACATTCATGCCCCCAATTTGCGTCCGAGGTGGTACATTTCATCACTGGTGATTATGCTTCACCTTTTCTTGCCTATATTAAACTAACAAAGACTTTAAAGCACGTTCTGCCGTGAACTTGCTCTGCACAGCTGTCTTCGCAAGGGACACATTAGGTACTGCGAACTATGCGGTCACTATTACCAGACCCGGAATGGATGCATTATGCATCCTTATGCTGAGGGCTTTAACGGTGGAGTTAGAGGCTTAAAGTACGGCCATCAGTTCTCTAACTCGTCTCAAGATACGTGAGCATGCAACATCGTAGCAAACACCGAATTGCCGTACTGAAATTGCCAATATATAGGCCTAGGAAACGCAAGACAACAAACAATGAAGATCCCCCAGCCGGAGGCTGGAATAAAGATCGGCCTAAAGACAAAAAAAAGGCCGCCAAGACAGGCAAGGCGAAATCAAAGGGTAAGGGCAAGGGCAAGAAGTAGAAACTACCCCGGGAGTGCAAGATTAGGCCGGGCAAATCTAGGGCGTGTATAGTTAGGAGGCTTCTTATAGAGCGGGTTTGGTTTCCATTGGTTTTTTTTATTCAGTAGCATTTACAAAGCAGACTTGTAAAATATTATTTATCCGCACTGTGGTCGTGCGGTGAAAGAATCTACATTCAACATTTTTCCATCGGATTTTTCCCATATTTTCAAGTCTTCGGATCTTTTGATTTCATCATGAATCGAAAGCATACTCCCAAATGCCTCATGTTCGTCTAGCTCGCAAAGATGTTACGATTCTATTCGCTGCTGGCTCGCATAGCGCAAAATATGTGGCAATTTTCAAGCACATGGACAACTGCGAAATCCTTAAACCATCTTCCCAATGAATACGCAAAATTACAGATTTAAGAACCATGCAGGGTTCGTAGCTGCACGCTATATGCGACGATGCGATAGATCACAAATATGTTCCCGTTTTGATGTGGCGTATGATTGGGAACATAAGCCCTCCATTAAGTTAGATCTCTCACTGTTGCCTGTAGATCACGTCCATACATGATCTATAGGTGAGTGCAGATAGCGAGCCCAAGCGCCTTCTTCTAGAAGCGAGCCTTCACACAACTTTCCAATACAACCTTAGATTGTCAATTTTTATGTGCGGCCAAAAGCCACCTACAACGTGAAAGCCCATATGAAGGTATGGAATAGACGACTAGGTGTAGCGATACTGGAATTTGTATGTTAAGGTTTCTGTTTCTGTACTTAATTCATGGGCTTTCATCATTGTAACAATCCGCAATGGCTGGGCTTCGAAATTGTCATAGACAATGGCAGATACTACTAACTTTCCATTCGGTTATTCGTTACTTAGTTCGCACTATGCTTTAGCTGCACCTTCATTTTCACATCTACGCACTTGGAATAAGTTAGCCTTCCCTACTCTACCCCGGCAATTGTCGCGTTTTGCACGCTCCAAAACCCCAAGAGTGATCTCTAAGGACGACTAGCATAGGAAAGCGGTACTCCGAACAGCGTCCTAGAGGCTTTGTGGCCGCGCATGGCGTTCACCTTTCCGATGGGAGCCATACTTTGATATCCTCCCTTGTCCATACTACATGCCTCATCCCACTACGACCATCTCCCTATACGGGGTGTCCTCCGACCTTCTCTATGCTGCATACTCTCCGTGTTCTGCATACATTATGAACTCTCTCCATGCTGTGTATGCTCTCACTGTGCTGTACTCCTTGCTGTATGCTCTTAACTTTCCCATCCTATGTACTTATTTCTTAATACTAACCTACATCCTCCTATTGGGGTCAGAGAGGCCCCAAAAGTGCGAGCAGAGTGAGGCCGGAACCAGCAGGCGAACGAGAGCAGCTCATATCTTTAGTGATTAATATGTGGGTGCGATTGTTAGAATCTATGACAAAAGCTCTCAAACGTCAGTAATTTCAAATTATCATATTATGCCTTTAGATGATATTTGCCTGGCAATTCTCAAAGTTCCATGTTCCACAAATATGATCATAGTCTTTCGAAGAAGCGTATGGGCAAGTTGGTCGCGTATTCACCTGCAAGAGTAGACCAAACAGTATTTTGACTTTATTCTTTAGAAAATTGTAGCGGTATTTAATGTCACCTTAATAACATAAGATGTAAGAGTGACCTTTAGCTCAAAAGTCAAGAGGCTAAGTCATCAGGTCTCCCAACTTTGAAGGCCGCCCTTCATTAGATAGTTACCTGCTAAACCTTCCGCGATCTAATTATTTCAATCTTCAAGTTTCATACGAGGAATTCATGTATATAACAAATCACTGTTGTCTTCATTGCTAGGGGTTTGTAGGCATTCCGCATGATAATCCCAAGGTGCGCCCTACATCTGAAGCCATGAAGTTTGTCCACTCGAAGCAATCTAAAATCACTTATAGTCAGGCGCAGGCTTCGTTCATGCTTGCATTATTATTAGTGACGTCCGCCTCAAACGCTACAGTAGCAGCCCTATATTCTATATCAAATAATAACTCAGATACCACTCTATAACACATCTAATCATGAAAAGTGCCTAGCCTCCTATGACGAAGATATGGCGAGCTCCAGACATTGCTGCGATTCTAACGGATCGTCCTTCAAGATCTCTCACAATAGCCACGGTTCAAAACCGAGGTGGAAAAGCTTTGCCCCACGTCAGAGGAACATAGATCGGGGAGATAGCCCGAGCTGACGCCATGGTGAAGTCTGGCGCCATAACTATATCCTACATTTCGTTTCAGGGACCATTCCCATGCCAAATTTCCGCATTTGGGCTAGCATGGCAAAGCGACATCGGCTGCACATCTTGCCAAGGCTGTCCGACAGCAACGGACAAGTTTGAGCTATAGAATGCTTTCCCTTCGATAGAATTTCTCGTCCACTCTCCTATAAAATGCCTCTCCCCCCTGCAAAGTCTCTCATCCGCTCTTCTTTCTCCATATCTCCAACTATCACAACAGAAACTTACCTTTTGCAACGCGTCTCTACGCCATCGGCGTATCAGGACCTGGTGAGCCTACACTCTATTATGACGCTTAACGAAAGAAGCTCCTAGTGGTCTAGACTATCAGCAACTAAAACCGTGTCAGAGACATTTTCTCCAACACAGTAATAGAGTGCGCTAATATTGTCTTCTCCTGGCAGGCACCTGTCCCGACTATAACTTTCAAGCCTCTTCACGCAACTCTACCCAACTTTTGCGAAGGTTCCAGTCCAGAGTACAAGATGTCCGGAGAGGCTAAACCTGGTGCCATTAAGAACAGGAAAAATTTCCACCACTGGTGAGTATACAGTATACGTTACTCGGTCCCAAATGTCTTGTCGTAATACTTTAACAAGTTGTTGACCTTGTTCGTATAGTTCAGTTTGCTCTTCCGTCGCTGGGTATGAATGTGTCCGTAAGGGGCACATAGCTGCCTGTGAGGAATGCGGCAGGTACTTCCAAGTACGATACGGATGTAGAATGCATCCGTACATAGATAGCCATAACAAAAGCTTTGATCCGCACAATACTAGCGCGGAACATAAGCCAAAAGAGGCCAAGAACGAGTAAGCCTATTTAATGCTATCCCTTAAAATCTCTATCATTTTCTAACACTTTCTTCCCACAGTACCGGAAACGAGCCCCGGAAAAGGCAGAACTTAGAGCCTCCGGCAGGCGGTTGGAACAGACAAGAAGAACCAAAAAGAGGAAAGGGAAGGGGTAAAGACCAAATGGGAAAGAATGGAAAAGGAAAGAAGGGCACCTAAGAGGAGTTTGACGGCCAGGAATTGTTTAATGTCCCGCTATGGTTACTGAGGACATCAACGAGATCCGTAAAAGTACATAAGCACCTGCTATTGTGAGAGTCCTTGATGCATGGAACCGAAGTGGAGTCCACCGCCCTTAGAAGAGTTTCCCTTTGTTTATAGGGACTTACAGAAACGGCATATATGAATTAGTAGTTCATAATTAACTGCTAATGGATAGTAACTTTTGACGTAGCAGCCGGAGCTAACTGGATGCTTTATTGTCTCTGACTTAATCGGTAGTCTGGTAACCAAGCATGTTATTCCTAATGCACTTCAAAGAAGATAATACTGGTGATGACTAGCTATATCTCTAAAAACTAGTCCTTCGAAAATATGGCTAGTAAAATGCGCCCACTTCGTAAAATATTACGGATTCAATGGGCTTTGAAAAAGGTACTATTATTATACACACCCAAGCCACGAGTCTAGCAACATTCTCGACACCCTAGTTAATCTAGGAGCTATCTTGGAGTTAATATGTGAAAAGAATCTAATGAAAATAGAACGGGACATGGGGTATTACTTGAGTTTCGCTAGCGGAATGAGGGTTTAGTAGTATAGGAGATGTCTCGTGAAGAAGCAAGTTATGAGTTGGTGTAGGCCTAATCTTCTTCTAGGCAACTATTTTCAATTAAACAATATATCATTTCTTGTCACAAAGGGACATCTAGTGCTTACAACCAATAGCGAGATTGTATGTTCATTTATAATTAGATGGTTTCTAGAAGATATGAAGTTTAGGGTGAGTCTTGAAGTATTTCACGTTTCTAGAAATTCACCGCTATAGGTATATATAAAGTTAGAAGTATAAGAACGAGGAGATTTCCAAGAATAATCACGCAACACAACAAGAAAGGAGAACAAAGATAAAGCTGGTCATTTTTGTATCTCTGTTCAACCATAACCTTTCCGTTGTGAGGGGTGATCAAAGTCCGTATACCTCGAACATTGTTTATAGACCTTGCCACAGTGACTAAAGGCTGTCGCCTTTGAGCGCACGCAAAAGTCCAAAACAAGAAGTCAAAGCATAGTCCTCTGTTAAGATAAGTACCCGCTCTCCCTAACCCAAAAACAGTCTCATTGTCATACGAGCACTACCCGCGCAAATAATTTATTATAACCTTATCTACTAGACCTTGTCTTCCAGCTATCATTGCGTCACGCCTTCTGTATTTCTGCACGTCCATGAAACTTTGAGACAGATAACTATGCCTCGTCATCACTGCTCATTCTGCAAGAAGCCTGTTACTATCGAGTGCGTCTGCAAGGGACATAGCTTACTGCGAAGCGCCCGGATGTAGGAAGTGTGTTTTTGAAGAAGTTTGGGTGCGATGTGCATCAGTATAGGGATGAATGGCATGTGCAGCAGAAGCCAGACCAAAATCCAGAGAGGATGCGGACAGAATGTCAGAAACAATATCTAACCAATCGCCATACTCGCAGCACACCATCGCGAAATAGGCAGGCCCTGGACGTAATCCTAGGCATAACATTCGGAGACGGAGACCATTAATCGAACTGTGGACATGGCAGATCCGGACAGGATATTTCTAGCACGGGTGGTTGCCGCAATAGTGGCAAATAAGCTATGTGGGCGGCCGGCAAACCATCTAAACATGAGAGGCAAAAGGATCGTACACACTAAGCAAGGCAAGTCGAAGAAATTCATTACCACTTCCACGATCTGCCCTCCGAAACCGACGATAGAGATGATCGGGACGACAAACAATATTACCTAGATCAAGATCAAGACAGCGACTAGTCGAGTGTCGGAATAATAATTACAATTGGTCCCAATTAAAGCAGCGGCAAGAAAAGCCATGAGCGTGATGAAGCCTATCATGGCTAGCTCGCTGTTCTAGTTCGATTTAACATTTCAACCTCGCGGAATAGTTGGGAATTACTTATGAAAGGGCTCGCAGCGTGAACTTTTATTACTTTGAGTAACACCCTACGTGACACGACTAGAAACAAGACTTGTAGTACGAAGTAGTTAGCTTGATTCGTCCCGATAGAATAGCACTCCACTTCATATATATATGTTATTTACTATACAATACTAAAGCCGAACCGAGAGCTCCTCTATAGGAGAGGTAGGGAGCCAAAGTCAGCATACTAGGAGCATGTAAACAGCCGAGAGCGGCCGCTTAGGTATTCTACGCTGGCGCCACGGCTGGATAACGCATTCTGGAACAGTACCTACAGGTTGCGTGAAGGTGGAAGACAAGATATAATTGTACAGGGCTTTATTCCCCGGAGGGGCCCACTGTAAAATGGCTAGATAGACATATCCTACAAGCAGAAGCTTGAAAAGGCGGATGAGAATCATAATACTACTTCAGACAAAACTTTGGACTTTTCATGTCTTTGGATCCTACAAAGGGGCGGAATTTATTGCTATTAGCCCGTCCACATTTAGTGTATGAATTTCGGGGCGCGTCTAGCGAAGCTCAGTGCTATCTGTTTTGTAATGATTTTTTTTTGACGAGGTTGCCTGAAGTATTAAGAAAATTTATTCTCCTTTGGATAGACTTGCCCAATTAGATTGTATTCGATGATACATCCACCAAGATAATTTACACTGAGAATATTCGTATCTTGTGTAAGCTGTATAACGACCTTTTTCTAGTAGACTAATAATTTTGATAGCTAGACAAATTTATTTCAAGTAATAATTCGATTTCACAATGGATTGTTCAGGAGCTCTGCTCCCTCAAGGCTTTATGGGTGCACTTGTCAGAAATTTTCATTTGTATAGAATGTAGCCAGCTAGTTTAATATATTAACTTTCTCAATTGCGCTGGATGAGCTATGAATATGATAAAGCCGTGATTCTTGGCCCCTATTTCATGTGGTTGGAACTTAACGAAGTTGTAGCACCAGGACCAAAGATATCCTTATAACTTTGTAGGAAGTAAGGTTAATGTTTGAGACCCGTTAGAGGAAAGCACCAACAGGGCGCAGGAAATATTAGATTACGGCGAAATGCCGACAAGCATAGAGCAAGGTGGTTAACTCACATACGCAGAGCACGCAGACACGGCGATATGATAGTGAGCGAGGGGTACTTCACCCCAAAGCTCTCCACATACAGCAATCAGGATGTACCGCAAATGACCAGACCAACGGTCGATCGACAAGCTAGGAGCATTTAGACTCGACATAGACGAGCTCGTGGGGTATTCGACTGGGCGCATTGATCTTGGCGGTGATATATCCCTGTTACTTGCACGGACATTTTTGAAGCCAAATGACCTGCGTCTAGCCCACCACATTTATATTGCTGAACAAGGGCCGAGCCAGTCAAGAAACACCGGAGAAAAGCAGATTTACCCAAACAGTAATTTGTCAGTTGCATCGGTCCCGCAAGATCGCGGTCCCTTATCAATCATTTAAGTGCTGGCCCTCATTGGATGGCTTAGGTCAACTTCGTTCCGATCCTAGAAAACGATAGGCAAGACGTTTGGGACCCTTCATACTAACATAGCATTAGTCCTGGTCGCATTCTTCTGTTACGGCAGGTGTTAAGGTGTAGATGGGAAGGACTTCCCCACCATCCTCGTTGGGCGAGGATCATGTGAAGTAAGTGCAATCAATCTGGTCCTGTGCGACCGGCTTGCAACTGAGTCTTTATAAACGCAAGAATCGCACGTCCACCTTCTTTACTAGATGTGCGTAGCTTTGGAGATACCATACGTATCGTCTACCATCGTCAAGTTTCGAAGAGGCCATCAAGTTCGAAGTCCAGGAAGTCCACCATACGGCTTGCTAGAATGTTGCTCCCTCGTTCCCTCAGCATCGTCGCAATGGCGAGTGTTGCAACTGCGATCAAGGAGGTACCGCTTGATGAATCCAGACATTCGGCCTTGTACGCAAATGGCTTGGTTCACCAGACCATCATGTCGAATAAAGACGTAAGGAAAGCAACAATCGATTGCGTACTCGAGAATGTTACTCATATGAAATAGGCTCAATTTGCTCGCCAACGCGCGGCAGGTGCCTACAACTCGGCACAGTACCAAGAACTGGGTTACACCCCCTGTGTGGATGGACTCGCGACTGCTGTTGAAGGCGATGCGATGAACACGTTCCGCTGCAACAACGTAGGTCTGACCCAAACAATTATTGATAACATGGGCTCACCTAGGGTAGATCGATCTCTATCATTTTATGAGCCATGCAGACCTCGGAAGCCAGACGGGCGAAGGTGCTTCATCATGGGGTTGGACCTCGGACGACAGCCGAGAGTTCATTGCAATTTCTCAAGCAGACGGCGCGGCGTTCGCGGAGATAAGCCCTGAGGGGAAGATGGTGTACCTGGGTCGGCTACCTCAGACATCAACGGCAGAGCCGAGCATCTGGCGCGAGATTCGGGGCTATAAGAATTTCATGATCATTGGCAGCGAGGCTGTTGATCACGGCATTCAGATCTTCGACATGTCCAAGGCAAGAATCAAAGCCCCTTACTGTCGCTGAAGAGCGCATGACTGACAGTTCTTTAGCTCCTGGACATCGACTCGAGTAGCCCAGTTACATTCAACCCCGACGAGGACGTGACTGGACAATACAGCGCTCTGCCCATCGGCCGTAGTCATAATGTCGTCATTAACGAGGCAACGAACTTCGTGTATGCCGTGGGCGCTCAGCCTCGCACCGATGCTTGTGCGGCGGGGTTGATCTTCATTGACGTGTCCGACCCGGCAAACCCAACTAGTCCCGGCTGCGCTCCGGAAGACGGCTACGTCCACGACGCTCAGTGCCTTGTGTACGCCGGACCAGACACAAGATACGTCGACCGGGAGATCTGCTACGGCTACAACGAGGACACTTTGACAATGTATGCCCTTTTCTTCTCAGCTTCTGTGGAACGAGACTGACAATTTTTGACAGTTACGATGTGACCGACAAGCAATCCCCCGAAATCGTAGCGCGAGTGTCGTATGAGGGCGCCTCATATACACACCAAGGTTGGGTCCTGGATCCGATGAACCAGGAATATCTCCTCCTAGATGACGAATACGACGAGTATGACCAGGCCGGCATTGCTGCCGATGGCTATCCTGTCACCTACATCTGGGACATCAAAGACCTGGCCAGCCCTAAGCTGACGGGCTACTACAAGTCTGGCGCTTATGGCATCGACCACAACCAATATGTCCATGATGGGAAGACGTTCCAGAGCAACTACGGTTCCGGTCTGCGCATACTGGATATTAGCTCCATTCCCGAGGACCCTAGCGGCGCTGGCGTCCACGAGATTGGCTTCTTCGACATTTATCCGGAAAACGATGCGATGCCGAATGGCGGCGACATCAACTTCGAGGGCACGTGGAGTAGCTACTCCTACTTTAAGAGCGGCTTCATTTTTGTCAACACAATTGAGAGAGGCGGTTTCGTCGTGAAACTAGCTTCATGAAGGACCGGATCTCTGTTTCAGAAGGCATGAGCGAGTTGGAACGGATTCGAAGCAAAGACTGAAGGCGACGGTGGTTCATCATGTGAACGAGTGATGGACAACGAATATGATACCTTTTGAAAGTAGTATTTATTTGATGCGATATAGAACGAATTCGAGTAGAAGTTGATAAAAGCTTGAGATGACGAGTGTCGGTTCACCGCGCCGGCGCGAATGTGGCTGCCTTGGCGTGAAACTTCCCGGCACAATAATTTTCCGCATAGTAGCATACAGGCAATTCGTTTATCAAAATGAATCGGCTCGTTGGTGTTCCTCCCCAAACATAACCTATCGGGGTACTTGCGCTTTTATACATAGTCCCACCATGGATCTCACAGATTGGGCTTTACCCCAACTTTCTCGACTACTTCCACTGGATGAAGAGTCTTTGCGTCAAGTAATAACATACGCGAAAACGTTGAGTAGCGATGCGGCGGCCGATCATTTAGGGAATCTTCTCGGCGACTCACCGCAGGCGACTGAATTCATATCCTCCTTCAACAGCAGACGTAGACCAAAAGCAGCGACTTCAAGTGGATCGCAATCGCGCCAGAATGCGGGCGGGAACTCGTCGAATGCTCCATCGTCGCCAATGCCAAAGCCCGGGCCAAGGAAGAAAAGGCAGCCCTTGAACAAGCTGCCGCCACCGCGGCAACCAGAAAGCTATGGCAATATCTCTAGCGGGTACAGAAAGAACCAGGGCGAAGACTACATGGCCGCCCGAGCAAAGCCTTCAAGGGAGAAGCAACATGGCCTCTTTCAACTCCAGGACGAGCCGGACGCAAAGCAAGGTCTGCAAGCCGCCTCCTCAACTTCCAGTCGAAATCCTTCGCCTCGAAACTCCGCCACCAAGCTTCCCCCTTCCGCCGCAGGTCCTCTAATCTCCGATACCCTCTCCGCTCCGACCTCACGCACTTCCTTCCCCGGCCCGAAGCCGAAAACAAAAGTCCACCTCACCGGTGGCACGCCCATGCACGGCGCCTCGACAACCCTCGAAGACTTCGACTCTGCCATCCGGGCACTCGAGCTCCAAACCAACCCCTCACTCTCCTCCTCCTCATCCCGACGCAAGTGCACCTGCATGGCGACCCGCCACGCGCTACTCGCCGCGGCACCCAACTGCCTCGCGTGCGGCAAGATCGTCTGCGTCAAGGAAGGCCTCGGCCCGTGCACCTTCTGCGGCGCGCCCCTCATCGCCCCGGAGGAGCTCCAGGCCATGATCCGCAGCCTGCGCGACGAGCGCGGCCGCGAGCGCATGGCCGCCAACAACGCGGCCCAGCGCCGCGCCGACCAGGCCGGCCCGAGCGCGCCCGGGTCTCGCGCCGGCACGCCCAAGCCCTTCGGCGTCGCGCCGCCCCCTCCGGCGCTGTCGTCGTCGTCGGCCCCCGGCTCGGCGCCCGCGTCCGACGCGGAGGACGGCGGCGCCGGCGGGCTCGCCCGCGCCCGCGCCCACCGCGACAGGCTGCTCTCGTTCCAGGCGCAGAACGCGCGGCGCACGCGGGTGCACGACCAGGCGGCCGACTTCGAGACGCCGTCGGCGGGGCTCAGCATGTGGGCGGGCCCGGCGGAGCGCGCGGCGCAGCTGCGGCGGCAGCAGCGCGCGCTGCGTGAGCAGGAGTGGGCGGCACGGCCCGAGTGGGAGAAGAGGAGGGTGGTGGCGAGCATCGATTTGGCGGGCGGGAAGGTGGTGAGGCGGATGGCGGAGGTCGAGAGGCCGGAGGAGCCGGAGGGGGAGAGTGAAGGGGAAGGGGGAGGTGTGGAGGTGGGTGATGGCGGGGAGAGTACGGGTGGTGGTGGTGGTGGTGGTGCGTTTAGTAGGAATCCGTTGATGGGGAAAATGATTCGGCCTGTAGCTAAAGTAAGCGATACGGGAGGTGAACTAAGAGAGAGGCAACAAACGTGGCGGAGGGTGCAGGACGACAATGATGATAATGAACAATGGATTCTCGACGGGGGAGCTTATGGTGGCAAGATTGGGGATGAGAAGCTTGTGGCCGAGGAGCCCGCGTGTGGATAGAATCTTCAGTCGCACTGCACGTCTACCGTCACCACGACGGATTATTTGTCACGACGACCTAGCTTAAGGGGTTATCGAAAACCATGCATTTTATTAAGACACGAGGTACCGAAGCCAATCCGCATCATCTAGTCGTACAGCATGTGACTGGCCACAATTTGATCGAACCGGTTCCGAAGAACGCCAATTAAAGAACAAGCCCCAATTCGCACCGTCGTTGCACAAAATAAGAGCAAAGAGAAAGAGAGTCGCTCATCCGGTGCCTAAAACATGGTGCCGAAAGCGCCGTCGGAAATGGTAGGTAGCGGCTTCCTGGGGCTGCTGGGCTTGCCATTGTCCTCCGTGGGGGCCTTGCGATGTCTGCATGATTAACAACATTAGCTTCGATCTGCTATTTACAAAAGACACGTGTTCGTCAAGGCCAAACATACCTGAACGTGAAGCCGACCCAGAGACCTTTGGCCATCTTTTCGTCCCTCTCCGCCATGTTCTCCAGCGCAGCCTGCTTCTCGTGCACCTCTTTGTACTTGGCCATGTCGGCCTCGCTGCTGAAGTCGTCAAAGTAGCCCGCGTCCGTCTCGCCATCAAGCTCGGGCACGAACGGGGCGCGCTGCTCGCGCAGCCGCGCCCAGTCCACCTCGGCGAAGTACTCGTGGCGCTGGATCTCGCCGAAGCTGTGGAAGCGGCAGCTCTTGGAGGCGACGAGGCGGGTGATGAGGTCCCAGGTGCGGCGCGAGAGATAGTAGTTAGGGTCCTCGTAGACGGGCTTGGCGAGCACCCTCTTCCAGTGCTTGAGATTGCTCCACGTCTCCTCGACGGTGGAGCCTGCGAAGGGCGGGAAACCCGCCAGCGCCTCGAACAGCATGCACCCGAGGCTCCAGTAGTCCACCGTGAAGTCGTACTCCTCGCCCTTGAGCACCTCGGGGGCCATGTAGTCCGGGCTGCCGACGATGCTCTTGGCGTAGTTGACCTCGCGCTCGCGCATCGAGCGGTATCCTTCGCGACGCTCGGCGGCCGTGCGCTCCTCCATGGGTCGGCCGAACGGTACCGCAACGTTACCAACTTCCTCGAGCTTGATGCGCATAGACTCGATCTTAGCAGGCGCTATAAACCCGGCAGCGAGGCCGAAATCGGTCAATTTCATGTGGCCACTGCTATCAATGAGGAAGTTTTCAGGCTTAAGGTCGCGGTGGATGTAGCCGAGTTGGTGCAGAGCATCGACGCAGAAGAGCATCTCAGCGATGTAGAAACGCGCATGACGGTTGTGTAGCACACCGCTGTGGTTGAGCAAGGTGCGGAAGTCGCCACCCGGGACATACTCCTGGAGGCTAGTTAGAATTTTGTACAAAACGATACTGCCTGATTTTTGCGCTTACCATCGCAAGATAGATGTGTCTGTCGTCCTGAAAGGCATAAAGCAACCGCACGAGCCATTCACTCTTAGAAGTAGTCAGGATGTCACGCTCCGTCAAGACGTGTTTGACTTCGTCTAACTTGAACAGCAGCTTCTTGCTCATGACTTTTAGAGCGCAGACTTCGCGGGTGTCTTTTTTTTGAGCAAGATACACCTGACCATAACCCCCTTGACCGACCTGCGTCAGGATCTGGAAGTCACCGTGCTTAAGCCTCGTCCTACGCTTGCGAAGGTTGGCACGCTCTCGGCCGAGATACTTGCTCATGGCGGCTTGGTATTCGTCGTTTGGAGTGGCTGGAGGAGGAGGCACTTGCTCGTTGAACTGGACCTGTCGCGTCTGGCGGTTGTGGACGTAGCTAAGAAGGTCGTAGTAGTAGTCAAGGAAGTCTAAATTCCCTAGTTAGCAAAACCAGCGAATATAATCCCGACTTAGATCCGAATGACGTACAGAGCTGAGTCACATTAGCCAACCGCTTGACGCCCGGCTTCTGCGCCTTTTGCATCTCTTCCGCCGACAATCCCTTCTGCGTCAGCTCCTTTTGCGACTGCTGGTGCGGCTGCGTATGCTGGTACTGCTGGCGATACGGCTCCTGCCTGGACGCCGCGGCATGGCTCGCCGTCGTGGTCGACGGGCTGGGAGGCTGCTTGGGCGCCGCCGGCGGCGCGTTCTCCTTGTGCGCGGCCCCGGCCGGGAACAGCTTCATGGCATTCTCGAACACGTTCGGCAGGTCGTGGGCGCCCGGCGGCACCTGGTTCTTGCTCGGGCTGCCCTGCGGCGTCGCCGCCGGCGTCGTGAAGCCCGGCGTGCCGGGAGGCGGCCCCGGCGGCTCGAACATGTCGTTGGCGGAGCGGGCGTGCAGTGGTGACTGCGACGGCAGCGGTGGCGGCATGGGCAGCTTGAAGCCGGGCTTCTCGGAGGCCGGCGAGAGCTGCGGCTTTGGGTCGGCCATGGTGTGCGGTGAAATGGGCGGACTTGAACCTCCTCGTCGGCAAGCAACTCCTTAACGAGAGGTTCGGAGGGCTGCCTCACCGCAGAGAATGCAGATGCAAGCGATTGTGGAGCGCCTTTGAGAGCCAAGAAATGAAAGTGCAGATTGGGACGAGCGGGGTGTTGGTGGGACGCAGATGGGTTTGAATGCAGAGTTGCAGTTTGGGGAAAGGTGTGGGATTGAGGACGTTGGGTCTGTCCGTGTTGGCTTGGCGCGGGGCTGTCAACAAACTTGCCGTAGCAACGGCCAAGCAAGCAGCTCCCGGCACGCACGGATCAAGGCCTGCTCAATTCGGTAAGTCTGGTTTTCCACAAGCGAAGTTGCTTTTGCCCATCGAGTGAAGCATTGTGCGACGCCACAACGGACGCAAAAGTGAACCTGTTGAAAAATTGGCAATGTCCAGGTTTCGGTTTTCTACAATCTGGTATGCAGAATTTTAGTACAGATCACTTTGCTTTGAGTACACAGCCCTAAGCGATTCAAAGACTACCATTGCGATGCCTACATTGCGAATGAAATGACTTGCAACAGGCAAAAACTGAATTCTACTTGATTCCAACCACATAAGCGGTGTTACTGCAAAAATATGGCCGGTGGTAGACACCACATGTACTGTTAAGAAGCACTGGTTGACCTGTCAACTGTCATGAAGCGAGCGGTACCTGCTATGTGGACCCTTTTAAAACGCACTGGTTTCAAAGCGGATAGGAAGTACTAAAAGTGAATTTGTTAGACCATGTCACCAGATTTGAGTCTATAAGTACAGTTCATAGATGTTTAAGATTCGATGTTAATAGTATATGATCATCGCCTGTAGTTCTATTATGCTAGAGTCTTTTTGAGCCCACTCATTACAAGAGATTTAAAAGCCTGTACACATCCGGCGAATGATCCCTTACAACCTGGAAGGCAAGTTACACCAGTAAGGCCACCAAAACATTTCTAGCCAAGCCGGACCTTTCCACCCTCATCTGATTCATTGTCTCAGGTACCGGAGCTTGGCCTAAGTTCATTTCTTCGAATCTCATGATCCGTCAGACCTGGATATTAATGGCTTCTATATTAATGCTTCAGTCCTCGAAATAGGCGGGCGCTTGTCTCGAGCCCTACAAGCTATCCAGGAAGAGATCGGGTGGATTCTGCATCGACGATTCTCTTGAAGGAAGAACAGCAAAAATATCCCAAGGAGCAAGCACTAAACAATCATTTCGTCCGTTGAGTGCCAGCCTACAAATAGTACGGCGCCGGGGGTAAATTAGGGAGAAGAGCAATTGCCGACATTGAATCGACTGACGACGACGACGACGACGAAGAGAGGAGAACTAACGCACGACGCAGGATCCTTCTACTTTCAAGGGAAAAAAAGGCATTCTATCACTCCACGGTGCCCAAAGCTCATCTCATGCACGTCCTTATCCAGAAACGTGCGCCCAGCGGCAGAGGCCGGACCGGCCCTAATTCGCGCGCATCAGCCCTACTGCACCCGGGGCCGGGCAGCAATAATAGATCTCAATTAATGCATACGACGGGCGTTTCGCGACTCAAGGATGGGAGATGTCGGCGGCAGGCTTGGGTCCGCCGGGAGGCGTCTGCGGGCTCGACGGGCTCGATGATGGAGGTCAGCTAATATCGAGGCAATTCTCCGTGAGGATCGAGTGTTTCGAAACACTTTAGGGCTGGACTGCACGGAGCCTTGCGACGGGCGCTGCAGGCCGCAAGGGGGGTGGCAGGTAATGGTGGAGGGAAAAGGTGTGTATGACCACGGCGTCGGACCACTAGATGAGAATACTAAGTGCTCCGTACTCATTACAGATATGCAAGAGCGGCATTCGGGGGAGAAGAGAAGGGTGCCTTTTCTGCCGGGGAAAAATAAAAAATACAAGGAAAGTGTGCGACGCAGAGTGGTGGAGCCGCGAATATGTGGTGGCTGGTGGTTGGGCGTTTCTTGTGCTGGACTGCCGCCCGGGGCGCTGCGGCTGGCAGGGAAGACCCCGCCATCCAGCATCGTGCATCGTATGTGCCCCGCCGTCCGTTGAAGCTTTTGGGGGCTTTATCGGTCGGCCCCGCCATAGCAGTATGTACGCGATGTACGCGCACACATGGGATGACGATTCACCTGAAGCCAGCGACAAGCCCAGAGCAGCGCAAATAGCGTAAGCATCACTCGCAGTCTCCAGTCTCCGCTCACCTGGCTTCAAGCCCTACCGCGAGCAAAGGTGGGACCAGCTTTTGGGGAGGGGAGGAGGCGAGAATGAAGGTAAGACAGTGACGGAGGCAACGGGGTCTTGCCCTGCCCCCACCGTCTCTCACTAGCGGGAGCGCGAGCGGGTTGGCAGCGGACATTGGCCCCCCACCCTCCCTGCTGTCGGCCTGGGGCCGCGCCGCCCGCGAGAGAGCTCTTGCCCCCCTCCCTTCGACGATTGTTTCCGCGTCGGCCGCGCCGTTGCAGCAGCACTGGGCCCCGGGCCCGCCGGCGACTTTCTCCTTCAGCTGGCCGGCCATCTCGAGTCGGCAACCGCCTCGCGGGCCTGACGTTACAAAAACGGCAAGAGCTTTCGTCCCCGTTTGGCCGCGTGCAGCTCCGGCGGTCGGGGGAAAGGGGGCGAGAGCGCGCGCATCATGTGCGTGCGAGAGGCCGTGGCATGTAGCTCCACGAGAAACGGGAGGTCTGCGAAGCAATCCGCGCCCGTTTCTCCCTGCTCGAAACGCGAAACTCGCCGCCGCCCGGGAGCCTGCGCCGGCGCCAAATGCGTGCGTGTCAGACGGCACCAAGCCCGCCGCCGCCGCCGCCCGCCCGCCGCCCGCCAGAGCCAAGGCAAAAGCAGGAAAGTGGAAGGCGCCCCGGGCTATAGTCGAACGTCGGCGCGAGTGGCGAATATGCAGCCTTCTGGTTCCGGCAAGGTTCTGGAATGCACGCTTTTGGGGAACGGCCAACGCCCGGGCGGGGGGAGAGGACTAAGTGGGCGTTTGGTGCGCCCCCGTGGTGTGCTGTGGCCCGCAGCTCGGGCGGTAGGCAGCGGCGTCGAACGGGACGGCCGGGAGCTTTTCAACCGCGTGGCTTGGCGGGATCGAAAAGCGTTCCCGCCCGGCGGGCCGCCTTCGGTCGGAGAAACGCCTTCTCGTGGGCGCTTGGCAAGGCGATGCTGGGAGCCGTGCGTAGGGAGAATCACTGCGAGGTACCGCTCGGAAATGGCCGATTGGGCCTTTCGTGCTGAGGCTGTTGCGGAGCGAGATGCTCCTCCATAGAGCGTGTTGGCACCGGTTGCCACGCCTCACATAAGAGAGGATATAGCAGAATCACTGCACGTAGGCTGGACATCTATTATCTTGTCTTTTCAATTGCCCGATAAACCGGCAGAGATAGATACGTAGGTACAAAATCTCACCAGGGAATCGTGGATTGCAATGAGGGCGGCTCTATCTAGCAAGTGAAGGTGCCATCCCACTCGTCTCCATCGTAAAACACAAACAAAAGCCAACGCTTCAAACGACCTCACCAGTTTCTTTCATAGCGACTCGAACGGGACACGAGAGAAAAACGTACAGTGCCAACGAACGCCCGTCCGCCCGTCAGCGTAGGCCGTAGCCAGGGATATCATCAAGATTTGTGGAAAAGGAAAAGAAAATAGTACAAGAAGAACAGGAAACGTATGGACAGTAGAATGAAAGACAACCGAAAGGGGGAGCAGAAGAGTGACCTAAGCTCCAGACAGCGGAAAGGGCCAGTAAGACAGGTCCCACTTCCGAGACAAACTCCGTCGATAGGGAATCCCAAACGCTATGCTTCGCCATTAGGGCAACCCGAAGTCTTTGGATACGCAATGAAAGAAAAAGAAGGGAAGATATTTTATACGACCTCCCCTTTTACAGAGCATAGTTCTCCGTGTGCAGGAAGATCTCGTCCTTGTCCGAGTCTCGAAGGACGTCGAGCTGCAGCTGCGCCACCGTCTTGCAGACCGAGATGCGCATCGACGGCGGCCCGCACACGAAGACGCACGTGCGGCGGCCGAAGTTCTCGCTGAACTGCCGCAGCATGTAGGATATGTCGGGCCGGCCGTACTCGGTACTCCAGCCGTCGCGCTTCTTGACCGCCGCCGGTAAGAAAGCGAAACGCATCAGGTTCTTCTGGAACTCGGTCGGCGTAGAGGGGAAGCCGAAGTCGAAGGACTGGGCGTCCTGCTGCGCTGTCGGCGCGAAGGCGCCAGTGTTGGCTTCCGCCGCCGTATACACGTCGTGACTCATGTCGCGGCCCGTGTGCCGCTCTTCTTGTCGCCGCTCCCAGATGCTCCGGATGGGTTGGGGTGCCTGGACCTCGGGCACGCCGAGGTGGCTGCGCGACGGGCGGCGAGCAGGCATGATGTGCGCCTGCGGGAGCGCAGTGATGGCGTCCTCGTTTTCGCGGCGCAGCTCTTTCTCCTTCTCCGCATCGCCCGCGGCTTCGTCCCTGATGAGTGCGGAGTTCCGCTTTGCCGATTGGTTGGAGAGCCGCTTGTCGGCAAGATCTGTAAGAAAGTGGTTGACCTTGTCGTGCACATGAAGGCTGTGCGGTCGTGTAGAGCCCTGGTTAGGATCGTCCGCGGTCTTGGTCAACCGCTTTGCGCCAGTGATGTAGAATTGACATTGAACAGTATCCGGAGGCGCGTTTTCACGGCAGATGCGGAGCTCCTCCTTGAACCACTCCATCGTCTCCGGTCGCTTGACTGCCCAAATGACCTGCACGTGTTTCGTAACAGCCTTCCCGTCACGCATGCGCTTGATGAGGTCTAGAAGTTGGCTGACAATGGCAGTAATGCCGCTTCCTCCGGCAATGAGGACGACATGGTCGAAAGCCTCGATGCGGCGTTGCATGCCACCGTAGGGGCCGTCGATCCATGCCTGCCACGGATGACCCTCACCCTTCTCCACGGTCTTGTCCAGGACCTTCTGTGTCCAACCCGCAAAGGGGCGAAACACTACGGTCATATCGCGATATTCCTCACCAGCAAGAGAAGGGAAATCTTCACTACAGAGGGACGCGATGGTGAAAGGGTGATTCTCGAGTAAAGAAATTCCAGGCATCCGGAGATATACGTATTGGCCAGGCCGCCACCTCACCTTGGTGGGAATCGTAATTTTGACCGCATTTTCGGGCATGATGTTGATGAAAGCTTGGTCACCAACAGCAAACGACTCTTGGCGCCACGGATTGGTGAAGTTGAAATAGAAGAACAGTCGCAATACCCATCCAGAGACGAAGATGGCGATAGTGGCATAAAGGTAGTGCCACGAGGTCAGGTAGTTGTGGCAGTGCCAGAACAACATTGCAATGTAGAGAATGGCCACCGGGCGATGGAGTACTTTAAACGTCTCGTACGACCATCTGCGTAGCACTGGCAACGAGTGGACGATAAGAAAACAGAGGGGTACGAGTGCCGCAATACCTAGTTCCATGAGTTAGTTGGATCGATTTGGTGGAAAGTGGAACTACTCAGTGACTGACCGGTTCCATAAACATAGAAATCGCCGTTGTTGTTGAAATAGCTCTTGTAGATCCTAAGGCCCTCCTTGTCCCATATTGCGGGAATATAGAAAGGAATCATGTGAGCAATGCTCAAGACTAGCTGGGTGTATGCGCCCCAGCGATGTAGCACATTTAAGCGCTCGTGACCAATCCCGGTGAGGAGAGTGATGAAATTGGCCTTCATGCTCAGGGCGACAATGAATGGGAGGAGAGCGATGGCGAGCATCCCGGATCGGATTGCGACTGGTGGAGCGCCATAACGCATGCTGTCCCAGTACCACGGTTGTGGCACAAGAGTGTAGAGCAGAGTGAAAACCAGCAGTGTGCTCATGATAGCCACAATAGCGAGAGATGGAAACACTATCGGCCTGTAGACTTTGTCGATTTGGATCGAGGGAATGGGGCGATAGAAGACGAATCTGAACAATGCGACGGCATTGTTGATTGGACCAACAGAAGACACTGATGACTGGGTCTTGGGCGGCGGGGGAAGCGGACCATCGCGAGGAAAGAACTTGTGCGTTGACTTGTCAGTATCCAGCACTGACAGCTCGTAGTCGGTGTCCGGCGACGAGGTTGCTGAGGATTTCACTACCTCTTCTTGGTACAGGGCCGTCCGGATCTTGTCGGTGAAGAGGTGGTAGAAGCGGAGGAACGACCCGAAAACCAAAAGGATAACGCAGAAGTACACCACGCCTAGGGCGTATTTTCCGCTTTGGTCCCATGGGTCTCTCGTGAACGCCTCGATTTGGCCAGGGCTACTGTCGTTATACGGTGGGTTGATCCGCGCAACGAGAACCGACGCTTCTTCCGCTAACGCTCTCCCGATCAATTCACCGGCCGGCCCATGCTGCGCCAAAGCCTCCGCCGCCCGTCTTGCGGGCATTTCTGGAAGAGTAGGCATGGCCTCTCGATGTCCTGGTGCTCCAGGACCACTCGCGCGGTTGCGCAGAGATCAAGGGATCCCAATTTCGTCAGTCGAACTCCAGGATTGGAGCTGTCGCAAGTCGACTCCAGATCCAGTCGGTGAAGATATCTTCGCGAGAATCGGCGCGGATTCGGTTAGCCAAACAGGCAGACGGATTGCTGCCCACAATGGTCTGGCTGAGGGACTGCCCGTCAAGTGTCTGTGCTCAAAGACTCATGTTCATGGTGTTTCGCACACAAAGACTGAGGCCAGCCCACTCCTCGCGCACGAATCCTGAGACACCGGACAGTAAAATTATTGCTTGTCGAGTCGGGAGTCCGTCGGCCAACAGTCACATTGACCAAAGCAAACTCAATCGAGGGTAACAACGAACGACGGTGCACAAGAGGTAGAGGCAGTATAAAGGTTCGTGACGGCGGGAAGAAGGGAAGCACGAAGCAGCGGCGAATTCGGCGATAACGAACTTCGCAAGGCAGCCGGCCGTGGGCATATAAGCCGGAACAGCCTTGTGTTCCTTGCGGAAGCGGAGAGTGTGCTGCAAGGGTCCCACCGGGGCCGGGCCTATCAGCGGGCGCGGACGGGCGTGTCGCTCGCGACGGCGCACCTCGCCATGCCGGCCGCCGCTATTGGGGCCAAGGTGTGATGAGAAGGTGCTTGGGCGACTTCGTTCGACCGGGACCCCGTCCTTCACTCGCGAGCTAGCGGGGACCCAGCCGGGCCCCAGGCCCTGGACTGCTCTCGCGCTTGAGCCTAAACTAGCATTCACACTCTCCTGCAGCCCCGTCCGCTCAGGGCGCAACCTAGCATACAGACGCACTTGCGGCCGTCAGCTGCACCACACCCGCGCCGCGCCGCTGAGGGGTATTCGCCCGCTCTGGTCGGAGGCGCCGTGGCGATCGCCGGCGCGCTCAACGTGCGTCGACGACACTCTGCGCAGAGGCCCGAATCGGATGCGCAGGGACGTTGAAGCCGGATCGGGGTCCGAAGCGAGAGCGCCGTGACCGTCCCGCCGCCCGGCCTTCCGCGGCCCGGTCGTGCAACTATCGCCAGCCACCCCGAGCTCCATCTCGATCCCGCTGCCCCGGGAAGGAACGGCACCCGGCGGGGGGCTCCATCTCGCAGATTTGCCGGTGCTCCGCGCCCTGCTCGCGGACCGGGGGCTGGATGCGATGCGCTGCTTTGACTCGTGCTTAGGTGAAGCCGGGCTGACGCCGTCAATAGTCGTCGATAGCCTCGTCGCTTTCGGAGTTTGCCTGGCCGAGTCGACTCGACCGGGACTCGCGGAGAGGCAGGCTCGCGACGAGTCCTGGCCTGGAACGAGCGTGGCGACCCTGCAGCTTCTCCACCAATGTCGTGCGCTCAGCCCGCGCCGTGGAGGCAGCCACCGCCTCGCCCCAAGCCCAGGCCGACGGCGGTCACGGCGCGCCAGTTCGTAATCGCGAAAGCATGCAAGGACATGCGGGCGGGCGAGGCGTGGGCGCATTGATGTCGAGTGCAGGACGAACCCAGATTCAACGAATCGACGCCCCGCCCGGCGGAGAGAGATTGCCCAGCGCGAGGCCTGAGTGGCTGGACGGATAAGCGCCGGCTTCCCGATGCAACTAGCGCGCCGCCGAGCGCTGCCCGTCCCGCCCATGCATTGGCTGCAGCGGTGCCGGCCGTGCCCCAGATGGTCCCGCCCGCGCACTGGCCCGAGCACTCCGCCGTGGACCGGACCGCTTGCGTCCTTTCGAGTTCGCTTTTTGTCTTCTCGAGTCCCTTCGCAGCGAGCCTGGGGCGCTGCCGTGTACTTGTACCGGCAGAACGGGGCAATCATTTTGCAGATACGTTGCGGGAGTTACGCGAACCCAAGACATGCGGATCTCCATGTGGAAAGGTACAGAGCGCCGCGGTTCTCTCGTGCCCTTGGTGAGACTGTCCTATCGGGAGGACGCGGTAACCTGCCTCAGCTGCGTGCGTTTGCGATCAAAAGGCTCCACGCTTCCTTTGGCGCACTTGTGTGACCCATCCTTTTCTGAGACCGCCTTGTGGCTGGCCCAAACGCTGTGGTAGTGCAGTAAACATCCCACTCTGCTGATGCACCTTGAAGCGCTGGGTAGCCGCCTTGGCAGCCATGTGCAGAACAAGCGCTTTCGAAGCGCCGGTGGCCACCTTAGCGGCCCTGAGAACACTGGGCGCCTCGAAGAATAATTGAAAAGGGAACATGTCAATTCAGTAATGCGACAGTTGCGAAGGCCTTGCAGTGTTGGATATAACCCCCTTTTGGGGCTTCAGCGTCTAAAGTATTGACCGTAACCGCCGACACTGTTGTAACATCACGAACTAGGCGGAGCCAGGGATCGGGTCATGGATTCCAGCGTCGTCGAAATTTTATTGTCGCGGCCGACTACCCGGTCCTTCGCCAGCGCGTCCGTGGATGTTGACCGAGTCTTCGGGCGGCATATCAATTAACCACAAACCGACCTTGAAACAGAATATACGAGGTCACTCACCCGCAGATAGTCTCCAGTGTATAATCGGTTCAAGCTTTCCGACCTGGGCGTCCCGAGGAATTTGCGCGGCGGATTGGACTAGAACATGGGTCTGAGGGCTCCGCGCCTGCGCAGGACTCCCATCATGATATCTAGTGTCGCCAAAATCGTACCCGATACAAAAGTAGAGGTACTTGCTTATAAGTACAATCTCTCCGATAATTGCCGCTTCGCCCTGCAGATTGAGTTAACGAGAGAACAAGCTTTGACCTGTTAATTAGAAGAGAAATCTTCAGCGAAGATATCGCTATCTGCCAAGTTGGAGGCCACTGAACGAAGCACACATGACTTGTTTGAAGTTTTGCGCCCAGAGAAGGTGTCGTCCACGCGCATGAGCTGGAAAATCGTGATAGGATATGATAGTGATAAACGCCTGCGGCACGAATGTGGAGGCGAACGCCATTGGCGCGGAGTGTGACGGGTGTTGCATATCAACCCGAGCCAAGCGCACTTGCCGCCAAGACGAACGCTCGTAGACCTTGCCGTGGGCACAGTAGTTCTATGTGGCCATCCTGAGGTATCACAGCACGGACAGGCGAAGCTGGAATTTCCTGTCAGCCGAAGGGCACCTACATCGCCAAGTACTTGACACTAAGACGAATCCCAAGGTCCGCTCGCAGTCAACACGTACGCGCGGCATATGCCACGGACAAGTTCTGCAGCAATTGTGCCATCACATTCTAGCCTTCGTTCTGAAGGGAGCTAGCATGTGAGTTCCTGTGTGTTAGATGGCCAGACTCTCATCCGTGGCACATGAATTCGGCCAGAATGAAATGGCTTGCTTGGCTTAATACTGGGAATAAGGCGGCAGGTCATCAGCAAATGTGTTATGACAGATAAACGGCGTACCTAAGTAAAAGCAAGGCGGTGAGAGACTACTGTTAGAAACGTACCAAGGCTAAAGCGGACTTAAGAACAACCTGAATGACAAGGTGGAAGGGGGCCGACGCTAGACCATTTCCGCCTACGGCTTATCGATAACCTTAAGATGTTCGCGCCAAGCCACAGATGATGCGCGCCGGGACGGCCCTTCCTTCCAACGGGAAGCAGATCCTTCGGATCCAATCCAAACCAGCCACCAACAAGACCAACACCACCAACGCCCAAATAAAGAAGAGCATGCCGTTGAGCCTCACCCGTCAGCACCTTACCTCCACCGGTTGCTCGCTAACCTAACAACCCACCTCAACGTCATCATGACCGCCGCGGTCGCTTCCTTCCGCGACCCGAGCGCTTCGCAGCAACAACAACAACAACAACCGCCAGCGCTGACCCTCCCGCGCGCCCAATTCGCCGCCCTCGCGCCGCGCCACTTCCTCGCCGCGCACCTCGCGCCGACGAGCAGCAGCGCCGGCGGCGCCGGCGGCGGTGGCGGCGGCAACAACGCCGGCAGCGTCCGCGCCAACGGCCGCGCCGCGCACGCCTTCCGCCAACCGCGCCTTCACCGCGGCTCGCTGACCCACGCCGCGGGCAGCGCCGTCGTGCGGCTCGGCGACACGGCCGTCGTCTGTGGCGTGCGGCCCGAGATTCTGCGCGTCGCGGACGTGCCGAACCCGCCGGCGAGCGCGCGGGAAGCCGTCGCAACTTCCGCGGGCGAGGTCAGGATGGACGAGGGTAACGAGGGCGGCGGCGGCGGGGACTGGGCGAACGACGAGCTGGAAGGCATCTGCGCGGACGAGGCGGCGCGCCTCGGGCTGCTCGTGCCCAACGTCGACCTCGCGACGGGGTGCTCCCCGGCGGCCGCGCACCTCCCCGGGCAGGCCCCGTCCGCGCTCGCCCAGACGCTGTCCGCCCGCCTGCTCAACCTCCTGCACGCCTCGCGCCTCTTCCGCGCGCGCGACCTGCGCATCGCGTACACGCCGCCGCTGGCCGCTGGCGACGCGGACGACGACGCCCCCGAGACGCGTGTCGTGGCCTACTGGACGTTGTATCTCGACGTGCTCGTCATCTCGCTCGACGGCGGCGTCTTCGACGCCGCGTGGCTCGCCGTTCAGGCCGCGCTGAGCGACTTGCGCCTGCCGCACGCGTGGTGGGATCCGGATGCGTCTGCGGTCTTGTGCTCGGATGATGCGGAGCGGGCGTGGAAGCTGCAGTTTAGGCCCGCGACGCCTGTCGTCAGCGCGACGTTTGCTGTTTTTGAAGCCAAGGAGGACAAGAGACAGGTGTTGAGGGCAAATACGGAAGCCGAGAAGCAAGAGAGGAAGGACAAGGAGTGGTGGGTCTTAGTGGATCCGGATACATTTGAGGAAGGGCTATGTAAAGAGTATGTAACTGTGGCAGTAGAGGGAGCAGTGAATGGCAGGTCGGGGCCGAGGATTCGCAAGATAGAGAAAAGCGGTGGGCCAATGGTTGGAAAAACAGAGATGCGCCAGCTTGTGGATTTGGCGGCTTCTCAGTGGCAGCATTGGCGGGATGCTCTGCTGGAGCCAGATTCAATGAACGAGGGTAAGTAACGTCAGTAATACGCGACGTTTTGATCCCCAGCGGACAAGCCCAGACACAGCAAGAAAACTTGATGTTATTATTTCGATTCATGTAAATACCCTATATGTCAATAACCTCTGTCCGCACTTCTAGCTAGGAGAGGGTTGTGTCCGAAATAAAGGGCAGAAGAGACAGATATAGAGTTCCATAAAGCCTACACAGCCTTTGTTTTGAAGCTACCAACATTTTATCACCGTATTCTTGAAATTTCCCATACTCTTTTCTTGCCGTCAAGTTGGTTGATGGGAAATCTCTGAGATGCATGCCCTCATCTCATGCTGACCATATGAGGCCATCTATTAGTGGAAGAACTGTGATCAAACGGCTCGTTCGATTTAGTCGGCCGAGCTTCACCATCTTGAAAGAGTGTTGCTTGTCACAAAGCCTCCCAAGACCACCCTCCACGCTCCGTGCGCTTGACTCTCACAATCCTCTCTTCGTGGATATCAGAGTACTTGAACAAATCTCGCATTCGGGTCGCTGGATGTCCGCTCGCACGTGGCTCAAATGCTTGTGCTGTTAGACCCATAATGCTCAGACGAGACTGAACGTCCATGACATCCGGGTCTTTCTGACAGAAGTACACGGCTGATCCGGTCAGGGCGATTCCGATAATGACGTAGATATGGGATAGGCAGACGACAATGATGGCCGCTGCTTTCGGAACCAACGTGTACGCTGTCGCAACCAGTTGGTATTTGACGGGAGAAGGGGAAACGATTCCAGTAGTGGCACTCAGCGCGACACGATTGACGACTCCAGCGAAGGAGTCTGCAACCATTTGCGCGGAGGGTTCAGTTGCAACTGCGGCAGTTAGACCCGAGAGAAGCACTTTCTTGCCCCAGCCAGCGCTTCCTTCCACCAGTCGAGGAAAAACAGGCGCAAGAACAAGGCTTGTTGTGCTTGCGTTTGCAAGAGAGTCCATCATAATTTTGAAGTCACCCTGAACGTACGAGTAGTCAACATTATGGACGGACGAGGAACAGTCAACGACAATGAATAGTTTGTTTCCGTTATTGACGACCGCAGCATCTGAAGTGCTAACGAGGGCCTCGTGCGTTTCGGCATCGCCGTTGACAACGGCCGCAACAGACCACGACAGTGGATTCGGCATTTCCGGATCAGCGTAGCTCAACGGATAATTCGTGTCTAGGTAACTCCAGTTCAGCGGTTGAGAAAATTGACCCTCAAGCTGAAGTTCTGGGCACGTGTACGTTGACTCCGCAATGTTTATGTCGCAATCTGCCCTGGAAACATGGCAGGAGGTACGCACACCGAATGTGGACGCGACGTAAGATGAACTCGTCTGCGCGTTTTGGTCGGCGATGATTGCCAGTACGCCTTGCTTTTGGCCCACGGCTACTACCCGGTTCAAGCCTGAAGAATTGGTCACGGTCTGCTGAGCCTCACTATCGTCCCAGTCCAAATCCAAGCGATCATGGCACGACCTTCCATTGTTGAACGCAACACCAAAGCCCCGGTCGTCTGCTTCGGAGGGATCTGCTTTGAAGCAAATCGGCGCAAGAGAGCGGCTCCAAAGGTCGTCCGCATTCACGGACCCATCCTTAGGCAACTGGACCTGAGTGGACTCGACGGACGCGTGGAGAGCCACGTCCATGACGAAGTAGAAAGCGCTAGGAATCAAATCAGCCTAGTCTAACCATGGGCGAGGCTGAAAAGTCATACCAGAACGAGCCAAGCACCATGACCAACACGGTTGCACTAGCCAGGGTGCGGACGTTGCGAGCACGCCGGTTCCTAGAGCTCAGGAGCTGGAGGTGACTGAAGAGAGCACACGATGGTCCATTCAGGAGGCGTATAAGAAGACCGAATCCGAAAGTCGACGGGAGGAGGGCCAAGTTCCGAGCATTTGACCGCCGCAGGATAAGCCAGGCATGCGTATAGCTGGACAAGGCCAACATACACTTGAAGCTGAGGAAAGAAACAACTACGAAAAGACTGGCCATCAGAAGAACGAGCCCAGGACGCATGGACACAGCGAAGGAATCGCCATCGGAAGTTCTGCCAGAGGGGTCACGCTTGGCAGAGTCATCACCCAAGACAATCAATCCGAACCAGACTTCCGTGATGGTCTCCAGCGGAATAAGAGCGAGCGCAGCATTAACGACGATGTTCGTCCAGTGGCCTGAGATACGCTTGGGTTTCGGGGACGGAACTTGAGCCTCGGGAGCAGTCAAATCGGACTTCGTCGCATAGGAACCATCGCGAAGGGTGCTGGAAATGTCGTGAGAAGCCTCGCTGCTCACTGCGTCGTTCATTGGGGCGAATTGAGGCATGAGAAGTGCGGAGTCAAGCAAATTGACGGATCGACAGACGGATTGGTAGATTTTGCGTTGAGGAAACGAACGGCGGAGACACACTCGGTGACAAAGGCTCTGTCATGTCGAGAGAAGACAGTGCGGCGATGGGAAAGAGGCGGTCAGGCTGGACGAGATCTGAGCGGACAGCAAAGGTGGAAAGAGCGAGCCGGATCCGCCGAGGGGTGGAACACAGGAGGCATGAGGGGCCTGGCGGCATTCCTGCCGCAGCAAAGACGTCTGGCAGGAGCCAGTTCCCAGTGCGATTTCCATCCGACGCATCGGAAAGACGCGCTTTCTCCGTTTGCCAGACGTCGAGTCTGCCGCCAACCGGCCGGGCCGAGCCAATCCAAGCGCGCGAGATCTAAACCACCTCTACTACTCGGGAGTTGGAGGGAAGAACTCGACAAATTTCGTTTTGAGGGTTCGATCATCCAGCTGGGCGTGATGCAAGGCTCCAGCATTATCATATCTACAAGAGTACCGGGGTGTCGTGGGATTGATCGGCCGCCCACACGCGGCCAATTTGTTGGCCAAGTAGAGCTCTCAGGCTCACGCATAGGCAGAGGGCGTCGCAAACATCGTAGAACCGCAACAGTCGCGTTCAGCACGGTAAAAAGCGCTTCCTCTTAGCCTCATGGAGCATATAGACGCACTTCTCACCCTCTACCACAGAGGAGGCTGCGCAAAGGTTGGTGATCGCCGTTTCAAAGACGATGGAACGTCGCGTCGGATGCAGGTCCCTTACTAGAGAGATCGGGCTAGCCGCTTGCACCACGCGTTGATTGGCCCGCGCCCTCTTCGGTTTCGGCAACAATGACGTAACCGCCACGACTTTCTAAATCAAGTCAAACAACCACACCCAAAAGCGAGGCCGCCTTCGACTTTCTTTCGTCTCTCACAACCCACAGAAGCTTTATTTTGCCTCATAACCATGGGGATTCGGGACACGCAGATCAGTAACTCCATTCTAGGAGCCATCTTCCAAGATGTGCAATCCACGAAGGCAACTCTAATTGCACGCCTTCAGGCGTTCTTCTCCGTCTTCCACTTGACACTCAAGCGCTACCAATATGGGTTATTCAAGGATTTAAGGACTCAAGTCTGGAAGATCGACGAGGAAGAGTACAAGAACTCTTTCAGAGGCTCAGGCAAGAAAGGCAAACTGAAAGCGGTCGGAGACCTGGGATATTCTGGCTCAGTATGCGCCCCTGCTCCTTCTATTTAACTCACTCTTGGATAGGAGTGTCAAACTCACATACATATCTTCCAGACCTTCTTCACAACTTCAAACTCCAAGTTCCTCATCAAGTCTCTGCCGCGCGCTTCAGAATCGAAGTTCTTCGCGAACGAGCTCATTCAGCCCTATGCGGAGCACATGAGGGAGAACCCTACAAGTCTGCTAGTACGCATCACAGACTTTCTATACGCGCCTTACTTCTCTATCGGCGCCGTGCTTAATCTCGCGCCGCCAAACCACATCATCATGGAGAACGTCCTTTACGGGAAGGCTTCCGACGAGCGCGGAGACGAGTGGGAAACCTACGACCTGAAGCCCAATGACTACTTCTATCCGGAGCGCGACATTGCGAATGGTCACCTGGCGCCTGAGAGCGTGAAGTCCCGGCTCATCGACTACTTCCCCGATAAAATTCGCATGTCGCAGGAGGACAAAAAAGGCTTGATGGATATCCTAAAAAGGGATACTTCGTTGCTCGCTTCGAACAACGCCATCGACTACTCGCTTTTCTTGGTCAGGTACCCGGCCACGACCAAGCCAGTTGAACCTTCGTCTTCTCCCGGCTCGCCGCCCAGATCACTCCAAACAGGCTCGGCGTCACCTTTTAGGACCGGGCTATCGTCCAGTGACGGGAAGTGGATCTATAGGCTTGTCGTGCTCGATTTCTTCTGGGCCAAGCACACGGTCAGAGCTAAAACCATGACGGCTCTAGTGAAGACCTTCAACAAAGTCGTTTCGAAGAAGGGCCCCATGAGCATCACGACCAAGCCGGACGAGTATCAGACTCGGTTTATGAAGATGATCGAAAATCTTGTTGAGACGTCGTGATCCAAGTCGGAAGAATCCTAATGATGGGTTCGCCCATTGGTGGTGTTACAGGGTCAGGCGTTCGGGTACTTTCTTGCTTGTTTCACACTTCTCAGCGGTTTGAAATTGCAGATGTCCTAGTTACTCACTTTTCAGTCTTCTTTTTCACTTCTCTAAAGCTATACCCCCTTTTAGAGAGAATCATGTAGAAATTCTACTATTCGTAAACTAAAGAATTATCCTGAAATTTCTAAACTGGGCCCCCGTGATATTTTATCAGAACTTCCTTGTGTTACCCAGTACAAGAGTTGCCGAGACTAACCTTCCCCAACATCTCGAGTGAGGCATGTGCTTAGATCATACACTAGTATGTTCTTGATCAAACCTAGTCGCTTGTGCTCACGTCTTGCTTCCCAGACTAACTTGATTCGTTATAAGTCCTAACACCAAACAAAAATTCTTCGTTACCTAGAGAATACACAGTATCCCAATCTACATTGGTCTCTTGAAATGGATAACTTTAATAATTTTGTTATAATGGGAGCTTCTGAAATCTATGTTTTGCAAGGTAGCATCTCGTAAACAGTACAGAATTAACGCTGCTATTTTACCGTCACCTATGCTCTGAATCAAGTGACAGCATCCATCGGATCGGTAGCCAGAGGACTGCACTTTTGCCCACTGTACTTTTTTTTTCTTTTGCTGCTACCGTATCCATATAGTACGTGACATCGTTGACTACCAAATAAGCACCTAGGTATGTAGATTCATATTGTCGAGTTTAGGTTAAAGGCGAAATATATTCTATGGTACGCTAGGTAGGTGTTATTCAGCTCATAACTTTACTTCGTGCCTCACACTCTTGGAGAGAAATTTCACTATAACCATTTAAAACGGGCCAATGCGATAGCGTGGCGGTAGTAAGTGATTCATTATCGTGCAGCAGCAAAGTCTTATTTATAAAACCAATTGTAAACTGTGCCCCGTCTGCTTTTGTTTCTTACGTCTGTACAGTGAGCTCGTTCTCCACTGCAATATCAATCCCAGCTCTCCGCTCTCGCACAATCAGGAGTTATTCAATGGATTATGAGGGTGGAGAGAGCATCAATTCGCCTCCCAGTATTTAGGCACTTGCTGAGCTATCATGAGAAGCATTCCAAATCTTTCTCGGTGCCAATTTCCCTCTGCCATGTGTGACAACTCATTTAATCGCTATACGAGACAGGTAATCCCGACGAGAGGGCTGATTCCAATGAGAAGGATGGCTCTAACGAGTCGCGGCCCCGACGAGCACGAACAAAGCCCACCGAACGGGACTTGCCTCTGTCCCGATGTATATTCCAACGAGACGAAATGCTCTTGGAGAGAGCGTTGTTGAAGCCTTGGCCGATGAGAGACATCCCGGCCCTGGGTTCGAAGATGCAGAAGATAAGAAGAGTAGACGCCAATGGGTTTTTAAATTTCTAGAGGAGTAACAAACACTTTGTATGTTCGACTGATGCTCATAACTTCCTATTCCAGTTCTAGCGAGATTGCATGATTGTTTCATCTCGTCGGGAAGTCTCTCGATGAGACGAACTTGTTGCCTACTCGTTGGAATCTTCTTCATCAACTTCATCAAAGCTACTAGCCTATTCCCCGCTTTGCTTCAGCTACCGACAATGGATACGAGCCGCGAACACTCTAGGCGCACACGATCGGGATCCTTTGCATCATTCTGGGCGTCTGACCATCTCCCACTTCATCGAAAGGGCGCTACCATGCAATCTCTAGCCTGGATGTAGCATTCTAGCAGATCGCCGAAGCTCGAGTTCTCCGGTTGGCTGCAGAGCAGCCTCGCAAGTTCTGCACGCCCGGGGATGTCGAGGCCGACCTCCGTCTTGTCGAACTCAGGCTCGGAATCGTCATCCGTTCCGTCCTCCGTACCGCTGCCGCCGCCGCCGCCACCGTCATGCTGCTCAATATTCCAACGTCGACCAATTATTAGAGAAGTAATCTCGGCACTGTTCCCAAACGTCCTTTACCCGCTGCGCCGCGTCATCTAGTTGCACCCGCTGCACTGCCGTTGGCCGCGTTGGCGGACCCCTGCGCCAAACCTTGAGCTTCCTCGCACCCATAGTCGAGGGATTGCTGGGCCATGTCGTTCTTGAGTTTGCGGTACTGTAGCGGTCGCGTTGACGAGGGACCCGAGGCGCTGAAGTGGCGGAAGATGGGTCGCATGAGCCAGTCTGGCTTCCATCGAAGTGAAATGTACTGCGCTGGCTTCTTTTTATGTATGGAATGGACGTTGCGAGCCGAGTATAGGTTCTTGGCGGCAAACGCGCCGTCCGCCACTGCTAGGCTAACGATGATGGTACTGACGCAGAAGATCAGTTTCCTGGCAGGTGTGAAGAAAAAGATGGTTCTGGGTGCCTCAGTGAGGTGCTCTTAACCTTAGCGGGTAGTGAACAGCCATTAACTTGATGTCCTCGTAGCAGAGCGTTCTGGGACGTCCGCGATCGACTGTCTCTCAAGATCGTAGACTCTGTAGTAGTTCGTCATGCTCGCTGAGTGGTTCGACGACGAAATCATCCTTGGAGCGTGGGGAGAGGCTCTTAGAGAATTGTTGTCGAAGAGCTAGTCCCATGTCCAGTCTTGGGGCTGCTTCTTCTCATTATCCACGAGCTCAGCCGGCCGACAGGCCGTAAAAGCGAGGAGATCGTAGATTTCGGTCAGTTGAATGGGGTGGCGTTCCTGTGTGAAGATGTCGAAGTCGTACGCGATGCTAAGGACTTGAAGGGGGAGCAAGTCACATCTATCGCCTACTTCCCTGCCATGTTTGGTGGCTGAAGTTTGAAGCGGGGGACCAGGAATGAGTCGAGATACTGGCAGAGCTGTTAGGCAGACGTTCTGCAGACAGAGAGAAGTAGATAATCGGGGGCGCGCGGGATGTACCTTGAGAACTTCCTTGCTGTCATTGCTATACATGTACTGCCCAACATGCTTGCGTACAACTCTTTGAATTGACGGAAACAGTCCCACGAAGCTTTTCGGGGACTTAATCCTGTATCTGTCGCAAATCCAGTAGAGGATGCTCATGGATACCGTCCGGTCGGCGTTCCTCATCGGAGTCCTCTTGTCGAAAGTTGCAATGAGGGCCTTCCAATCGACAATTGTCATGGCCGCCTTCCAGCCACCCGGCTTGCAGTTGCCGAGCTTCCCAGCACTGAAGCAACAATACAGCTGCCATTTTCCTAGAATTCCGTAATGTTGACAGTCGGCATAAGTGTTTGCACGCATTGGCTATGGCGCATTCTTAGCACTCAGTCGTCAAATCATTTTTCTTTACTACTATGAGAAGACCGACTTCTGCTTACATCAACGATGCTACCAGTATTCACCGTTTCCGCACCCCGCAAAGAGACCAAGCATATCTTTCTGGTTATTCCTGTTTGGATAATACATGGCGTGGTCACCATTAGGCTCGCCGAGCTCCACCCCTTCCCGGAAAAAGGCTCTCGATGCAAACTCTTACAGCAACAAAGCACACGCGTCCTCACTTCAGGCCGCCTCGAACACTACCACTGAACCACCACCGCTCTACCAGACCGATGCCCACCGGTACTAGCACCCAGCTCTCCACAATGCTGCGCTACTAGCAACCCAGGGCTGAACGTCGTCAGCCTGAGCTGGTTCTGGCAATCTCCGCCGAGGTTGACATAGCAGCTGGCCCAGCTCAACGACCAGTCGCTGCCCGAGCTTCCCCGCTGTGCCCGTAGGAAGCGCTCGTCTTAGTGGAACGATGGATCGCTCAGAACTGCTCAACAGTAGCTGTGTTTGATGCCTCTTCGTTCCGCAGTGGCACTCTGTTCTAGGGTGACCGGCTAACCGGGGCACGTATTCCCTCTACTCGCAAGAACGTGATAAGCAAGGAAAAAGAAAGCAGAGCCTCACATGAAAGGTTTTCTAGCAGCTTCGTACTGCAGCCTATACCGCCGTCTCTCTCTCAGCCTTGCCCATAAGCGCCTTGGGCGCTTTGAAACTCGACCGGTATACGCAAGGCCACCGTCTAATGGTGATGCCTGTGTCGCCTGTAGTTTGCCTCTTAGGCCTCTCAGTTCGCCTCTACAATTTCCGATACATCATCTGAGTCACGGTTGGAGAAGGGTTGCACGCCCTGATGAGCGCATACGTAGGTACAACTGCGCTTCGAGGTGTACATCGGCTTTCTAATGGCGAATAGAACATGTGGCAAAGCGGATCACGAGGTAACGGTGTGGCGGAGAATCAATCCTGTTCCCGTACCCGTCTGTGTTCCCGTGAGCCCTGGTCTTCTCTCAGCCAGCAAACACGGTCTCGTCGCGTCTTTCTGGGACTGTTTTAGGCTACATCGCTCGCAATCGTGACCGCCCGAGGTACGAAGCTTGGTGAGCAGCCAGTCCACTAAAGTGGCGAAGAGCTCTTGGATGAAGTGACTCCGGTTCGGCAGGTAACTACCGTGGTCACGCGTGCAACGTCTTGCCCCGAGCCTCCGTCAGGTACGAGGTACTTTAGACGGAGGTGGTCGAGTACCTTGCTTGCTTCTTTGTACAGCCGCGTTAGACCGGCGTCATGATCGCCGAAAGAAAATTCTTGAAGCCTAAGCCGACTGACGAAGGAAGCTGACGGTGAGAGGTGTGTGTGTGAGCGAAAGCTCCTGTCTCAGTCTGCAGCTGCCTTCCCACACACGCACACCAACAAAAACGAACCTGGGCGCTTGAAGCTGTGGACTCCTTGGAAGATTCCGTTGACTCAGCGCCCGCCCTCTCGGAACTCCGTGGCCGTCCAACTCCCCCATGCTCTGTTTCTCTCCCTTCAAATCATGATGGAAGCGCGGGCGCGCGGACTGCCCTGGTTTTTCCTGCCAAGAGCTGCGGTCAGACGTCCCCATCCAATGCGGATTGGCCTCGGTAGGGCGGTGGGAAGGCAGAAACGGGCCGACTAAGCCCGAACGGGCGCATTTGACGGACGTTGGCCCGCGGAGCCCTCTCTCGGTCTTGCTTGGCCCCGGCGGGCTGGAATGCAAGTCATCTATCAGAGGAAAATTGCGACGCTCGTCCTGAGTCCGCGCGGGCTGAGGCTGGAGAAGAGGGCATTTCGAGCCGTGCGCGAAAGCTTTTCGTCCTGCAAAAGGACCCGCATGGCGAACTTGATGCCGCCAGCCGCTTTCGAAGCGAACGCAACTTTTCTTTTCTTAGTTCCCGCACTTTCAGCGCTCGACTCTTTGCTTTGTTCGTACCCCCGCGGCTCCCGGACTCGACATGCACTGCCCAGCTTCAGCCTTCGCGGGCGCAAGGTTGGACGGAGGAGGGGCGCGGCAAGGCCTCAAGGCCCCTCGCTCCTTTGCGCACAGCCCGCGTGGCCGGCAGTTGCCGTGGACGATTTGAATTGGGCGGGCGCGCATTGGCCCAAAGCTGTCGCAGCAACGGTTGCGGCAGCGGCGCGTTCGCAGGAAGAGGAAGGGGGGATCGGGGGCAGGAGCGCGGCGCCAGGATCGGAGGGCTCGGAGGGCCGGATGAGTCAAAGGTGGCTAATCGCCCCGCGAACGGCAGGCCAAGCAGGCGCAAAAAAAGGCCGTGCCGCAAAAGCCGCCGCTTTCGGAGCAAACCGACGTTTGGCGCAGCTGGCGCGCGCAGCCGACCTGAAGGGGGGCTGCGCAAGGGCTGGGTTGCAGCACGCAGCCGGGCGGCGCAGGACAAATCAGCGCGTGGCACGGAGCTCTCGGTGCGAGAAGAAAGGGCGCTGCGCGCATGCCCTCCGGGCCTCAAAGCGGGTGAGGGGAAGTTGACGGGACGCGCGCGGCCGTCTGCCCCGTACGGAGCACGTAGGCAGTATTTCCTTCGGCCCACACTCATTGGCCGCGCCCGCCTTCCGCGGCTCCACGCGCCTCGGCGGGCTGTGGGCAGGTGGGTTTGCCTGCTACCGTGGTTGAGTTGAGTGATTGCGCAAACGCAGAAGGTGCCGTCTGGACGTCGTCTAGATGTCGTCCAGATATCGTCCAGGTGTCCGGTCTCTCCTGCGGTGTTGCGCCTACGTGCTCGCCGTACTCAGCAGCCGCGCTTGCTGGGCGTGGTGTGTGGAGCCCTAGTTGGGAGGGGAAAGGGCCGGGCGGTGACACTGCTGCCTTCCGATCGCCGTCGGCGGTGGGATCTGAAGACCGGCGCCAGCGCCGCCCCTCACGCAACCCCCCTCCTGCCACCCCCTTCGCCGCCCCAGCCTGCCCGTCCCAGCCAGCGCTTTCGTCCACCGCCCGCATCTGACGCAAACAGTGAGTTGGGTCTTCTCCCCTCGTGGCGACCGATTTGCCATGATCCGGGCGCGTGCGTGCCTTCTCCGCCCACGGAACAAAGGAGCCCGCCCCCCAAAACACTTGCGCCTCTCAGCCTCCTCCAGGCAGGCGTTGCGCAGCCAGGTTCCGCCACACCACGGTGAACATGGAAGGCATCGGTTCGCGTCGCAACCGTTCGTCGTAGGCAGACAGCCCGTCGCGACAGGTTGCGGCAAGGCGCGACGGTGACGCGGGTAGCCCGGCGCCGGTGTGCCTCCCGGCGGGCAAGTACATGTCCCTGGATGTTTGCGGTGAGTGACCGCTGAGTAGATAGCATTCAGCCAAGGAGTCAGCTTGACGGCCCGGCGAGCTGCGTAAGAGCGCAAGCAAGAAAGGTCGTCGCGACAACAGAGCAGCAGTGAGGCAAAGGCCCGCGCAAAAGGAGCAGCGTCGCCGACTTGTTCCCAATCGAAGAACAGGAAAAACATTTCGCCACGTGCCGGCAAATCAGAGCAGGCGCGGGCGAGGTCGCGATTTGGCAGACTCGGTATTGGGTGGAAATTATGAGTCTTCTTGCCTGGACTGTGATGTGGCTAGGTCTGGGGCCTCTCGGGGGGAGGGGGGCAAAGCCTGCGCAGGGTTCCATATCGGGAGTGCTGGCTGCTGGCCCGGGGTCGAGTCATCATCCCCTTCCACTTATCAAAAGCGCCTCCCTCGCCTCCTCTCCCCGAAGCATGCACCCAGCCAAGATGGTCCCCTCAGTCGCACCCGAAGAACGCTGGGGCGCTTAACCGCGTCTCCAACGCCGGAATTTGTCGTGCTCGGATTCATCGTCATCCTCGACCGTCTCTGCCTGCCCGAGTTTGCTCCTTCCTTTGACTCTTTGTTCGCTTCCCGCTCCTAGGCAGCTTTGTACCGGCGCAAACCAGCCCTTTGTCGCCGTGGCAGTTGCCGCCTAGGCGGTGCTTCACGACTCATTACTCTCCTCTCAGTCATTCTCTAATTCTCCTTCTTATATTTGTCCCTTGAATCTCCTCTCCTCTCCCCTAGCCGCCGCCTCCTCCTCCTCCGCCCCTCGAACCCGCCTCTTCCGCTGGCCATTGCCTCGTTAGCTCGATTGCGACGGCCCACCTAGAGATCTTCTCTTCCTCGACCGAACAACCTACACTATTAGTACCTACCCAACCAGGTGTAATCTCTCCGCCTCGAACTTCCCTAAGAGCGAACGCGCAAACCAAATCCGTAATAATTCACGTCTTACCTTCCTACCCACCGCCGCACGTGTCTGTTTGAGGGGTTGCTTTGAGCAAGGAGCCGGTCTAGAGACGATCGGCTCCTTCGTCGCAACAACCGCCTGCATCCACCGAGACAGTTATCACGATGCACCTTTCAGTTTCACCTGCTCCAGTCATCCGTCGCTCAGATTTCACCGTCGTCTCCGATAGCAAGGCCTTCGGCAACGAAGGCATGTCCTAGATCTTCGCACGAACTTCGAAACCATCGGCATTGATTGACGACCAACGGTTGTCGGTTACGTCGAACCATCGAAGCGAGCTGCGTTCTGGTCTCACGAATAGGTCTTGTTTGGTGACTCTGAAGCTGACGGTGACTGGAGCTATTGGTGTTGGTGGTTTAGAGAGCTGTGGGCATTGTGTTTTAACAGCATAGCTCCACTGAGCCCCTTCACCTTTCTGGTCTATTGTCACATTCGAAAAACGAAGCACAAAGACGCAGTTAGTGCCTCTCGGATACATAGTTCACTTCCGCTGCCCGCAAAACATTTCCGCCACAAAATCGGTGCCAGGCACCTTTTTTTTTTTTTTTTTGGAACACCTCAAAACTCCGAGTTCCAACGAGGAACGGCGACAAAAAGCAACAGAATTGGATCTCAGATTCGGAAGGCAAAAACGCAGAAAAGCTTGACGTTTGTCGGCATACTTTTCGGAGTCATACGACAAGCGGGTGCTTCGACCGGTTTTGGTCTCACGGTAATTTGTCTGGTCACCCCACGGACGGCATCTAGGAAAGACTACGGGATCCGGTCCCGGCCAACTGCAACCACATCCCGCAAGGTGCCTAAGGGAGCCCTGCTTACCTTAATCCACACCGGCCCTACTTATTTCCTAGGATATTGCTCGTCTTCATTGGGCTGTGGTGATCTGTCCCCCACCACAATGAACTTCGACTTTCCGCAACAACAAACGTGGGGCGCAACATCATCGCGCTCCCATCCCTACGAGCCTTCGCTCTCCTCCTCAGCCTCCTCATCGTCATCTTCTGTCTTCTCAGTCGAAGCCTCGTCACAGTCTTCGAATAGTTCCACATCAACTTCGAACTCCCTCCACATCTGGGACGATGATAGCTGGAACTCCCTCCGCCCTGCACAAGCTGCCGCACAGCAGGAACGTTCTGGTGCTGTCGCGTCACTGGATTTTTCGAACAGGCAACCCTTTCAGTTTCGGCCTTCAGCTTGCAGAGATACGCCAAACCCTTCTGCAAGGCCCGAATGCCCCGGACGGGCCCATCATGTACTGCCGCCTCTGAAGACCGCCGAGGCCACCAATGCTGTGCCACCTGAGCTGCGGCAGAATCCTCGGCGGAGCTCGGGCAGCTCCCGTCCCCCTCCCCCCATTGTACGCCAGACTGATCGCAAGCACAATTTCGTCGACAATCTAGTTGGTGAGTTTATCTGTCGTTGTTATAAGTATTTCCGTACGCTGAGACTTTTCGAATCTTGAGACTCTGCCACTCAGATGGTTGAAATCATATGGCCACTATCGGTGCCGCAATGCCGCAATGATGGAGGTAGTAGTGGCGTTCTACCGCTCAGGACTTTCATCCAAGAGACACTGCGGCGCTCTAGGACGAGCTATTCAACTCTCCAGGTGGCGCTCTACTACTTGATCCTTATCAAGAGCCATGTGCCAAATCATGACTTCACCATGGAGCAGCCGGCAGACACTCAGTCGCTGCGCGCTCTGCAGTGTGGACGTCGCATGTTCCTCGCAGCCCTCATCCTGGCGTCAAAATACCTCCAGGACCGCAACTATTCGGCTCGGGCTTGGAGCAAAATCTCCGGTTTAAAGGTCTGCGAGATCAACATGAACGAGATGGCTTTCTTGGAGGCTGTGAACTGGAAGCTGCACATTCCGGACCCGCTCTTTGAGCGCTGGCAGGATGTTGTGCTGGCTTATACGCCGTCTTCCCACCCTCCGCCATCGCCTGGTACCGGCTGTTCGGTGGTGAACAAGTGGAAGGAAGTTATGTGTCTTCTGACGCCTGAGTTGGACAAGGTCTCAATCCGTCCGAGAACGCCTGCTCGATCTCGCCGTCCGGATGTGTTTGGCATCAGGTCACCACCACCTACTATCCCAGAAGTGCCCTCAGAAGAGAGCACACCAGTGCCGATGGTGAGACTTCCGCAATATTTGGAGCCGAAGCCGGACATGCTTCCTCCAACACCGTCTCTCATACGTATGGGCCCCCTACCAACCCCCCAAATGACACCGCAATCAACCGCGTCGTCTACTCCTGGCTATGGTCAATGCACTCTCCCTGGTCTGCGGCCCGCCATGTGCTCAGCGATGGCCCAAGCCCAGAGTGCGTGCATGTCACGGACGATACTGGATACGTGGAACCCTGCAGCGGTTCTTCGATCCAATGGATTTGATGGCTATCAATTCTCTGGCCGGAGGCCTTCTCTGGCTGCTTCGACGGTGTCCTCTGCCTCGTCTCCGGAGTCCATGGTCTCCGACAACTCATCGCGCTCCTCTCGGTCTTCGTCGATCTGCTCAGTCTCGTCGTCCGCGGCGTGGGCGCCCTCGAGCCAGGCCAACCTGGCTCGAATGGCGACCTGCCGTAACGCGAGGCTGCCGTATCCGATGCCGACGCAAAAGGAGAGCACTTGCGAGTACATCGCTAGCGAGCCCGTGTCATCTCCGGATTTCGAGAACTTCAACATCAGCGACCCGTCCCCGCCAGAGACCGCCATGCGCATTCCCTTGAGGAACAAAACGAGCATGTCGTCGCTGCTCTCGCGGCAGCAGGTGCCTCGCTCTTCGCCGTGCAAAGACTCTGGCAACTTCACCGCAAGCAACGCCGTCTCGATGAGCGGAGCTGACGAGTCCGCCAAGAGTCGCAAGCGCGGCCGGGCGTCCGCGGACCTGTCCCTGCAGCAGAACGTCCGGGCCATGCTGAGCGCATCATCGTCGACGACGTCATCGACGACGTCGTCGACGGTGACGCCCTCGAGCTTCTCGAGCCCGACACCCGACGCAGTTCTCCAGGACTGCTCGGTCGCCAGCTCGTTCTTGCTGCAGAGCCCCAGCTGCGTGACACCGTCGGCTCGCGAGCCCCAGAGCCCCTGCTCCGGCCTAGAACGTAGGCGCCCGGTCCCGAAGGACTTGGGCCGGAAGCGCGCGTGCTGCGCGAACGAGGCCAACCTAGGCGTGCCCCGCGAAGGGCCTGGTATGTGGAGGGATGTTTTGTAACTTTGTACGATGTAACTGGGGTGTGTAGGACGGTAGAATGTGGAGCCGAGTGGGTGGGAGATGAATGTATGCGTGTGCGTGCATGGGCGTATGCGTGCTTGCGTGTGTGTGTGCGGGTGGACTCGAGCGTGGGTGCAAAGTAGGTTTGCGTCCATTGTGTACAGCTTCACTTTTTTTTTACGTATTTCCTACTGTATCCTCAACCGGTTTCCGGGGGGGTATTCTGTCACTCTAGCTTCATGAAATCCCCTGATGGGCATGATCCTAGAAAAGCATATTGGGGGCAGGCAAAGGGGAGTCTACGGTTGTGATCTGGCTGGAAGTGGCGTCATCCAGTGGAGCTAACACCTTGGGTTCTGGGCTGCCCTGCAGTATGGGAATGCCGGAATTCATGGCCAGCTTATTATATTAATCTGGGGTTTGTCCAGGAGCATTCTTAATAGGTGAGTCTTTTGAAGCTGAGGCGACAGGTCAAGAATTGAAAAACTGCCACTACCGGGATGAGCTTTCTCGCAACTATCAAGCAAATGAAAGCACAGAAAGCAGAAGCCATCCAGCAATTGATGAGACGACAAATCAAAGGAATCAAGACTACGGAAGCTGGGGTTTTCGGAGCGTACAGAAAGGAGGCGTAACTTGATGTCAAAGCGTCAACACCATGTACATTTGGAACCACAGTTCTTGGTATTTTCAGTTTTCTTTTGTCTCTATGGAGTTCCCATTGTGCGCTACTGACCACTCAAAAGTGGCCTGGGATTACGCCGTCATGATCGTGTTATAAGCACGCATATTCAGTCATCAATCAGTCACTTTTAGTGCAAAATCCGTGGACTATCGGGACGACTCGAACGAACAGCCAAGCGTTCCTGGAGTCTCGGGTGCCCCTAGCTATTTTTTTTTTGTTTTGTTTTGAAAGCCGCCAAATTCACGTCGTGCGCGAATAAACTTCCGGCCAACTGCAAGCTTCTTTACTACTGCTAGGCACATTCGCCACGCATTCACCCGTCTCGAATAGGGGCCTTTCGGGTGCCCTTGCAGCTAACTTGGCCAGCTTTGGTGGCCTTTTCTCGCGGAGTCTGCGAGTCGGTACCTGCCTACCTGCCTGACGAACTCGGTAATTCGTCAGGTCCTCCGCACAACCCAGTACGGAAGGTATCTTTTTTGCGGTCGAAAACACGTGTTCAGGCGCGCAGTTCTATTGCCTTATGTCCCGTGTTCTTCTATAGCCGCACCTGTCCGGATCTAGGTACCTACTGAGGTGCTGCTGTCTGCATTCTACCGGTACGTTGTCCGAGTAATGTTACGATGTCGTTGTGATCCGGCGCCGGCCGACGCGCGCGACGCGCGCTCGGGAGGCGAAGCACCTAGGATCCGGAGCAAACCCCGGCGTGTTCCGGCGACGGAGATAGGCCAAAAAGGAGAGGGGGAGGGAAAGGGGGAGGGGGGAATGATTGCCGTGCAATTTGTTTCTCCTTCCATGCGTGTAGTACGTTTAGTCTGCGTCACCATTGGCCCCTCAAGGCTAGGCCAAAGTGGTGAGGAATGGTAACGCGGTGGACATTGCATTAGGGGAGACCATTGGGGTTGGTTTACGGCAGTTCTGGCCCAATCTGGAGCGCGCCTAGCCCTGTGGACACGCGTGCTAGTCAGGAGATTCTGGCCTGCGTGCCATCGGGCGGTTCGATCGCGCGTTCAGGTCCCCGAGGACGGAAAGGCTGCTTAGGTAGGTTGCTCGTGGCTGATCGAAGGGGGTCCGGACTTCTAGCCTAGAAGCGTCCAGGGACCAGCTGACTGGACAAGCCGATAAGGTCTGCCTAGGTCTGCACTGCACCGAACGACACTGCCGACTACATACTCGTGCCGCCCCGGCTGCGCCAGCCTCGACCGGGCGAGGAACGGCTAGTCGTGGCGGAGTCCGGTGGGCGGGGTTGGGGCGAGGCCCGCGCCACAGCATCATGACGGGGCAATTGTTGAGGGCGGGTGACAGGCTTGGCGGGCGCGCTGGCCCACCCTACAGTACTCTGCGCGGACTATTGTGGACGTATCGGGCCGGCTACTCCTGCTCGGATAAACGCGGGTAGGTCGGTAGTAGTCGGGATGTTCGTTCGTCAGCCACACACTTTGTCGGCGTTCGTGTCTCGCGACTTGTTGACAGACAGACAGTTCGCCGAGACAGTGAGCTAGACCGATGGATGGATGGATGGGACTCGATGACTCCTTCACTCCGTGCTCCCGTGACTTCGCGACTCGATGGCTCACGCTCGCCGCTCCTCAAGCAGTTGATAGTGCTGTCATCAAGGAAGCCGGGAAGGCGAAAGCTCGGGCCAAGCTCTGGCGTCGCTCGGAGGAAACCTGAAAGAAGTATACGAAGGAGAGGAGTCATCATCGTCATCCTCCATCAGTGCACCACCCTACGGAGTACTCAGTTGCGGCAATCCAATCTACCCATCCGCCACCGCTATTCAGCTCGACAATTGACTAGAAAGGAGAGCCAGTTTCGCCTTCATTTACTTTCCATTATTTCACCTGACGAGGACCGCGCCTGCCGAAACTCGCGTGCGCGACAGCCCCGATCGATGCGCGGCTTCCCGTCGTCCTCCGCTAGGCGGCCGCTGCTGCTGCTGCCTGCCTGCCCCCGATAGTGTTGCGGAGCGGAGTTCGACGGCAGGCCGTGCGTGCATTGCGCCGGCCACCAGCGGCGACGGGATGGATACGCATCAACAGGTGACAGGTAGGTCGTATGTACAATGGCACTACTAATCGCCGAGGACTGTCAGGCTTTCCTTGGTGGAGGGTGTGTGCCCACAGAGATTATTACCACGTTGAACGAGGGATCGATGTCGTTCTTGGATATACGCTCCGCCGGCTGAATGGGGCCGTACGCCCTGTTTTTGGCTTTCTTGACTAGACAGCCTCACCACCTTAGTTCTCTCCTCCGCCCAAGGTCGCCGATTAGGAACTCTACTTACCTGCGTAGAAGTTTTCTCAGCCCGTCGTCGTGGTGTGGTGTGCCTGCGCTCGTGTACGAGGCGGTTCGTCATCGTTGGCACTAGCTACCCACGAACATCCGCTCGAAGTAGTTGCTAAATCGGGAATGGAGTTCCGCTTGGCACACACACACACACACACACACACACACCCACTCTCGCACTCGTGCACGCACGCCTACAATGTCGATCCTACACACCCACCCTTAGTTGCCTAGCCGACGCCATGGATGGACGGATGTTGCCGCCGCACCTGCTAGGCAGCACCCTAGCTGGTAGGGTTGAGAAGGATGATCCGCACAGGCAGCCGAACGCGAGGCTTAGAAATCGGGTTAGCGGGAAGGCTTGCGGAGTTAGGTACGAAGGTGGGTGTCCTGCGTTTCGTGCTCCCCCGCCAAGTCCCCACCGGGCCCACATTCGGGAGCTACGATGGGTGGCTTTGGAGTTTTGCGGTGGGAACAGGTAGAATCGAGGAACGAAGTCGGACTCTGCACCTCCTCGTGGTGTTCCTTAGTCAACTTCTTGCTTGCACTAAGTACTATGGCAGTGCAGGTGGGAAGGCTGACGCAGAGACGCGTGACGTAGCGAATATAATGGATGAGAACTTATGTAGCCGTTCATGTTCTTGTTGACTTTTCCAAGTGTTTACCGCGGTAGTAAATGTAGCTTTTACAAAGTCAGAACTATGCCTTTGGTATGTCATTCGCTACCGCTTAAATACCAATATTTCTTTAATAGTGTATTCTAGTTAGTGGTTGTCCATGTAAGACTAGTGAATTGTGAGGCTGGCTGTAGGTATTTCTCATGCTGCATGAGTTTGGACGGTTTTGATATGCTTATCCTTCTATATCATACATCTAACCTCATTAAAAACCTACGCTCTCCTAATTCTAAATGATATTATGTCCAAATACGGACCTTTTTTTCTTTCTTCTTTCGAAACTCGAAGTCTCGCGATTCTCATGGGAATGTGATTAACCTCATTAAACTTTTAAGACTTTTTGTCACTAGCATCATCTCTGGTAAGCCCACTATAGGTCTTCCATGCTACGTTAACAGGCGACGTCTCTCCCCCTCTTTAGGACTCTACTCCCCATGAGGCTTAACTCTAGTCTTCTCTCGTCCTACCTTACAGTCAAGAGTTACCTCAAAAATTCCACTGAAAGCTTCTGAGGCTGTTGTTTTGATCACAATACTCAGCGAAACAACACAATACTTCACTCTCGCAATTTTTACAGCCTGCCAAGTGCGGCTCTTTAGTCCGAGAATGTCAGTCTTGTCAGAGGTTGACAGCTACCTAGGACCTGACAACAAGACCTCCCTAGATTTAGGCGGCAGGGATGGTTCGCGACAGTAGGATGCAACTACTTTTGTTCGGGGCTGCAAATGGCATCGGTCGGGAACAGAACAGTTTGGTTGGGGATCATTGGTTGCGTTCTGTAACTTCTGTTGCTACTGACAACCTGGTGTAAAAGTCAGAGACACCATCCAGATCTATCATCTGAAGAATTTATGATTTAGTGGTGGAGCTAAGCTAATCGGACATCTCTCATCTTTAATGTAGTTGCCAGTAAGCGCCCAACGCATTGCGTAGTGAGGGTACATGCAAAATCGTGGTGTCCAGTCCATTTATACTGCTAGAAGGTGGTGAATAAGGTACTGAGCCTTGCCATGGGCAGCCACATCTATATTCTCTTATAAGGTAAACGAAGTTACTAGCATCAAACTACCTGTTAAAGAATAAGTGCACTTACTTAGATGTAATCTGTCCTGACATCCTAGAAGAGGTCATCTTATCTCAAAGGGCTTAGTATGCCATTCAAACCGTGCCGATTGTTCTTCAATTGTTAGTCTGTAGGAAATCCATTCTTTCACTAGCAACTGGGATCAGATGATAATTTTGTCAGAGTGAAGGTGTGTAATAGTTATAGAATTTGGCTATTTCTTTATTCCGTGATGTTTGCACATCGCGGTTGGAATTCTCTATGAGAAAGCGTGATTTATTGTCCTGTAATTGGGTTGGCCTACTCTTTCACAGCTAGATAGACAACTTCCATTGCAATGATCAAGTCTATCGTTGCCAGTGATATGTGAAGTTTTGCAGCCCGCTAGATAACGGATTGGACATTGCCAATTTGTTTATTCTTCGAACAGTCAAACTTACGTTCCGGCGTTTGGAGTGAAGGCTGGCCCGAGTGGAAAAGCTAATTACTCTTAGACGGCCCGAAATCGATTCTAAGTATATCGGAATGTATAAGTGAGAAAAGAAAGTACTGGAATTGCGCTCACCATCTGTCTAGGTAGTTAAAGTGGCTTTAACCTTGACGTAAACATGGTGCAGTCGGCTGTCGAATACTGTATAAAGTGATTAACGTTGAGCCAGACCTCTCTTCATTGACATAACGTAGTGAAAATTCTTTAGCTACTAAGATGCACATATGCAGATCCAAGGGTGTGCAGGGCCAACGCTCCTCAAGTGGCCACACTGAACAAGTATATTTCATCACCCTAGATAGCCCTAGTATTGCAGTCTAGCATCTGCACATCGTTCAATGGGAATTGTTCTTCTTCCAGAATACAGGAATCTACGCCCACTGGACTGTCTGATATATGCCCCTAAGCTCAAGTTTGGCCGACCCTAGGCAACTAGTAAGCCTCCTCGCATTCGCATCTTCAGAGAACCTTGACTGGAAGTTTTGGAATCTTCCCATGAAGACCAACCACCTGTTGGCGCGATGGATACGCTATGCAGGCCACGGCATAGGATAATACTGCAGGCACTGTCCTTATGCCATAGGTAGTGACACATAGCAGTACTCAACACCTTGACTCAGGCTTGAAGCCATTCGTATAATACAACGTCCACCAAAGGTTTCGTCCTTCACGCTACGCTCTTGCTGGGCCCGGTGCCCTCCTGACGGCTTAGTATCCACATGAAGATGAGCTGGACGATATAAGAGTAAAAGAAGAGGAACTGTGAGCGGCGGGTGCGCTGCGAGCGGGCAATAGTGTAAGATGTGCTGCTGTTGGAGTTGGGAGAAGTGTCGGGAAGGAGGACGTATTTGAGAGAGCGGAGCTGTGAAAGCAAAGAGCTAAGTTAGTTCGATTTACTTGTGGTATCCGACCGTGGCTATCAGCTCTTACCAAGAAGAATGCATTTGCCAAGAACGTGTAAGCAAACACAATCCAGCCGGCCCAGCCTCCTGTTCCACCGCCTTTGTTGATGATCTCGCTGATTACAATTGTGACGATGATGCCCACGAACTTGTAGCCTGAATAGGCCACGAGATCGAGCAGTTGGCTCTCGTTGCTAATGCTCAGTATGTAGCACCCTAGCTTGAGACCCAGAATCTCGAATATGACGATGGCGAAAGCTGTTGTGGCAATGACTCCAAGGAGTTCGGGGTGAAACGCGCCGCGGAGACCGGCTAGAATGGTGGACACGAGGATGTAGGTTACGAAGGCCATGACTGTGAGAAGCGTGCTGTTAGTCAAGTGAAGCACATGGCTCGGCCAGACGATGACGTGAGAAAGAATATACGCACGAGGAATGTACATGTCCGGGCTGTTGATGTCCTCGCGTGGAGGAAGGAAGAGACCATCCTGGCCATTATTCGATATGCGCTGCTGCCTTGACCATGGCCTATGTCGCCAGGGGAACAGGACAATGTACAGCTTATTTGCGACGTATGAGTTCGACACATTGAAATAGTGCTTTAGAGCTGAGACGTTGACGTAGCGATCGAACTATGGCAACCACCCAGATTAGACCCATTCCTTTGAACTGGCCGGTGAGCTTAGCCTCACATTCCGCTCCATGTAGTCATGCCCAGCCATGACTGCGTTCTTCCCGACTTGAAAGCCCATCTGCGCCGTCGGGTCGTTAATGAAGCCAAAGCCTGGCTGCATGTATCCAGCTCCCGGCGCGCCTTGGGATGCTTGCTGAGGATATCCATAGCTAGCTTGCGGCTGCTGCTGCGCCGGCGGGGGAGGCGATCGTAGCTGCGGAACGGTGGAAACATGCTGAGGAACGGGGTGATGTAGAGGGGGGGACTGCGCTGGCGCAGGGTTCGAATAGGCCATGCGCTGCATCGCAGCTAGGTGGGAATTGCGGGGACGGGCAGTCAGGGGGGAGATACTATGAGAGAACGTGGGCGCAATAGGAGATGGAGTGCGCCCTGAGCGGAGGCGGAGGTAGAGACTGTTCGACGTGATGCTCCGTGTTTGTTGAAGCAAAAGGGTTGCCTGCACCTGATGGCTGAGGTCGGTGCTTGGAGCGCTCGGATCGGCGAAACTAGCACACACTTGGCATCTTCCGCGGCGCGGTTGCACTCCAACGTCTTCGTCATCGCCGCACCCTCACATCTTCACTTCCACACTGCCCCACGAGACCGCCTCCGCCGCGGCCTGCTAGCATCCAGCCACCATGCTGGACTCGTTTGAAATAGTATCGACCTCAGGAATCGTTCTGTGGTCGAAGAAATACGCAATCGTTCCTTCAAACGTCGTTAATTCCCTAATCGCCAATGTCTTCATTGAGGAGCGCAGTAATGCGCCCGCAACAGCGGACCGCGATGACGCCTCAGCAGCGCGAAACCCGACTTACAAGACAGATGGGTATACGCTGAAGTGGACGACAGCGAAGGACCTAGGGCTTATCTTCGTCGTGCGTGTAACGATTCTTTCAACTAGACATCGAAGTGCGACAATTGTAGCTAATGGGACCACCGCAACTTCTAGGCCGTCTATCAATCCCTTTTACACCTCTCCTGGATCGACAAACTCCTCGATAACGTGCGCGCCCTGTTCACCGAGCTCTATCGCTCCCAGTTGAAAAGGCCAAACACCACTGTCGTCGACTGCGGCGGCTTCGACGGTTACTTCGATCGTCAGGTCCAGGAGCTCGAGCTACGCGCTAGTGCCATTGCCACCGATAGCGGCGCCTCCGCCGCCGAATTCACCCCTCCCTCTAGCTCAGGGACGGATCGCAGCGCGGAAGAGAGGCAGGAAGAGCAGCCTCCGCCCATGCCTAGCTTGAAACCGCCGCCTGCAAAAGCCATTTATGATGACACTTCGAACGACGCCACGCCAGTCCCGACGCCCGAGACATCACGCCCTAACTCGCCGGCTGTAAATAGCCACCTTCTTGCTGCAAAGGGTACTGGTCCGCGAGGAAAGTTATCGAGGCGGCAGCGGCAGCGGCAGAATATGGCGGGCTCGGCGCCGGCGTCGTCCGGCGACGAGAACCCGCGGAGACAGCAGAAGGCGAGGAGCAGTAAGAAGAGTAGGAAGTGGGAGGCCGATGGTACGGCAGTATCGGACGACGAGGGGGACGCAAATTTGGATTATTCGTCGGCGCCGCGGGACGGACCGACTTCTGCCCCGGCGCCGCCGATAGAAAACGTGGCACAGGAAAGCTGGGGTAAGAGGACAGGGAAGGGCGAGTTTGTGCTGAAGGATTTGGATGAAGAGATGGATGAGATAATAGCGGCGGCGAACGCGAAGAAGGAAGGCAGGAAGGATGCGAACGCCGGTATTGTCGGATCAGGATTGGGGGCTATTGGAGGATTGTTCAGGAACGTGGTGGGCGGAAAGACGTTGACCAAGGAGGATCTGGAGAAGCCATTGAAAGGGATGGAAGACCATTTGATGAGGAAGAACGTGGCGAGGGAGGCAGCAGTGAGGTTGTGCGAGAGTGTGGAGAGGGACTTAGTGGGGCTCAAGACGGGGAGCTTTACTAGTAAGTTTTGCCCTATGTCTCCGTGGACCGTGTCTTTTCCACGTGGGAACCATGTCTTGTGGATCTACGTAGCGCTTAAAATTTCCTCAACTGCCCCTCGGCTTAAGGCAAATTACGAAGCATTTACTAATTGACCAACAGGCGTAGAGACCACAATTCGGCAGGCCATGGAATCGGCTCTCCAGAAGATTCTCACTCCGACGACTTCCCTCGACCTTCTCCGCGCCATTCAGTCTACCAATGCAGGCACTCCGCAGCGCCCGTCTCGCCCTTATGTCCTCTCCATTGTCGGCGTCAACGGCGTTGGCAAGTCGACAAATCTCTCTAAACTGGCTTTTTTCCTCCTCCAGAACAAGCTACGCGTCCTCATTGTTGCAGCCGACACGTTCCGTTCTGGCGCCGTCGAGCAGTTACGTGTGCATGTGCGCAACCTGCAGGAGCTGTCGCAGCGTGAGGGCGGCGAGGTCGGCATTTACGAACGTGGCTACGGGAAAGACGCAGCCAACATTGCGCGCGACGCTGTCAGCTGGGCCGCGGAGAACGCCTGGGATGTCGTTCTCATTGACACGGCCGGCCGGCGGCACAATGATCAACGGCTCATGAGCTCCTTGGAGAAGTTTGCCCAGTTGGCTCGCCCGGATAAGATTTTCATGGTCGGCGAGGCTCTTGTGGGGACAGACTCTGTGCAACAGGCGAGGAACTTCAACGCCGCATTTGGGGCTGGAAGGGGATTGGATGGGTTCATTATTAGTAAGTGCGATACCGTTGGGGATATGATGGGGACGTTGGTTAGTATGGTGCATGCGACGGGGATTCCGGTTGTCTTTGTGGGTACGGGGCAGCACTATACGGATTTGAGGACGTTGAATGTCGCGTGGGCGACAAGGTTATTGTTGAGCTAAATCACTTTTGTAGGGAACAGAATGGAGTATTGCAGCATTTCTTTCCCTAGTGCTTATTGTGTCTTCTGGTAAGTGCAATAGTAAGATCGGAATCACTGCCACTTGTGTACGGTATTCTAGTATCCGGAGCGCGGAACTAGAACGGGCGGTAAGTACGGCGCACAAAACCTTTTCTACGTAAGTTACGGAAACGTGAAGATAATGATGCTGCAGGTAACATATCACCTAAGGCACGACATTCGGTCCGAGCGAGTAAGTCATAAAGGTGATGCCCAAGCCATCGATGCTACTGACACGTCTTGGCTAGCGAGACAGGGTCAAAACCGACTTCATGAGGTACAGCAAGTGACTTTCACAAGGGTGAATCCCTTGTCTGAACATGCCGAAGAGAGGTAGTTGATTCGGAGATAAATACAGGGTTGCAACTGGCCGACTTTAGTGAGGCAAGGCCTGTACCTGACCAGTACATCTTGGCGGCCAGTGATAGGCCAAGATATTTATATTAACCTCAAAGTGACACCGGCAGTTGCCCTTAAGCTCCGGCAGTTGCTCTAGAATGCGAAAATCGAGTCTCGGTCCGCTCTCGCCAAATCGGAGTATCTCCCATTGGTTGACATATTATATCTGGACAGTGGCGGACCTTGCTCCTCCACCCGTTCGTCGGATCAAGATAACCTACCAAGAAGCGCCATACACCAGCCGCCACTCCCGAAATCAAGAATGGACACCAATATGTCGATCATATTCGAATCTGGAAATCTTGGACGGGGTTCTTCCTCGCGCTTCTCCACGAGCGGTATGCCTTGGCCCTTGTAGCGTGCTTGAGGACTCCGTGTTCAGGCATCTCTACAGTATCAAATGGACTTGGCAGTGTCCTTATAAAAGGATGCCAAATCATCAGCGACTGTCTCCCTCCGGTGTCCTCAATCATTCGTTAGTGTCTGATTCAAGTCCAAGATGCAGTGGAGTTCCCTTCTCGCTCTTGCGCTCGGCGCGGGCACCGTCCGTGCGATGCTCCGCTTCTCTTGCTCGGAGCTCGTCATTGAACGTCTCGATCCGTAAGCCTGATTCAATACTTACTGTGCGTAATATCCTGATTCGTGTATCTTAGCTTGGTCTTCCCGGGTGACAATCCGTCTCCACATCTTCACCAAGTCGTTGGAGGGGTACGTATTTGACAACTACGTGCTGTAATTTCTTTGACTTATGAATCTTAGAACGCCTTCAACGTGTCTATGGACCCTGAGAACGACCTTCCGGGCCTCTCCGACTGCACCACGTGCACATTCACCGAAGATTTCTCCAATTACTGGACCGCCGTCCTTTACTTCCGTGCGCGGAATGGCACGTTCCACCGCGTTCCGCAGATGGGCAACCAATTCCTCGAGCAGGCAGACGGTGGTATGACTATTTATTATATTCAGCCGTACGACGGCACCAAGGTTACTGCTTTCCAGCCTGTAAGTCTCCTCGGCCAGAAGCAACTTAATACTTTCTAACACTGTTCGTAGGGCTTCCGTATGCTTGTGGGTGATCCGAATGAGCGCACCTATACGGACAGTCTCGAGTCACGTCAGCTCAGTTTCCGTTGCTTCGATGCGAACTTCGGAGGCGAAGCCGGTGCCCCCGGAACTGGCGCAGACACTAGAGAATTGCCCAACAGGCCTTGCCTCGGAGGAATCCGTTCGAACATCTTCTTCCCAACGTGAGTCTCGAATTCCGGAATTTACATACGATTGACTTACACAATCAATTTCAGCTGCTGGGATGGAGTGAACCTCGACAGCCCCGATCACAGAAGCCATGTTGCGTACCCAACTAGTGGATCCTTCGAGATGGGCGGGCCTTGCCCATCAAGCCACCCTGTGAAGATTCCTCAGCTCTTTTATGAGACAGTCTGGGATACCAGGGCATTCAACGACCCGAACGAATGGCCTGAGGACGGCAGCCAGCCTTTCGTCTTCAGCATGGGCGATCCGTAAGTCGTCACCAGCAGCCAAAGAGTTCCGAACTAACAATGCCCTATTTAGCACCGGCTATGGACAGCACGCCGACTACGTCTTCGGTTGGAAGGGTGATGCGCTCCAGAGGGCCATGGACGCGAACTGCAACGTCATGTGCCCTCAACTCCAATCCCAGGATACCAGTATTGCGAATCAATGCAAGCAGCAACGGGTGGTCAACGAAGTAGTTGACGGATGTAAGTTACGTTTTTCAGCACCACAAAACAACTTCTGACAATGTTTAATTTTTTAGGGGTCGATGAACTCCCAGGAACCAACCCCATTACCTATGTCTAGATGGATCACTTCCATTTCGACCGGCGGATGGAGTACTGCGTTGAATTGCGTTAGGTACAAATTGATACACTCTTTAGTTACCTCGTGTGTTTCTCACATTATCTACTATGAAATTCAACAGAAGAATCCAACACCCGTGTTTCTGTTCAGATCCAAGGGACAGCGAAACTTGTGGGTGGTTAGGTCGAGCTTGGCTAGAAAACAGTGAAGCACAAAATGTGATGCTGTGTCTGAGATACACCACGTGAGCACGAAGAGAAACAGGGATTGCCCCTTAAAGGTTTGAATTAAACCTTAGCAAGACAGTTACCGGATGCAGATTACGAATGCACGGGCGAAGACGCAAACAATTCCTCGTCTATAATTGGTTAGATTCTCCGATTTAATGAGGAACGGCATCGTACACGATCTAGATCCTCGAAGCTGCCAAGACTCAAATATATTGCAGAGGTACTTCTAGCTACTTGACACGTTGGAAGAGGCCCACATGCATGGACCCCTAGAAATATTGCGCCCGTGCGCTACAGACAAAGCATCCAATAAATTAAAGAGGGGGATCATTTTAATTCCAGAACAGCAGTTTAAATTGAGCCTGGGGCAAACCATTTTGTGGGAAACGTGGGGAAATCTGGGGTTATCTATCGAACCCTTCACCGAATGGGATCAGATCGTCGAAATTGGCATTCGTTGTCCTAGAGAAGCGCCAAGCTGAAAAGTGATCATGTGGAGCTTTGACCCTTGCAGCATTCGGTCTGCTCCCAGCCTGTTCTGATTGCTTAGACGGCAAACTAGCCTGGATGATTTGCATGCATGGCTAGAATTTGGAATCGTAGCTTAAAGAGAGCGACTTTTAGGAAAGTTACGGCCTTTTTGGACGAGAGCACAATACAGGAGTAACCCTTTTAGCAAAATTATGAGGATTGAATGTTCGACTAAGCAACATGCTATTCTTACTGTTCGTCCAATCGCCCTCCATTTCAGTTTCTACGTGCACACATAATGGCACAGACAATGCAACTAATGGTTGAGACTCTACACCACGATTTGTTGACTACACTACCTCGCATTATCTAGTAGAAGAAGCCCGACAAACGCACACAACAATACCCCACTCCGCCCTGTTACCGAACTTCTGTGTTTCTCCACATCTCGTCATCCGCAGTATCGATTTGAGCCACAAGCTCAGCTGGCTCACTTGTCTGTGACATGTGCCCTCCGTGTATTCCAAAGAATCGATCAGTCCCAGTTGACGGTGATTGTGGTCCGGAGTAAGACCGCTGTTGCCTTTCTTGCCCTCCGTACACAACAACTGGCGCAGGAGGCTGCGGAGGGCTTCGACGCCGACGGAGCACAAATAGGAGGGCAATAGCGAGAATAAGGACAAGTACCCCTGCTATAGCGCCGAGCACAATTCCGACAAGCTCGCCCGTTGTAAATCCAGATTCTTGAGGCTGCGGCAGATCCGTGTTGGCAGCGGCAGTGGATGCGCCGGAGTTGGCTAGGGATGATGTCGGTGCGACGGTTACCGTAAGTATCATCGAGATAGACGGTGACGTGGGGGTTGGAGTACTACTACTAGCAACTACAAGGTTGTCAGTCTACAGAACGAGAGAAGTTATTGCGCTGATTGTTATTTCGCCTCACTTGTTTCTACTTCAACTTCAGTTGTCCGTGTAGCATCCCAATCTCCTCCAGTCCAAGCTGGCCAACAGTCGTAGTTCATCGCACTAGCAGTCTCGCTGATGCGATCGTAGATTGTCCCCGTAACACATAATGTTTGATGATCCGTTCCGGTGCTAGTTGCAGATCCCATTAGTACCTCGAAAATTGCTTCACTTGTTTCTCATACCAAGTTTCCACTTGTTCTGCATTAGGCCCGACTAGCAGTGATGTGTTTAGACATGCGGTTGCCACTAAGCAATTGATAGGACCAGTGGTACAACACCGAGCGTATGTTCCGATGGTGGTCCATGTCGATCCGGGCCAGCAATACCATGGGCGAACTATTCAATCGATCAGCCATTTCAGGGTTTTCTAAGCAGAGTCGAATACTTACATTCACTATAAACTGTTTGATACGTGTATCCTATGAGCTCGTCTTCCGAACGTTCGGCGGTCGTTAGGGGATCGGATGGTGGTGAAGTAATAGTTTCTCCTCTTGCCGAATGGTGGGAGTCCAGGTGTGTGACGATAGTCAACACCATGAAAAGATAGGCCCAGAGCCAGTCTTGCAATCTCATATTGGTCAGTGGTCTTTTCAAGTGTCTTCTTCAATGAAGAACCCATTGTAGAACTTCTAATAGCGGAGAAGAAGAACGGAAGGAATCGTGGTATCCCGTTCTTCAGCGTCGTAGCAAGGCGAGATTCTCAGCCTTGTCTGCTAATCTCCACCCTCAGCCTGGCGATAGAAGGCGTCATTAGTGGCTGTATTGGGGTTTCGCGCCGCCCATCACCGGACAAATCAAGAAGCCTGAACTGCCGCCTCTCGGCTTCCTTCCATCTTTAGCGCTCGCTGTGGCTTGAGTTTGAAGCCTCGTTATGAACCATGATTCCACCGTCTGCACTTCTACGGCACCGGGAAAGCCGCAAGCAAACATCAGTTTCCACTTCTGTTAAATATAAGCGAAAGTGGTCAAATTTAAGCTCTCATTGTCCTCAAAGTTGGTGAAGTCAAATAGCAAGCTTGGAAGTGTTTAGCTCTTCATTGCCATTGCCTCATCTTTCGGCTTACTAGAGCCGCTGAGCGAATACATACGTACCGTCGAGCTAGGTGGGGTTCAAGCGAGATGATCCTTGGCGAGACCGACTTCCGAGATCTTTGCTTAGGTATCCGGGGGACTTGTACTGATTTTGTTTTGCCTTTTTGAACATTGATACAGTGCTACCCTTAAAGGTAAATGTTATCGCCTGGCCAGATGTGCTCCCAATAGCATGCGAGTTTGCCGACTTTCAGAGAAGCCTAGCCATTAGTCGCGTTGCATGTTCCCTGGAACTATAATTGCTCTCCTGTAACCTGCGGTTGCATCTAGCTACATAGTTATCTCCGTGTCAAAGGAAGCCTTATTTAATCTAAGGTGCGAAATGCATCTAGCTCTGATAGTAAAACCTTCGCGAATCTATGGTGGACTACAGTACCGGTTTCTTTTCTTTGATTTGTTTCGTGACTAGCTTGTGTCCTATACGCTGGTCGAGTTGGACCCTATGACTCACAGTCTATTCTAGAATTAGAGTAGGGGGTTCTACTTTAATAGTGTTTTGCTAAACTCTCTTGTCTAAAACACGCTATGTAGGCTACTTTTAATTTAAATACCTTGGGCGGACCGGCTTCCAGTCAAAATGTGCAGGCGCCACTCCAAGTAAAGCCGATGGTGAGTTGTTGGACATCACTTATTTGTTGTAAAAGTAGACTTGAAAGTCACTAGCACATCGTGACAGACTCACAGAGAAACGTCGAAACGCTGATATCAAACTCATTATCAACACCCCATCAGGGCTAAGCTGCAAAGGGTGCGCACGTTTAGAAGATTGATGCATCGCAATTGTGTGCTTACTGCAGATTGCAGTTCTATCATGATGGGCACAGTGTAGTGCATTTACTTGCTATTATATCGGATCTACAGAGTATGAAGACTGCTTGTAGAGCATATCCTCTGGCTCTGTGCATTGCAAAGTACCTTGTCGTTGGGAATGCTAAGCGACCGAGAGACGCGTACTGTATCCCTAGCCACATTTGATCACACAAATATTCCACTTTATCTTTTCAATTAGTATGTCAGATAACACTATCATTGTTCATGGGTGACTTTATGCGTGTAGGCAGCCATTTCCTACATTGACCAATGACTTGGTTGTTCACCTGGAGCAAGTATCGGCATCAAACCATTCATTGACAACCTTTTAGTGGGTCTCACATGTCGAGAATTTGGTTGGATAGGAGTATCTGCAAGCTGCCGACCGCCAGCTCATCCCATTCGAACGACGCATGTCATCGCACCACTCTTCTACCGAACTGTCTCCTGCGCAAGGGCCTGCCGTGTCAGCTGCACATCTTCACCGGTCAAGCCGATAAGGGAGATTTCCCCGCTATTGAGCACTTGGCTGCATGACCAGAGAAATTTAATGCTGTCGAATTCCTTCATGATCCAATTGGATACTGCCAAATCCGTGTGGCTTTGGACTTGCAGCTTGAATAGGACCGTGCATATGTTGCGAATGGGGATTACGCGGCAGTTTTGAGCCTCACGAAGCATGCAACCCAGGTGAAATTGCATTATATATTACAGGCCTTAGAGGACATTAATTTTTGCTGTCTGACATGGCAGAGTTGTGAAAGCCTGCAACATTTCTTTTGCCAAGCTGTACTGTTTGACTTGTTTATACTCAGTCATTCCAAACATGGCAGGCCGGAGACCCAGAGCAACAACCCCACCAGCAGATTCAAACGAGATTTCGCGGGCTCTTGAGGGAGTCAATAAAACACTTCGGGATCTAATTTCTAGCGAAAATTTCAAGCAAGAAAATGACGATCTGCGCAAACAGATAAGAGACCTAAATAGTCAACTAGCGGAAAGTCGCAGGAGCCTTGAAGAAAGCAAAGATGGCCGCAAGGCAGACTTGGTGATAGAACAACATGCTCGTGGGCGCATTATTGAGGACTTTCAAAGCAAATATAAAGGGCACACGCAGACGGTAGACAGACTCAAACAGGAGAATGAAACGGCCAAGCGGACTTGGGATAAAGAGCACCAAAGAGAAGTGGATGAACTGGGCCGGAAAATCCAAACAGCAGAGAAATGCGCTAAACAAAAGGAGGGAGAGCTTCACCGCGTAGGGATTAAGCTTGAAGGATACAAGCAGACGTGCGAGGTCCTGAACAAGAAATTGAAAGAAATGGAGGAGCATGTTGGGTTTTTGGAACTTGACGACCTGTGAGTTTTAAGTGCGTTAAGACCACATAAAAAATCTAACTTTAGTCTAGGTCAGAAGAATTTCAGACTCTATCCGTGAAGCTCAAGGAACTTGCCGAAAAGTTCGCTGGCCGCTCCCTTCCCGAAGCAGACATGGTAGGTACAAATCGAAATTCCAGTATAACGACTTCTTGAGCAATTCCGCTCTCTCAACAATCGCGATTCTGACATAAGGCAGGACAAGACTTTTGCGGCTCTGGAACATTCGCGGTTTTCGAGGGCGATCCAACAGCCGGTCCCGGTCTCCAACGGCACAGGGTCCAAGCTCCTTCGCGCCGCCGCGTTTGAAGCAATTGTTGCCGAAAAATTGAGTGACAGCATTTTCAGATGTGGTTTTCCATGGCCGAAATCGGGAGCGAAACACACCATGATGGACGAACTTCTTAGGGACATGTTTGACCAGTACCCCTTGAAAGAACCGTATGCTCGAGCGATCATCGTATCGGCTCAAACGGAAGAAACCAAAATTCTCACAGACAAGGCAGTCGAAGACATCATAAACGATGTTGAGAGCACATGCAAGCCTTTGTTGAACGATTGCCAAGCGTTTCGAGACGAACTTGAGAACTTTTTGAACGATGCGGTAAACGTATGGAATAAGGCACAGAGAAGCCGGGCAAGATTTGAGCCGGAGAAAGATCCGTCGGAATCGAACTTTTCGGAGTGGGTGTGCCGTGCCGAATATGGAGAAGTCACGCAAATGCCTTCGGGAACATCTGATCAAACAATTTACGATGTGATCTTTCCTCAAATATGGAAGCTTAACAGCACTGAGGGGTCGGAGTGGGAGATTGTATTGCAGGGCGTCATTCTCAGTTCAGACCAGCAACTATGCATCGATGCGAAGAACGAATATGTTGCACAAATGGCACGATTCAAAGCAACTCCAAGAAGAGGGCAAGGCCAAAGCGTTAGTGACCGCAGCGCAAGACGACATTCGCGGACGGGTAGTAACGCCAGTTATGTATATAGTCCGACTTCGCCAACTTTGTCCAATCAGAGCCATCTGAACCATCACCCCCCCGGACAAGCCGCTTCGCATCAAGCTCGTGGCGAAAATTAGCCATCTTTCCGCGGAAAAGGGGTCTGGACCGGAACAGATCGAGAAGGACTTTCTGTTGTCAGAGTGCAGGAGATTGACTGAGAATGCAATGAGCAGAGGGAAAGCAGCGAATTGAAGGTGAAATTGGAAGTGGTGGACCAGCTTGTTGTACTCTCCTTGTTCAAATTTCGAACGTATGGTTTGTAAGGCTGGAGGTATTCAGGCTTTTGTTGGGCTTCTAACTCATTGTTAGAAAGGTTAGCCTGTAAGGCTGTGATCGAGTCGGCTGCAAATTTCGGTTGAGGCAGAGTCTATATGCCTACTTATGTTTGTCTTCTTACGTTGGTACTTGGGGCATATCTTGTGGTTTAGCTTCGGGAAACTGCTGGTCGGTATGAGCAACTCTCTTGTCTACTGAAATCACCACAATCTCTATCTTCGTTGATCCATCAAACGGAGAAAGACCGAATTCGAGCATGTATTGATGCCAAGATGACGCCCATATCACACCTTCTGCTCTGTGATAATTACGAGCACCGTTCTGTTCTAAGCATTTTTCAAGGCTTCAGTCTACGACGTTTGGTACAACACCACAAAAAGATCATCACGCTCTCAGCGAGCAACACATGCCAAGCTCAAATGTCCACCTCCCGAGCACTGTTCCAAGGAGTAGTATGAAGAGAGCAACGTAAGCCGAGATAGACAACTCCGGACGTAGCTCCGCCTATTTCTGGCCAATTCATACGTGCAAGGAAGGCGAAGGTTCTATCTAGCCCCACTACGCCTATGCGTTGGACTTCCGTCTCCTTTGGACGTGGCTTACAGCGCCGGACAAAAAGTATATGCTCATGATGCCAGCGTTCTCTGTTCCATTGATCTGAAAGCAGAGCGCTAGAAATGCCCAACCAAGACCCCGGAAAAATGGCGATGTGGAGCTCGTCATCAGCCGCTTGTCGTACGTCTCGATGCGTTCGGCAGCGGGTGAGATGCCAGTGACGAAAACAAGCGCCTGGACATAGGCCTCAGGACGAGCTAGATGATGACTTTATATGCACGTAGGATCCTAGACCAACACCTGCAACCGAGATGAAGATGGCAATGGTGGCAGGCCTAATCTGCTCTTTTTGTTCGGTAGAACGCCGCGCCCAATGGAACTGTATTTTGATACCGGTACGGAGTACCGGTAAACCACTCAGTTTAGGCAAGTTGCCCAGTTTTTGAGTCCTCGTAAGAGTAACCAGGCTCTTGCTAGACAATATTCCTACCAGAAGTGGAATCATTCCGAAGATAATCTAGCGGGCTCTAATGCCCGGTGAAGGTACGGCCAGGAGCGGCGAGTGTTGTTTCCCGCGTTCGCGTCTAGGATGTGTGGGTTGAACGATTCAAAATACAAGACTTTTAGAATGTTTGTGGGTGGCATCGATAATTTAGAAGGTAGGCCGCTTAGCCGAGAGGTGCTGACCTGGTATTCGGTTTCGCCATAAGCGTAGACTACGGAGTAGAGATGCGTAGGGCTCCGAGGCAGGCGGCTGATCTTCAACATACTGGTGGAACACAATATTCCAGATTCTCAATCTACTTAGAATTATGACACTCATTCCTGTGATTCTAGCGTACCTAGGCATCTACTGCCCTAAAGATGTAGTAGCCGGTGCGTCCTTGTCTCCTTTATCAGCGACTTCCGGGCGGGCTGGTGATTCACAGGTGCTTTGGCAGGTATTCCGTGATGACGTCGAAGTCCACCTTATCGATTGATTCAAGTGCTCCCAAGGCTGCATGGGCCTTTCCTTTTCTGAACAAAAGCAAGGACTCACTGAGTTCAATGAGGCTCAGTGCTCTACATCTTTTTATGCACAAGGGCGAAAACGTCGGAGTCCATGCACGTGCCTTCGGAGGTGGACTTCTCTCTCAAATTGCCAACACGAGCCTATTATACTTCCGAACGGGGATAGAAGATGCGTTCGCATCCATCCATTACTCTTCCGAGAAACACGGCCTCCCATCCCGATCCTGCATTCGTACAGTTTGTTTCGTCATACATCTGGCGCCCCCATCGGGCGGTAGTATGCATGTCACCCCAGCCACGAGGCCACGCCTGCAGGACCATAAGAAATAGGCTTACTTTCATGTACCGGCCGATGCGCTAGAGCGGTATGCACTGCGGCAGTACGCGCTGTATAGGTGGTACTCCGTAGGGCGGCGAGACAAGCAGGCACAGGAGATCCGGACAAACTGGACGGATGAGACGCCACCAATTGTGCGCGGGTGCCAGCCGAGGGTGATGGCAAGGGCAGTCGCACACACGAGGGGTAAAATGGGACGGAGGTGCTATATTTACCTCGTCATCGTTCTCGATTTGTTCGTGCACGAATAATGTGTAGGTCGTTCATTTGTACAGGGTCTGTCCGCAGGGTTCGATGTTCGGAAACGGAAAGCAGAAGACTGACTGAGTCGCGCGCACCAATGCTGTTTACTTTCTTATTTTTTTTTCTGCCCCCTCTTCTAAAAGGCGAGTGCGTAGTAGGGTTCCATATTATGAAGCGGCTTCGCCTTCTATCTCTCGACGAGTCGTCGATGCCAAGTCCCCTCCCTTTCGAGGCCTTGGGATCGAGCAGGCGGCCCGCGATGTGGCGGCGACCTTAGACCCGCCACCTCCCTCGTGGCGAACCAAAATGCTGCTTTCGGGTCTTGGGCTGCCATGGGGCACGCAGTTCGTACGTCGCAGAGCGCGCGGAAGGTTTCCGGGTAGACGTGCGCGTCCGTGGAAAAGTGTAAGGCGCCGGTTACATGTCTGGCAAGGAGCGAGCAAGCAAAATATCAGGACCGGGCCGTCACCGCTTCCGGCAGTCGGGAGAGGGGAGGATGGGACCGGAGAAGAGGAGGATGAAGCAGGGCGGCCCGGTGGCCCGGTTGAAATTGAAAAAGGACGACGGGCACGCGCGAGGGAGACGCTGGGCGTACGGAGTTTTCGGCCTGGGCTGCGGCGCGACCCGGATTGCCGGGTCGTCACAAACTAGTCGAGGAGCGCAGCGTTCCCGAAAGCGAGAGTCACGACCATCGCTATCCCGCACACCCGGTCTGGGAAATGGATTGGCGGCCAAACGCAGAAAAAATTTTCGATCATAGAGGGCGGGTGGTCGGAAGTGGGTACGGTGCCTGACGAAAAAGAGAAGAATGACCGGGCCTCGGAATCAACACGGGGTAGGTTTGAAGTGCCGTGATGAAAGGCTCGTTGCGCGAGTGAGGCGAAAGTGAGTGTGAGACACTATTCAGCATCAGCGTCATCCGTCCGTCCATCTCCTGCTCTCGCTCGGGATGACTGTAATTGTCCCGTTGACAGATTCTACATAAAGCTGCCATCATCATAATTACCGCTGCTTCGAGCACGCTCGGTGCTGGCGCGCGCGAAAGTGAACATTAATAGCTGACAACGAAAAGCATGGATGGATTTCGGCGACATCCGGGCAACATTTGGAGGTGCCTTAAGACATCTGACTGGTCTGCGACGGTCATTGGCCACGACGCTAAACATGGGAAGGCGAAAGAAGTGCGGTGCTGCTCTCCGTAGGGAGTATGACACGAAGTGCAAAGGGCACCTTGCAGCTGTGGAGACCCTGTGAAGCAAACGTTGGGTCCTTCTATGTGAGGAAAAGTTAGGCTAGGGGGGAAATATTTTGAATCGCTTTGCCGCTATTGCGCAGCGCCGAGCCTGTCTTGTCTTGTCATGCACGTCTAATCCATCCATCCGTCGGGCAGGCGAGTGAACATTCCAATCACTTTCTCCCGGCTGCCGCGCCCCGCTGACCCTAAGGGATATACGTCGTATGCGCGTCAGATGCGGCTGGACATCTCTCACGATGAACGAAAAATTCCACATGGCGTTAGCTGAGGAAGTTTATTCAAATAATGACTGACTGGGCCGAGGACCCAAAGACGGGGGCCACATATGTTCCACCTGACGAACCGTTACGTAAGCCCCTGGTTAACGTTTATCCACCTATCCGCGTATGCATCCGCATCGTCCATCTGTTGGTCCCCCCTCTCTCTTTCCTAGGTCATGCTCATAGCTTCTCTGCTACGGTCGCGGCGCGGCACGTCTCGGCGGTGTTTTGTTTGCCAGACAAGCACGACGAGCAAGCCTCCCGGGTTCCGACGCAACCCGCACAGCCTCACACCCTCCCTCATCCTTGCGCACACGTTGGGCATGCGCGCAGGTACGAAGGAGGATCATGATCACGCCAAATCGGTGCAAACTGAGGTGGCCAGCCCTTCCCCCAACCCCTCCTCTCCCCCCAATGGGATTATGTAAATTGTACAGTCACGACACTGCTGGTGGGAAGATGGGGTGGGGTTCTTTGCCGAGATGCGCGCGCAGTAACAACTCAGATCCCTCGCCTGAGGATTTCCGGCGTGGTGGTGGTGGTGGGGGACCAGCAGCAGCACCGGAAAGAGTAAGAGAGGCTCTGGAATGATTGTGAGCGGCATGGCCTCTCAGAGATGGGCTGCTGGAGAAAGAGTGGGAGGATGGGAATCCCAAGTGGGGGGGAAGGACTCGACTATTCGCCATCCGACATTTAGGGCCTTATTCAACATTGATAGGAGTTCAAATCAATTGACACCTACCAATAAGCGTATCTGAACCGAGTAGCCTTCTGACCCATTAGCCGTCATCGTTTTCCTCAAGCTAGTGGTTCACTCGCATGGCTAAACTTAAACTAACAGAAGTCTCAAAAGTTACTGATCCCAGCCTCAATGTTATCCATTAATGATGAAAGAGTAAATAGCCCTGATAGGCAGGCACATAAACCCCATATGCCAGTGTTCCTGCACCCCATTCCGTTCCCCCAAAAATTACAGAATACAAAAAGGTCTAGGAAACAGTAATGAACTTTTCCGGCCCTCAACAAATTCCTCAAGGGTACCAATGTGCCTTATGTGTGTGTGCATGTCGCCAGCATCTAAGCCAAAATCCACATACTATATAAGAGGAGAGAAAAAGATTAAGATAAAAAAAAAAAATTATACCTTGAGCCCAGTTGACCAACGACAAGCTAAAGCCCGGCCAGCCGGTCGATGATCGATCCCTCGACTGATTTGATGATTCCCAACGCCTGCGTCTACGCGGGGAAGGCGCGATGCCTATGCCTCAAAACCCGCGCCCGTATCCAACGGTCTAAACCAAAATGCCGTGTCGGACACACTTTAATTTTCCCTAGTAGGAAAAAGACCCAAGTGCCAAAATCCATCCAAAAATCGACAGGAATTTGAAAAAAAAAGAGGAAAAGAGATCGCAAGAGAAGCTCGCACCATATAGATGTCCGGAACAAAACCCGAGGCGCAGGCGTAGGAGAAGCCCCTAAAGACCGATGGGATATCCGACTCGGAAGCCCAGAGAATGAGGAGGTCCACGCAGAGCCCAGGTTGCCAGGAGTATAAGATAGGCTAGTCGAGGTAGTGCTGCTGCCGCCGCAAGTGGAGCCTTTAGATGCCCCATGTGAACCTCGCTGCCACATAACCAAAAGTCCCATTAAGAAAGGCAAACAGGGGGAAACAAAGACCATCGCTACCCATGCAAATGTAGCCGGTCCCAGGAAATCCAAAGATGATTTAAGGAAAAAAAAGGTGGAAGGATGCACTTTGTGAACAACCGGGTTGAATTTCCACCCATCCAGCACCGTACAATATCGCTTTACTCTTCTTTTTCCCACGCCATACACACACCCACGCCCACACTCCCCGCCGCACTTGCCCCGCCAAACCTCAACCCGATCGCGAGTAGTACGGCATGGCCACGAACGGCGCGGCCTGCTGCTCCTCGTCCACCTTCCCGAGCGCCTGCGGATCCGCGTAGAACGGGTTCCCAAACGCCACCGAGTTCTGGCCCGGCTGTCCCTCGGCCGGGTACGCCGCGGCGTCCCCCCACGGCGGCTGCTGGTGGTAATTGAAGCCCTGCGGCTGTTGCTGCTGCTGCTGTTGCTGTTGCTGCTGCTGGTGCGGCGTCTGCGACGGTGGCGGCGGCATCGACGAAGCCGGGACCCCTGAGATGCTCGGGTCGAGGGACTGCTGGCCTGGGGGGGCGTAGGGATCGTAGCGCGCGCCGGCCGCGGCGCCGCTGTAGCTGTTGGGCTGTTGCGGCTGCTGCGGCTGCTGTTGCTGCTGCGACGGCGGCGGTTGCTGGCTAAACTGCGCCTGCGGCGGGAAGTTGGACGGGAGCGTGGCGCCGGGTGGGAGGCCTTCGATCTGGCCGTAGGACATTGATCGCGTGGGCGCGCCCGGCGTGTACGCGTAGCCGGCTCCGGTGGCCAGGGGACTCTGGCCGTGCCCGACCGGCATGCTCGCCTTGCGCGGCGGCGGCTGCCCGTATCCCGGCGGAGGGGTCGCGTAGGGCCCCGCGGCGCCGTGGGTCGTCGTCCCGGCCTGTCCCACGTATCCGCCCAGCTCCCAGTTCTGGCCCTCGAGGCCCTGCGAGTACGCGAACTGCGACTGCAGCGGGACTGGACGCAAGTCAGCGCGCGCACGACCAACGGCCTCGTGCGGACTTCGTTTCTTACCGCCGTTCGAGTGGGCCACCGACTGTCCCTGGTCGGGCGCCAGGGGCACGCCGTATCCCTGCCCCGCCGCGTTGGACGCCAGATGCGGCGGATACTGACCGAACTCGTCCACGTTGTCGTTGAAGGCGCGAGGCGACGACGACGTTGATGCGGACGGCGCGCCTGAGTTCGCTTCCACTTTGCTCCCGCGTTTGCTCGTCGAGTGGTCTATCGTCGTCGCCTCCTGGACCGGGTAGAAGTTGCACTCCTTCTTCAGCCGGATGCAGTTGGAACATCGCTGCTGGGGGTCATCCGGGGACACTAGACATCGGATTTTCCGCCTGCGGCAGTGGCCTGTGATGCGGTTTTTCTCCTCGATCAGCTGTTGCAAAAAGGGCGCGTCGCCAGTGAAGCGGCGAACGCGAAGCGCTCCACGGATCCACCTCCCGTACGAACTCGACCAATTCGACCGGCTCGTACAGACGACGAAAACCACGCGATTCACTCACCACACGCGACCGATGTCCGATGGTACCCCAGCTTGTTGCGCTGTTTGTTCGTCGTGGGGGATGTAGCGCCCGACTCGGCCTGCGCCAGTCCGCGCATATGAGGCGTCGAAACTGATCGCGCCAGCTCGGCAGGGACTTTTGTTGATTTTCGGCGCTTAGATGATGCGGAGAAAGCCAGCGCGTCGGCTGCGTACTCGTCACGAGTGGGAGCCTCGGGCCTTTCTATGAAAGATGACGACGGTACGGTGGGGGTCGTGGCGGGAGGCGCTTTGCCCGTGCTTCCCAGAGGAGGATGTTGCGCGAGTCGAGCGTGAAACATGCCGCAGTTAGAGCCCAAGGGGTCGAACCACGGCTCTGCTCGACGTTAATGCTACCGGAAAAGGGCGACCAAGCAGGACTGGTACAAAAGTGAACGTAGATCCGCGCTACAAGGAGTGGCTGTGCATGTGGAGCGGGTATGTAGGCTCGCCTGTGGAATGTCGAAATTCAGCAGTCGAGTGGGAGAAGGGAAAACCACGCAGGATCACGCAAGACACCGCGGGCTCTAGAACATGGCAGGAGTGGCTGCAGGGACTGGCGCTCGGGGTGGAAGGAAACTGGGGCTGGAGAACGCTAGGTCGTCGAAGCAAAAACGTACAGCGATGACGCCCCCACCGAACCTAGATCGACTTTCTAAAGGGTTGCGTGCAGCGGGGTCGACGGATGGGCCCAGGCCATGGGGGGTGTGGTGGGAAGAAGCTAGGACCAGAAGCTAGTTTGGTATATCAATAATGTAACTTGTGTACGTACAGTAACCCTGTAGGACAGCAAGCAAGCCCTTGACCGAGCGAAGGAGAGGCTCTCCTGATGGGGGCCACGGTCCAATAAGAGGGCTCCGTCCTCTCGTAGGTGGTGGCAAGACGCAAGTAAAAGAAAAGAAAAAAAATCCAGTGGATATCAAAAAAGTGAATGGACCGGGGGGGAAGGAAAAGCAGAAGCGCAGGCGGCGCAAAGAACAGACCAAAGGGGATGACAAAAAAATCAAAAATACAATTACAGCCCAACAGTGAATATGGATGGATCGCGAACGAGGCGGCTGGCCCAATAAGAGTCGCGGCCGCGTGTTATGGACGAAAAAGAAAGGACCATGCGCACCGAAACATGTCGCTAGACTGGCCAAGAAAGGTGGTGTGGCAAGTGAGCCAGCAGAGCTCAGGTCCCGGGTGCTTGGGGCGCCAGTGCTCAGGGAGGCCGCCATGAGTTTTAGCGGGCGGTCGAATCCTGCCCTCTTTGCCCCCCTCCCTCCCCTACTCGGCCAGTGGCCTGCCCGGGGCCTGGGTGTTGGCCACTGCCCAGGTCGATCTTTGCTCGAGGAAGGCAGGTCGTCGGGTCGCGCTAGGAGACCGGAGAGAGAGTCGTGTGCGTGTGGGATGCCCGCCGCCGCCAAACGCGGTCCCCGCCAGCCCTTGAGTCGGAAGCATCAACTCACTACTGACGATGTGTTTGACACGCACCCATCCATGCGCCAGAGCGGCTCGCCCTGGCCAGCCCATGCACCGAGCGCCTGCGGCCACCAGCCCGGCCGCCGCCGCCACCCTAGCCTCGCCGGGTGCCGGGTGCCACTGGCCAGGATAGGCCGTCTGGTACAGAGTAGCAGTCTGCCCACCAGAGGTAGCGCCAGGCGCGCGACACACAGCAAAGGGAGACGCCATCCGGCCCTTACTCCGCCGTTTAACTTTTGCTCTAATTATATCCACCGTTCTGAGCGTTCGCCTGGTTCCCTCGTCGCCGAACGCCTCCCGGCCTCACTCTCGGGAGGAAGTCCGCCGAAAACTTAAATTTCGAGGCGCGGAAAGAGCAGCGAACGGCAGACGGCTCTAAAAGATGGCGGCCCCTCCAGGCTCGCTGTCGGCCCGCGAAACGAGACAAGCATTGCCCCATGGAAGACCGACGCCGTGCTTGTTCGATCTCCCTTAGCTCCCTTCCCCCCTCGGCGGGCGCAGTGCGCAGTGCGCGGGCCGGCCGCCACGGAAACGCGCCAAGACGTGTTCAATGACGACTGCGGGCTGGGAGAGAGATTGAGGAAAAGGGCGAGAAGCGGACCGCTCGTATCGTCTGCGCCGATGGAGATTGCAGGAAGGCCCAAAATAGGACCTTTCATTGCTTTTCGTGTCGCATTGCCCTGTCAGATGGCGCCTCTTGCTTGTTGGATAAGCAAAATTTGCGGAGGGCCTTGTGGCGGGCGCGCGACAGAAAAGGCCAAAGGTTCCTTGGTTCTGCCGGCGAGGCGGACGATCCGGGGAGCTCCTAGGCTTGCGTCCTACAGTAGCGGCGTCGGTCGGTGGTGGACGCCTTTGTGGTGGGTAGGGCCGTTCGCGGTGATGCTGGCGGTGCTGGCGCGTTGGTCGCTGATCGGTCCCCGGTCACCCTCGTGGGTGGTTGGAGGTTGCTCTGGGCTGTGATGGGGGGGGCCGCTCAATACAACGCGCCCCAAGCGTCCATCACATCACACGCATGGCCGCTGTAGTATTTAGTCCCTAGCCGCTATCCATGCCCCTGTCCCGGAAACTAACTAGCAGCGCCTACTTATGTGCGTATTCGCACACAGGTACCTACCTAGCCCTGTACAGAATGTACACATGCATAGAACAAACCGCGCATCCATGCGAGTACACATGTACGTACGTACGTACCTAGGCCGCCAGGGCGCATCGCATATCGCACACTCACCTACTTATTCCGGATCAGCAGAGCAAAATTGCGGGACTTACGTGCCTATAGCGAAGCTACGGCCCCCCCGACCGGCCCATTAGTCACACGAGAGACACGCGACCCTCGCGGCCCTCTTTGTTCTTGCCCTATCTCTTCCCAGCTTTACCCGGCGCCATTCTTTCACTGCCGGATTGCTGCCGAACGGGCTCTTCCTTGGTCGGATCATGGGCGCGGGCGCGGAGAAAGGGCCAGCCCTGGCCCGGGTTCTTGTTAAGGGCACCCGCTGCAGTTGCAATTAGGCACAATTCGGGATCGGCAACGGTGCCGCGCGCGGGGCGCGGGATGCCCCATTGTGCGAACCCCAACTGTGCCAACCCTCCAACCCTCCCGACGCTCGCTCGACCGCAGGGCGAGGGGGGCGCGCCTTTTGTGGGTGCACGCAGAAACGCCCACGGCGCCCAAAGAGGGCCCAAGCGTGGGCTTTCCCAGTGGGGGTTATAAGCCCGCCCGCCGCCCGCCCTCCAGCCCTGCCCAGACGGCGTGCAGCTGTGCGGCAGCGGCTAGCTGCATATTCCGGAGCCATTGCGATGCGGCCAGTGACCGCGGGCGAAAGCTGCCGAGGTAGTACAAGACAGAAACATGTATATGTGGTGTTGTTGGGAAAAGCCTACGGCAGGAAAAGGTCGTCTAACGGAAGGAGAAAAGAACAAGTTTCGTGGGTGTCGGTCCTTCGCGCCCTCTTTCCCTCTCTCGTCCTAAGGTTAAAGTTCGGATGGCTGGCCGGTAAACGTCTTCTAACGTGTAAGCGCAACGCGGTGTACCAACGAACGAGGGATTCGAGGGAACAAAGCCAATAATTTGAAGGGATATTGAAAAGGAAAATAAGCGGGCCAGTGCGAAGGAGAACTAGGAAGAGGCAGTCAGGAAGAAAAAAAAAAAAAGAAGGAATGGGTTCCTGCAGCGGCCTCCAGCCCTGGGAAAGGGCCTCCAGGAGCGCGGCCCTGGGTTTTCTGGCAGCCGTGGCAACGGAGAACGGCAGTGCGGCGCGGCGCGGAAACCGCGAGGGCTTTGCCTTCGGAGACCCTAGAAGGGGAGAACCCGAGCGCGGGCTTGCTGTAGCGGGCGCCGCCTGGTGGTCACTGTTGTCCAAGGGGGCGGGCTGCTGGGGGGGGGCTGGCACCGAGCGCTGGGACCGCGGGCTCTCGGGGGGTGTTTCCACCGCACGGAGCATCTGCCGTCCGATCCGCGATCGCCGACTTGCGAGATCCAAAGCGGCCGGCGAGCGCTCGCGCGCGAGCACACGCACTTGCGGGGAGAGCCGCAGCATCGCACTGGCCTCGGGCTGGGGTCGGGAGTGGAGGGCTTCGCCAGCACCACCCACCCGAACCCAACTCAACAGCAAAAGCCCCCCAACCACTCGAATCTTGGTGTAAGATCTTGGCCACCCCGCTCTAGGCTGGTTCTTTGCCTGCAAGTAGATGTTCGCTGGTGTGTGGCGCGCGCTTGCGCGCCAATGCGTCGTTTGTCCGGGCTACTGCGCGCCACGATGCTGCGTGCCCATGTCTCCCAACCTTCAGTATGTACCCTACCATGAGTCGATATCGTTGGCGTTTTCTTCTCTAATTTCGTCTACTTGTGCCCAGGGAGATCGTTGGGCTCCCATTTGTTCTTCACGAACCTGTCCGCACGGAGGGCAGGTTACGGAGTTGACCGAACACCTCGTTAGCCAAGAGCCCGGTCCCCCCCCACATGCCCGCCACTTTAAGATAAAAGAAATAAGCTCCGTCACTTTCTTTTGGTGAGGCGGGCGCTCGCTCTTCAAACAAGTTGCCGCATATTCCTGCTGCCGCAAGCGGTAAGGCGCGATCAGGTCTGATCGATTCTGCTAGCTGAAGCTAGCGCGACGCCTTTACCGCCTCTCCGGAGCCAATTATGCACTTGTAGCCTGAGAGTTCGAGAGTTCGACAGGGCAGAGCGAGTCGTTCTGGCGAGCTGGGCGCCGCACAATTCGGCCGAGCGTGAAAAGGCAAAAGATAAAAAAAGGCTCACTGAGATTGCCGAAAGTTTTCGGATCTCTTGCCGTTTGCGGCGTTCCGGTTTCCAACCTCTCGTTTCTTTGCCCTTTTAACTCGCCGATGTCACTGCTCTTTCTCGTGAAGAGCTGCAGTAGTGCAGATGCATCTAGATACATGATCGGTCGGGGGTTCTGCTTCTAGCGTCGGTACGACCAGGCACGCGCAGTTGGGACGCAATGGTCTGCCTGTGCAACCTGTCAGTCGAGCTTAACCCACGCCACCAACCATAAAGGTGTGTGGTCAGGAGGTCAATGGGAACACACAATCCTAGCTTTCAGCTGGTCTTGACTAGTCCCCACGACGACACATCTGTCATGTCTGATTGGCCCACCTGCTGAATTGCATCATCCTGGGAGTCTGCAAAAGCAATAGATAGTACGTATAGAACGGACGACGTGTTCTTTCCTTGGTATGGGTGAGTCTGAGTGGCGAGTTGAAAGTGATAGAGGCTATACGTCGATCGAGTTATGACCGCAGACAGCGAGACGGGGTGACCACTTTCCATGTACATTCCCACACGGGTAGATGCAGTAGTTTAACGCGATCGACGAGGGCATCGTGTGGACATCTGGGCATCACTCATTAGCCCGAATTGACCTTTCTTTGATCGATCTGTAGGCGTGTTTAGCTCCCGTGTGCTTAATTTGATGACTTCGAACCCTTGTCAGCCTTGCTCGGACTCTACGGAATGAACTCTCCGAATCGTTGGGCAAGCGAGGTGGACGCTGGCTTGCTTTTTCGTTTTTCGGCGTGGATGCTTTTCTTTTGGCGGTATCTCTGTGGCGTCTTATGACTAAAGTGTTGAGGAGGCATATCCATTTTTGTCAAGCGCCCCTGTTTCTTGGACAATGCTGGAACTGAGCGTTTGCTTCCCTATGGTGCAAGTTCCTCCTCGTAGTGCTCATCACGGACTGATTAAAGGCTGGCGCTTTCACGGGTTTCTTTTGAGTCATGATTCCAAAAATGTCTTGCTTAACAACGCCGCCACCATACCGTGCATTCCGCAGAACTTCATTCAACCCAATCATCGGTTCAGGACGTGGACAGCTATTAGGGAACGCTAACCTTCTCTCCTGGATCGACATGGGCCCAATGTTCAGGCCGTATCCTCTTCCGCCTTCAATTTCTCTCTTACATTACCGGTGAAAGCTTAATCGGGCCAGGCGTGCTCATGATGCCGTCCATCTCACACCTAATGCCGTCGAAAGGCTCGCTACCAAGGCACGTGAGATAGCTGGATGGGCTGCCCCTCGTGTTGGCAGTGACGCGCGTTTGCGCTTCGGCGTACAGTGGTTCAACCGTCTCGGAGTCGGTCCTGCACACGTGTATCGAAGTCAGTATCTAGCCGCTAGATCGTAGCCACAACCACTCCGCAGTGGTACAACGATTCAGTTTTCCTTTCTGGCAGCGCAGCGTTCCACCGCATGCTCGATCGATTCAGCCCCGATGATGCGCGAAGAAAATCAAATTGGGGGGAAATCAGGGCTAACGCACATCATCAGCCTCACTTCCATGGTGAAATCAGTCTCGGACATCTCGCTCGTTTCTACCATCTTCCACTCCACTTTCGCGTCGCCGCACTGGATCCACTCGGTGGGTAGCTCCCCTTCCACCCAGCTAGCTCCGCACGTGGTCTCTCCGACGCTCGCTCCAGGCGCCGAATCCTCCGACTGCTGTGTGGCATACCGGTCCAGCTCGAACTCAATCGTGCTGTTGAACTCGGTGCCCGGCGGCCAGGAGCCGTCGCCGATGCCGGAGTTGGCGCCCATGAAGTGCACCTTCATCTCGGGGATCTCCCAAGACTCGGCGAGCGCGGCGGCTGAGTACCCGGTCTGGGAGATGGCGGCGCCGTAGGCAGCCGAGGCCAGCGCCAAAATGGCGGCAGGCGCAAGGAACGATCGAATTGGGAAAGAGGGCATTGTGTTGCTGGTGGTGGCGGGAACTGATGGGGTAGGTTAGTCACGATGTGCGTCGCGAACTGCGCGTTGCGGCAAGGACTCACCGAGTGACTTAGCTGCCCCCAGAAAACCGTGCGTGGGATGGTTGAACAAGAAAGATCGCGGCGTCCAGCGGAAGAATGTCAATTTCGCAGCAGGGCCCGAGGTGTCGCTCTTAAGACTGAGGCGGTGAACGAATTCACCTAACCTAGGTACCTACCATGAACATGCCAGGGTGAATAAATTCGGTATGACGCCTGTTGGGCTGCCTGCCCTGCACAGCAATTTAAATGTCCGATGGGCCCATCCTGCCGGGAAGATTCCATCGCGACTTCCGAGGACAGCACGATGTCATGCTACCGTGACCTCATTGTGCTCGGCGGGACCGATAATCGAGAAAGGCACGGTAGGAGCGAACCTCTGCTGGTACGCACGCACGCGACGTCGCCACTGCCGTTCGGAGGCGCGTGCGGAAGGAATGGCCCGGCTGTGGCACCAACCATGTCTGGTCCCTTGCAGTCTCACTTCCCACCAGCCTGGCGCCCGTCACGGTAGCCATCAGGTTTAGGACGGCCGAAATGTTGCGGGCACGACAGCGACGTCGATCACACATTTTTCCTGAAGGGTGAAATTGTGTAGGTAGTATTTTGCCCCAAATCACCTTACAACGGGACGCACTGTTAGCCTTGGCAGTTATATAGTACAAGTCGCTTTCCAGGCTGCTGCCTTCAGCAGACGAAATGACCAAGAGACGTCCACCTTTGCCCGGCGGCGGTCGTGTAACCTCATCCCATACCCTAGGGGCGCCCTCTTGAGCCGAGGGCGAACAACGCCAAAATCCCATTCGCCAAGTCCATACATCATGCCGTGAATCAAAGGTCACGGTTTCGCCTGGTGCCGCAATCTCATCGCCACGGATGCAAGCCGCTTGAAGTCCATTTCCTTGTAATCCTTGGGCATGTACTCGCCGCTGGCGATACAGTGGACCTTCATGCGAGGGTGGTACATGAGGTTGTGCAGCAGCTTGGGCGTGATGAGGAAGTACTGGCTCGTATGCTCCTGGCACGCAATCTCGACCATGCGCTCGTGAACCATGCGCTCATTGCGTGGGTCCATTCCCTGATTGATCTCGTCGACCACACGGAAGGGTGCACGGGCAAGCGATTGCATCGCCATCAAATAGAAGATGGTCGTTAGTGACCGCTCTCCACCGGATTGACGTTGCGAGTCAAGAAGCGAGAGTTGCTCGTGCTCCCTGTAATTGCGTCAGCAATGCACCGTATCTATGCGGTGCAGGCGGTCCTGCTTACCTGAACTTAACTAGAATGTGGATAGCCCAGAGGTGGAATTCTTCTGCGTCCTTGTGAACTTGCACTTGCCCAGCACAACCAAGTTTGCTTAGGTTGTAAGCGAATGCATCGCTGATCTGTGTAACCAATTCGTCCAATTCAGGTTCCCACTTCTGCTGAATTTTGGCAATGTGAGCATTGAGTTCCTCGAGCTGTTGCTCCAGCGACTGTATCGTATTTTCTAAGGCGCCGATGTCTCTCTCACGCCGTTCGAATTGTTGGATGATCTCCGGATTGCCGCCTTCGAGGCATTCGATTCTGCTCTCCGTGGTCGTTATCGCTTGTTGCAAATCAGCTATCGAGGCACTGTCGAAGTTCCTGTGCAACTCTTGTTCTTGCTCTGTCGCATTGTTATGGACGTCGAGTGCTTTGCGTTGCAAGACCCTGGCCTTTCTAAGCCACTCTTTGTGTTCCTGCCTGATAGTATTGAGCTCTCCAGCTCTCTGCTCGAGAAGTTCTCTGACGTTTTGATTTTGCTGTCTCATGGTCCGAACGTCCGATTCTGCTTCGAGGAGTTGGAGCTGCGCTCCGTATACTTTAACGAGGGATTTTTGGAGCATCTCCACTCGTTGCTAAGTGTAATCAGCCATCATGCTAGTTAGTATTCCGGGAGCCATGGGTGAACATACCGCATACAGGAGAGCAACTTCGCCCTTTTGACAGTTGAGAGCGTCCACTTTGGCGTCGATTTCAAGTATACGTTCTATAACTTGCGAACCCGAATCTCGAAGATTTCTCAACCGGAATTCCTCGTTCCCTATCGCAACAGTTAGATCGATGAAAAAGAGCGAGTAAGTGACACAAACCTAATTTGGTTGGAAGAACTTCGCGCTCTGCTCTTGCCTTCTGTTTGGCCGCCTTTTCAGTTTCGAGGGCTCTCTGCAAATTTCATTAGCCAACGGCCTGGGAAGAGAATGAATCAGCACGGACCTTTTCTTCTTCCAGGCTTCGCGCTTCCCGCCTATGCTCCAAGATCTCATTCTGCATTCTCTCGAACTCCGCCCTAATCTCTTGAATCTCACCATTGAGTTCGATGTTCCGCTGGCGGCAGCGTTGCTCAAATTCCGTGTCGACGGGCTGGTTTGTCCAGACTGCAGCTCTCTTGACCTGCCGGACCATAGTCGTTACAGCACCAGGGCCATATTCCCTTCGGCGGGTGATCTGGTAAGTTTGCCTGCCCGCAATCCATAGCTGAATCGGACTCTCTTTCAGACGCTCGAACTGCTGCTCGCTATGGTCCCTCAGTGTAATGGCTGCCTTATGGAAGAAGCGGCTGTCGCAGAGCATTGCGAGGACAGGCTCAGGGCCTGAGATACAATCTATGACCCACGAGTCAAAACCATAATTTCGGAGTTCCTCGTCAGAAACAGGCGGTTTGAAGTAGTCGAGACCATGGGCAGCCACTCGGATGGAGATGTTTTTCAACCTTTGCCTCCCATATAGCTGCTCCTGAAGGATCTTGAAGTCCTCCCTGCTGGTGCAAGTGAAAGCGAGGAAGTCGTTATTCTGCATTAGTGATTCAACAGCATCAGCATATTGCGGATCTTTTATCGAGCATTCGACAGCAGCAGGGCCGTAAACCTTGCTACGAAACAAATGTTGGTTGTCCCGAAGCCATATCCAAGCCTTTGCAGTGTCCGGGGACTTCTTTCGCAGTATTTCTTCTTGGCGTCCAACCTGGGAATTCAAGTTCTCCATCCGTCGGTTGTTTTCATCCACTTCTTGCTGCCGGGAAGCAATTTGACCGCGGTGTTCGCCCTGCGAACGTAAAATATCACCGATTTGACCTTCCAATTCGCGAATTCGACGCGTCTTTGCTCGGATTCGTTCGTTGTAAGCCGAGACGTCAAACTGGATTAGGGGTTCCTCCAATTGCCTTTTGAGCCGAGCGATGTTGCCTTCTGTTCTTATGACGTCTTGTTTTCGTTTTCTGTCTCCTTCGATCGCAGCCTCCCTCTCCTTCTGGCTATGGACGATCTCTCCTTTAACTGATTCAACGTCTCCCAAATAGCGAGCGGCGTCGTCTGCGCAGCGTTGCGCCATGCGTTCCGCCTTTTCAACCTCTTTCTGCTTTGCCTCTTTGTAGGTCTCTTTGGCGTTCACTGCCCGAAGAGTAGGCTCTACCCTAGCCTTGAGCTCGTCAAGTTCCGTCTGGGCCTCTTGCTTTCGGTGTTTTAGCTCCTCCACCATTTGCTTTGCTTCCTGGTATTCGATCATTGGCCGCATCCGTCTGAGGGTCTTGACTTGCTCAAGCAAATCCCTACGCTCCTCGAGACGCTGAACATCTCCTCGCTGCGCATTCTGTCTTCCCTGAAGCTGCACCAGATGGTCTTTGTGGCCTGCGTGATCCTTGAGCTTTGCCTTACGCTCAGCACCTAGTTTCTTCAAGTCCCTATGCCACGCGGTCATTTCCTCTCGCGCAGCGGCCTGTTGAGTCGATGCCAAGAGCTCCTCAGGTGTTTGTCGGGCGAATTCGACTACCCTGTCTTGTGGTAGAAATTGACATAAGTTGTCGAGGTGAATATTGAACGACTTCGCTAGGCTGCTCACATCCTTATTCGTCGCGGGGCGGCCATCAATAGTGAATGAAGACTTATTGCCGGCTTTACGAAGGTTGCGTGTTATGATTGGATTCCGTCTCTGGTTCGGGCCGGCGGCGAGTTCGACCTCGATTTCAGCCTCCCTAGTGCCGTTCTTAATGTATGAGTGGGCTTCGCTAGCTCGTCCAAGCACCTAGTACACAGATTAGCATCAAGAGTACCAACAAGGAAAACTAAAAATACATACATCTGGTTTCCACCCCAGCCCCATACAGATCGCGCTAACCAGCGAGCTCTTGCCAGTTCCATTTGGCCCGATGATCATGTTCAAGCTGGGGCCAAGGTTAAACTCGGCAGCTTCATACGTAACGAAGTTCTTCACTCGCACTCGAATGATGGAGCCAGGTTGGTGTTTCTCCGCACCAAGGGGATTTACGCCTTGCTGACGCCTTGAACTGACCAAAGGCACGACACGCTCAGGGCTCGCGACGGCACCCTCTTCCGACTCAGGCTAGAACCGCGTTAGACCAGTGCTCAACACCCTGCGACAACTAAGACGCGACCCGGTGGATGTAGTGTACATACTGAAGGCGCGCTGCTATCATCCAGACGGGTGCGCTTGCTTCCATGGGACTGCTGCGAATATGGCGACGCGACGCCGTCAGTCTCTTCGACATTGTCGTCGCTTGTACGGCCGTCGAAATCCTCGCTGCGTCTGCGTCGATGAGGAACCGTTAGGCCCGGCATGGTCGTCCACAGGTAGGATCGCAAAGGCGAGACAGAGGCCGCAAATAGAAGATGATGGGCTTGCGGGCAGACGCGTCGCGCGAGTGCGCGTAAGTAAAAGCGAACTAGGCCGGCGGCGCCGTGCATGCATGCATGGCCCGTGCGTTAAGCCCTAAATTGCTTGGTGGGGCAGCCTCTCTCACGTGATTTGAGAAATCCATCTACCAATGATATTCTTCCCTTGTGAAGAACCTACTCCATCATGTAGTGTTGTACTCCATCGGCACCAAGAGTCCCGCCCAAATGTCCAAGTTCATTGTCACTATTCGGGTTTTATAGATCTACAATAATAATGACATTTGACCATGGATAAGTACAGCCAAGTTTAGATTGTCCTAGCGTGCATTTAGCGCTAGTTTATTTCTTCTCCTTCGGGGAAATCATGAGCTCGGGCTTGACATATTTCTCAAAGTCCTCCTCGCTCAATGCGTTGAGTTCCATTGCGCTCTCCTTTAGTGTAGTGCCCTTTTTATGAGCATTCTTCGCCACCTTAGAGGCCATGTCGTAACCGATTACGGGATTTAAGCAAGTGACCAGCATAAGACTAGATGCGACGTCAGCTTGAAATTTAAATTAGATGGGTTTTCGTAGAGTATCAACATACCTCTCCTTCATTATGTTGCCGATCCTCTTCTCGTCCGCCTCTAGGCCGTCAACAAGGTTCTTCTGGAAGCTCCGCATGCCATCCGTAAGCAGCCTAGAGCTGTGTAGAAGGTTGCGGATCATGACGGGCTTGAATACGTTGAGCTCGAAGTTTCCTTGGGAGCCGGCAAACGTAGTCGCGGCGTGGTTGCCAAACACTTGGGTGCAGATCATGGTCAAGGATTCGCATTGGGTCGGATTGACCTTGCCAGGCATGATAGAGGAACCAGGTTCATTTTCTGGAAGCTTGAGCTCGCCGAGGCCGCAGCGAGGGCCGGAGCCAAGGAACCGAATGTCTTGCGCGATCTTGAAAAGGGATGTGGCAAGAGTGTTGAGCTGACCCGAAGCCTCGACGATGGCGTCATGTGCGGCCAGGGCCTCAAACTTATTGGGTGCGGTGACGAAGTCATGACCTGTCATCTTGCTAACCTCCTCGGCAATCCCCTCTGCAAAACCCTTGAACGTGTTTATGCCAGTGCCAACTGCAGTACCACCTTGAGCAAGCATCTTGAGGCGCGGAAGAGCCGAGCCAACCCGCTCAATCCCAAAGTCCAACTGAGTCACATATCCCGAGAATTCCTGCCCAAGTGTAAGGGGAGTGGCGTCTTGCAGATGAGTCCTCCCGATCTTGATAAGATTCTCGAACTGCTGGCTTTTTGCCTTCAATGCGTCGCGCAAACTAATCAACGTCGGGAGCAGATGTTCCGAGAGCTCGAGGACGGCGGCAATGTGCATAACGGTAGGAAACGTGTCGTTGGAGGAGGCCGACATATTGACATGGTCGTTCGGGTGCACAGGCTTCTTGGAGCCCATCGTACCGCCGAGAATCTCAATTGCACGGTTCGAAATGACTTCGTTGGCGTTCATGTTTGACTGGGTCCCGGACCCAGTCTGCCAAACGACCAGGGGGAAGTGGTCAACCAGCTTTAACGAAGCGACCTCTTCCGCGGCTTGCTGGATGGCCTGGCCAATCTTCGGGTCTGCCTGCTATTAAACTCTCGCTACTAACAGATGGAAGATCTCAGTCCTTACCCAGCCCATACTTCATGTTTACGGTTGCCGCAGCGCCCTTGAGGATTCCGAATGCCTTGACAATGGGAGGCGGCATGCGATCCTGGGGTTGATTGATGTCAAAGTTCCCCAGGGACCGTTGTGTTTGTGCACCCCAGTACTTGTCCGAAGGCACCTGGATCTCACCGAACGCATCCGTTTCTACACGCGTAGACGCCATCTTGACGGTTGTGCTAGTAAATGCTCGAGCGTGATTGCGGGTTGGGTTGTGGGCAGTTGGGCGGCGCGGAGTTTGCGTAGCTCGAGGAAAGTCGTTGAAGTTTGTAGTTGAGGGGCCCGTGGAGCTGTACGGACGATGGGCGGGGACGCATGACGATGGCTGTCGCGAAGCATGTGCCAGAGGTCGAAGAGCGGCCTCGGCTGGCCGAAACTTGCCGGCGGCCGGCGCGATGCAACGGAGCATGTCTTAGGCAGGGTGCAGAGTGGAGAATCGGGGCAATTGGGCGCGCGAGGGTCTAGGGTGGTCACGGGAGGCAGCAATAAGCTTCACCGTGGCCCTGGTCTCGCAGACTGCTGCCGCAATTGATGGCTTTTATGGGGGAGAGCATCTGGAAGCTCCTGTCAACAGGCCCAAGAGCCGTTAGTGCGTCAGACCGAGGGGCCAGCGACAGTCGGGGATTCTCGGAACGGGAGTCCCCGGTGAGATCCCGAGGTCCCCCAGCTTCAGCGAAGCACTCCGTTTCCCTTACGCACAAGGCCTTATTCTCTAGGAGTTCACTATTCGCACGGCGGATAATACATCACGTACATGTGCTTCTGGATCATGAACCTTAAACCACTTTCGATTGGCTTCTGAGCCTTTGGCATTTGAGCCGTTCTACCTAACCAGTAAAAGCAAAAAAAAAAAGAAAAAAAAGAAAAAAAAAGCAATTCTAACAACGCCCATTTCTTATTCAAGGGAATTTTGGTTAGACCCAACTTCATCCGTGTGCACGCATGATGGCGCTATACCGTGCGTCCCTGCCAGCAACGGTAGTATGTTTCCGCCGACTCCATGCAAAATGCAGATCTTGAGAGAAAAAGGAAAACCGCCCGTAGGCACAAGAGAATCGTTAATCAACTGAATGGGCAGAGCTCACCATCTTGCCCTTTGCTAATGACGTCCTTCGATGAGAGAAACCACCACGGTGACCTGCCCGGGGGCAACTGGACTGACTGTTCTGCTTTCCTGACTCTTTCGTCGACCGCTGAAAGACATTACGCCCGTTATGCTTGGGTATCTGAATCCACTGAGTGAAGAAAAAACATGAAAGAAACCTTGCCATGAACTGTACATGAATCATCAACAAGAAAAAAACATCTACTTGCCATCAACTGCTCTATTTGTGATAGCCGTGGAAGGATAGCTGTTCGTCCCCATTGAGTCGACTGGAAAAAACAACATTCCACCTGTCCATCGACAAAGACCGAATCGAGCCCTGTTTGCGATGCTGCTGTCGATAAGAGGCGAGACTTCTTCTCGAGAAGGCGCTTCGATAAGATATCCACTTGCCATCAATCGTTCCATTTGTGATAGCCATCCAAGGCTAAGTGTTCATCCCACTTGAATCGATAGGAAAACACGACATCCCATTTCCAATCAACGACGGCCCAGTCGAGCCTTGTTCGCAATGCTGTTGTCGATAAAGCAGCTAGACTTTTTCCTCTTCTTAAGAGGGCGCTTTGGTGGTTGTGCTGTATCCTGCGGGCTCTGAGCTTCATCCGACGGCGAGCTCTCCATTTTAGGGCTCGTTTCTGCCGACGATGCTGCTTTCGACGAATCTATCGACTTACGACGCTTCGGATCAGGTTCCGATCCCGGCGCAGACCCTGCCGGGGAGGAGCCATCCTTCATTACGACGTCTTCATCAGATGCCGCGAGCATTTCCGACGTAGACCGCTTCCTCGATGGTCCAGAAGTAGGAGATTCCTTCGATAGTCCAGAGGTGGGCGGTGAAGAATTCTTCGCACCAGGACCAGATGAGCTCGACGCTCCAAGACCGGGAGACTTCTTAGGTGACGAATTACGAGCACTCGACTTGCCACTAGACGCTGCGCTCTTATCTCCAGGCGGCGTCGCGGTCGAATTGGTGCGGCTGCGCATTTCGACATCCTCATCGGAGCGAGGTAGTAGTTCGTCAGGAATCACGGACTTTTGAGATAGTAAGTTCATGAGGTTGCCAGAGGTGTAGCAGTTGCGCGTCTTGGAGTTCTCAACGAGTTTGCGCCAGTAATCTCCACGAACGAGCGATTGAGAGTTGCCGAGGACCAACAGGGAGGACTTGGCGCGAGTGAGACCAACGTTCATACGGCGAATGTCCTGCAGGAAACCGATGCCACCAGCTGGAGAGGCACGCACGCACGAGAAGATAATGATCTCGCTCTCACGTCCTTGGAAGGCGTCCGTTGTGTTGAACTCCACTATGTCGAAAATCTCTCTCCCGTAACGAGCCGAAAAGCGATTCTTCAACTCTCGCAACTGACTCTTGTACGGCGTGATTATGCCGATTTTACCCGAGAAATTCTCATGGGCACCGAAATCCTGAATGAGCCGGTCGTAGAGTTGGAGTGCAACATGAACCTCGGCCACGTTGATGAGGGAATGGCCCTTCGAAGTAGACTGATGTTGGCCCTTGACGTCAAAGAAACGATACGGGCCGAGGAGAGGATTGCAGTGCCAGATACGCTTGCGGTTCTTCGCCATACGCGGTCCATCAAGGAGCCGACCGTCGTAGAAGGTCTGACTAGGGAAGGTGCTGATATCCGGGTGCATGCGGTATTGGGTGTCTAGGAGATGGACGTCGTTGGGGTGATTCCCCTGCATCCTCACAAACAGCGACTGTTCGTATTGGAACTTTGCAGCTTCCTTCGAAAAGACCGTAGGCGGGAGCTGTTTCGGATCTCCGACCAGAATGCATTTCGCACAGCCGTACTTTAGTGGGATAAGAGCGCTCATCTCCACACACTGTGCTGCTTCATCCACGACCACGGTTTCGAAGTCGACGTTCAGATTCTGGAACATGTCGTGACCGCTACCGCTCAGCGTAGCACAAAGAACGTGCGTTTCATCCAAGATCTTCTGCTGCGCGCGCTTGCGGCTGATATCCGCATCACGGCAGGCCGTGGTCTCGGCGTCGCGAGCATTGTCGATCTGGGTGCTCAACGCGGCCTTCCTCCTCTTCAATTCCCCGATCTCCTCGCCGATTTCCCTGTTACCACCTTCTGCCAGGTCCATCCGGTCTCTCGCATCCCTCAGGGCCTCCGAAACGGCCTGATGCTCCTTCATGAGCTTTTGCGTCTTCTCGCGAGCATCGTGGGCTCCACCGGTGGTCCTCTCAAGCTCCTTGTTGACCAACTCGTCCAGCATGACATCGCGAATGTTCGCGTTGATGGCATCGCTGCGTCCAATTCGGACGACGTTGATCTTCCTGTGAAGACCAGTCGTCGTTTTGATGCCTTCCTTGAAACGCATGACGAGTTCATCAACCGCCGCGTTGCTAGGCGCGCAAACGAGGAGCTTCTTTGGCGGCGGCGGAGACGGAGGGGATGAACGGCCACCCGGAAAACGAGGCCTCTGGATCATGACGGCCTTCTCCCTGTTGAGCAGATCCGTAAGGAGCGCTCCAACAAGCGCGACGATTGTCTTCGTCTTTCCGGATCCAGGCGGGCCTTGGATAAGCGTGAACGCGTCATTATCCAAGGCGGACTTTACAGCCTTCGCCTGTGCTTTGTTGAGGGAGTAGGCCCCCATGATTGGGCTCAGCTGCCTGTCGCTGTACTGCAGCAGCGGAGAGGGTTTCGCCCGAACAATTTCGGCGCAGAGGTCGTAGTATTGGAGGGCCTGGAGGGCTCCATACTCCCGCTCCAAGGGAGTAATGGACTGGACCTTTGCCCCGAAGACGACCATGTTCGGGTGAAGAGCCCTCAGCAGGGGGGTGGCCGGGAGGACCTTGTAAAGAACCTCCATGTGGCTCTTCTTCCTCGTGACGCGGGCCACACGAGCCAAGCAATGAGGTGCCTCCTTCGTCATCGTCGGTTTTTCCGACTCAGAAAAGAGCACGATATCACCGTCTGATATCATGACCTCTTTGTTGTCCTCGTGGGTCATTGTGGTGCCCACTTCGAAGAAGGCATCCACCGAGGAACGCGAGATGACCTTGATGTCGAAGGCCTTGAGGTTGTTCTCCTCCCTGGCCTTGACGAACCCCTGCCAGGCCTCGAGGAACAGGAGAGGCCCGAAGGTCTGCTGGTACTCCACAGGGTTGTGAAAGGAGTTCGGGACCCTGGAGTACATTTCGGGCCTCGAATTCGGCGGGAAGTCGCCCTGGTGGAAATAATCCCAGCCCAGGATTTGGCGGTGCAGGCCCGAGAGATCAGGCGCCAGCCGGGCCCGCATGTCCTTCGCGGACCGAGCTTGGCGCTGCTTCTTCACCGGGACCTGCGGGGCCAGGAGGTTCCTCTGGGCCTCCGCCCGCACATTCTGGTACCCCGAGGCCGTCCTCTGCCTCTTTGAGGCCTGTATGCCGAACAACTCCCGGTCCAAGGCCTCGTCGTCGTCCTCCTCGCTGGTGTCGTTGTCCGACACCATCATCCTGCTCCTCTTGGCAGAATGGTCCTTGCCAGCCACGCCCAGTCCGGCAAGTGCCGGACCGGCGTTGGAGGTCTGGCTGGCCCCCGGAATGTTCTTCTTCGCCTGTGCGACCGCGAGAGCATCCCGCTTCTTCTTGGCCTCCTTCTCAGCATCTCGGCGCTGTTTGAAGCTTAGCGCGTCGAGCTTGGGAGGTGGGGGCCTGGTTGTACCAGGCAGAAGAGCTGGGGTCTTCGAGCTCTCGCGGCCGCGAGCAGGCTTGGAGACCTCCGAGGGCGCAGGGCGTCCAGAAGCCGGCTTTGGACCTTCAACGGCATCCGAGAGCCTCTTGGAGGCTTGAGATTGGGCAGGTTTTGTCGTGGGTGCAAGCGTCCCTTGCTTGACCCAGTCCGCCATGGAGGTCTGTTTGGCCGGCTTGGCATCCTGTTCCACGGATGGCGACTTGTCGTTCTTTCCGTCCACGAAGTCCGGTTCGTCAATACCAAGCGCCCGTTGCAGCCCGGCCTTCTGTTGGCCACTCAACTTGGACTTCGTCGTCCCGGAGATAATATCGCACACGAAGTGCAGCGCGGGGGTCGGAATATCTAAATGTGCATCTCGAAGTCTCGTAAGTAGTCCCGTGATCAGAGAAACAGATTTCGCGCAAAGGTACTCATCTCGTAGCCTTAACCAGCGGACTGCACTCGTAATGCAGCTTTTGGGGAAGTGAATAAGTCGTCGGCCGATCTCCTTCTTGTCCGCTCCTTCGGCGGCGACATCAGCCAAGGCAGAGGCAAACACGGCATGCTGGTCGAAGAGGTAATCCGCGAACTCCATCGTGTCCCTGCAGAACTCCATCATATCTTCCTTGTGCTGGCTGTTGGACCATTCTTCGGTCTTGTCGAAAATAACAGCCAAAAGGCGCCACTGCATCTGCCAGAATTCCTCGGAAGTCTTCCCCTCCTCGTCAGTGAGCTTTCGGGAACGTAGGATGCCGTCCTGCGAATTGCACATGATGTCGACAATGTCCTTGAGAAGCTTGATGGATGAAGGCATCGGCGCAAAGGTCTTCTTGTGCCATGCCAGTTTGACCGTTTGCAAAACTGCTCCGAGGATGCTGACATATTTCGACGTCAAGAGATGCGCGATGGCTTCATGCCGACCGCCCTGCGAGCTAACCGATTTGAAAAGCTCGATCACCGACTGCCGAGTGTCTGAATTGTATGAGAAAAGAGGCACCACAATCAAAGTAGCGTTAGCCCTCTCAGCAAGGGTTGCTTCGATAGTTGCAGGTGGGATGTCCGCTAGACTCTCAATGACTTGCGTGATGAACCCCGAAACCTTGTCAAGAGTATCGTTAAAGCGTCTCATCGCCGTAGTGAGAGGCAAGCCACCCGTAGACTCGAACTTTTCAACGCTGACAACTTGTTGCCAGCCACTAAGGGTATTCAACCCAAGCGCCACGTTGCCTGCGGAAATGGTTGAAGTAGTGATGTCCCAGAGAGACGATGAGAGTGCGTCGGTTGGTTGCTCGACTTGCTTCTTGTTTTTAAGCAAAGTATTGTGAATCGACAAAGCAACGTAATCGAGCCCGAACGCATGCCGCATGACCGCAAGAGCGAGCTGACTAGCGGCTTGATTATGCTTTTTCTCCGTGTGGACAAGCTTTATGTCGGCGATGATGCTGCCAACATGCTCCTTCACAACGTCGATGACCTCGGCAACTGTGGCGGCTCCGACCCACGAGTCAACGTCGCTTCTCGCCGAGAGTCGACGGAGCGTATTGTCGATGTGTTCCAGACCAAGAATTTTGCAGAAAGAGCGGGCCACTTGAGGGAATTTTGGGCTTTGAAGAGCGCCTAGAAGTTGGCCTGCGAGGATTCGACAAGCGGGAGAGAGATTCGAAGGGGCGATAGAGTGGAGAAAGGGACGTGTCCAAGCGAAGAGGTCCTTGACCCTCGTAAATTCGGGAGAAGTCTCATCTTCCGTCATGCTCATAAGAGCGCGACCCAGCGAGGGGCTGTGACAAAACTGTTGAATGATGACAGTGGGCGAAATAGCGCCCATCGAATCCCAGTACTGACGAGGAGTCTTCTCGACTAACTGTTGCAAAGTGGCGACGAGGTTCTCGAAACCCTGGAAGTCGAGGTGCAAATGCTCCAACGTGAGCTTGTAGGGGTCGACGTCCATACCACGAAGAGAATGCGTGATGAGGTCGGCACTCAACTTGTCGACAATAAGCCTAAGGCCGACCCAGAATCGAGGAAGGAATGAGGTGTCCAGGTTCTCCATCTGCACCCGCTTCATCGCGTGGGAAAGTGGCCATCGCATACCGTTCTCGAACTCGGCGCTCAAGATGTCTCGGTCGACGCTTTGTAGATGCTGGAGAGCCCATGTGTTGCGTAGCTCATTGGTGCTGAAGATGAAATATTCAACCGCTGGAGGGTAGTTGCGAATCTTTAGGGGCTTCCGGGTTTGAACAAGTTCGAAAGGAGCATCGAAATGAGCTTTCACTGTCGCCTCATCGCGCAAGAAAGGCTCACAGCTCAGAGCTTCGAAGAAGGCGAAGATCTCATCGCTCTTGAGAGACCTCAAGGTGCGAGATTTCTCGGGAAGGTTGGTCAAGGTCTTCGTCGCCGAATCCAGACCGCGCACAATGCGCTCGTAGTTGAACCGGTCCACAGTCTCCATAAAGGTAGCGACGTCTTCTTCGTCAAAGTCTGCCACGAGCCTGTTGCGGAGCACCTCGCGAGAGCGGTGGTAGACGCGCACGCAAACATCGCAAGACTGCATTTGATCCTCGATGCGCTTCTTCAGCCAATGCTGATACTCAGAAGCGTCGTCGGCGTGAAAGGCCAAAATCGCCATGCAGTCAAGGACCAGCTCGCAGCGCTCATCAGCCTCATGGATCTTCGCCTCGCGTTGGGCGCGCTGAGCGCTGTTCTCATCTTTGAGGTTGCCGTCGGCGATGTCCTCGACAAAATAGCAACTCTGATCCTCGGAACCCTGACGCGGGCAGAAGAGGTGGAGGTCCGTCTCGAGCGACCTCAATTTCCTAGATGCGCGCCCAGCAATTAGCGTCTATCGCTTCGCAGGATGCTGCGCAGTCTGAACTTACTCAAGCTTCTGAGGGAGCTCCATGACGGAGACGCCGCCCGAGAGCGACCGGTGAAGGTGTCAATGTACTTCAGGCCAACGTATGAAAGAGAGAAGACGTAACGATTTTGACGAGACGGTATAGATTAGAGGTGTGCGCGCCCTCGAAGAGGGGAAGAAGGCACGAGAATGACGGTGGAGGGAATGAGATGAGAACGGTGATGGAGCTGCGAAGCTAGTTGATGCTTGATAGCGCAAGGAGAAAAGACGCGTTTCACGCAGAGAATTGAAGGGCTGCGCGAAGTTGCATAAACCAGCTCTGTGCGTGGCGAGAGAGAAGTTGTGTGCGCACGCCGGTGTGGAAAGAAAGATGTGCCGGGCAGTCCGTAATGCCGTCACCCACTTTGACGCGGAAACGCGCCTGCGGAAGGTGCTCGCTTACTCCCGGCGAAGGAGACGCGTCGGTGGGGCCCTGAGTAGTGCGCCTCGTGGCGTGCCTTCCGCATAAGGGATTCGCACCTGCCTCACCTTATAGATTTTACTATTGAAGACAAAAAGCAGTTGATTCATCTACAGTAGCTCTTTCTATATTTATAGGATTCTGAGTTTTCAGTTTTGCATGCTGCCGCGTGCCTTCCCTTACTGATGGTGGGCATGGTATATAGTGTTGATAGAACCGGAAAGACCCTGTGCATTAGTCCTATTTCGGATCGTGCGGACCGTGCCTACCATACGAAGCAGCAATCGCTGCGCATTTGTGCATCATCACGTCAGGGGAATACAATACAATGCCCACTACTGCAGAAGGCAAATACTAACAAGACAGGAATTGGCATGGGCCATACCTTATGGCCACTTACAGCGGTATCAGACGCAATATATCAACCTCCAGCTGTCACCGGGGCCATGTTTCACGTATCCGGAAAGAGCAACCCTCACAGCAGGCAGCAGCAGTACCAAGCATCATAAACAAGCAAGGCATCGCGTTCCATCTAGCTGCTAATCTACAGCGCCAACTGCCATCTCAATTGAGCCCTTCCAGCTCCAATACGCACGAAAAAGGCCAGAGCAGGCAGACACTGTCCAAGAGGGCCGGGCGCCGCGAGCCGCCGATATACTATACTGGCGGGCCTTCCTCTGAAGATGCGAAACAGCCACAGACGAGACGAAAAGTGAAAGGAGCGCTGAACGCAACAACGAGCAAACGAACAAGCACGAATAACTGAGAAGCACTTCTAGAACAGGAGCAGCATTGTACGACCGAGAGGAGTCCGTCGCTTGAGGCGAGGCCAACGCAAAAGAACCAAGAGAGTCGCGAGCGATGTGGGAGACAAGAAAACGGGTGGCGATTCCGAAGGCAAAGCCTAACAGCGGGACACAATGTATGTGCTGTACAGCTGCCGGAATTTCGGTCACCGGGCCCACCAACTAAGCAATAAGACTAGAATCGGAGTATCAGAAGAACAGGTCTGGGATACAACGAAGATTTTTTAATCCGTGAGACGAAAAAAGAACCAACTCCATGTCCGACTCAAAGCCCCTTGATGCCTTCCTCCCAAACGCCGTAAGCAAAACAAAAAGGAAGCGCAGGCAAGCGATCAGCAAAAAAAAAAAAAAAAGGATGGGAGTAAAAAAAAAAAAAAAAAAAAAAAAAAAAAAAAAAAAAAAAAAAAAAAGGAAAATATGTCGAACGAAGCCCAGGCCGGAAACTGGGGTGCTGGTTGGTGGGTGGAAGAAGCCATAAACAAGGGCGTCTCCTGGGCGTTATTTACACACAAGCCATTGATCGCTTAACAAAGTTTTAGGTACAAGCTGCTCAATAGCACACCAAAAAAAAAAAAGTAGAGACAGGGTTAAATCAAACCACATAAAGTTGCAGACGGCGAAACGTCATCATGATCGGTCTTTTCGACTCAACGTGAACCTTCGTCTGGTAGGTTGGGCCTGCTGCTCTCGCCGAGTCGCCGATTGACTCGACTCTATGCGTCGCAGCATCGCGGCCGACGTGAATTCGCGGGTGGCCTCGAAGCTAGGCCTGACGCGGTCCATAGACATCCTTACCCGGTCGTACGACGGCCGAGGGCGATCCATCGAGAACCGATTTGGTCGCTCCAAGTCAGAGGGTCTTGGGTGTCCGGTGTAGTCGGTTCCGTCGCTGCCGTTCTGACTACGCGGGTTATGCGTCCCGGTGGTAGCAGTCGGCGCGACTGAAGGAGGGTAGATCGGCCTCTCATCGTCTGGCATGGCTGCCGTGTTGCCGTTCTCCTTCATTGGTTTGGACAGCTCAGAAGAGGAGAGCGAAGCTAATTTATCGGGAGCAGGCGGAGCTATCGAACTTTCGTCCCTCAGATAGTCAAACTTTCCTTGTCTGACTTGCTCCCGAACGATGTCAATGTCTCTAGGCATGAAGATCTTCTGGAACGACTTTCCAGCGAATCTAGGCGCCAGGCAGATGACCACAGTGAGGAACAGAACACCCCAGAAAGACGGCTGGGCGTAAACTTCAGGAGCGGCGCTGTGGAAGGTGAAACCAAGCGTGCCGGCGGTATAAACTCCGGTCCAGAACCAAATGAGGAGAATACTAATCGCGACGATCAGGAGCATGAGCCAATCCCACCGGTAGGTATTCATGAGCATGTAGATGTTGACTACAACAACGTCCGTACTCGCAATGTATACACCCATTCGTTTGCCGTCATTTATAACATGGCCACTCTCGGTATTGAAGGTTGCGGGCGCGAAGAGCATGTAACTCATGAAATATGTGATGGCAGATTGGTAGAATCCATCAAACATGTATCCCCTGATCTCGTCAGCCAATGGGAAGCCCAGAGCATGTGATCAAACTTACCAAAACTTGTGCCGAGTCCACTCCTTCCGCTCGATACCCCGACGGTACAACTGGGGAACCGCCAACGAGACCTTGTCGTCCACGTCCTGATCCAAAACACCCATCAGGATTACAGGCAAAGACGTGAAAGCCAGGTTGTACAGGATGATGTACGAGTAGTCGAAGTTGTACGTGCAGTCGAAGTTGTCGTAGATCTGGTACCAGAAGAGGGCGAAAGTCCAAACCAGGTTCTTGTAGAAGAAGTTCGCAATGGTCTCTGCCAGTCTTCTGTATGACCAACGGCCATGGACAAGAACTAACCGCGTGAGGTACCTGAACTGTCCGATGGCGAAATCTGAAGACATGACGGCTGCTCTGCCCTCGACACCAGCGATACCAATTCCGACGTGGGCCTCTTGAATCATGGCGACGTCGTTCGCTCCGTCACCAACGGCTAGGGTTAGGCAATCAAGACCGCGCTTAACCATTCTGACCACCCCCGCCTTCTGACTCGGGCTAACACGGCAGCACAGGACGGAACGGCATTGCTTGCAGAGCAGGAGGAACTTCTGCTTCAAGTCGTCGTGAAGCACAAGTTTGAGGGTCTCTCCGTCGACGACAATAGCATGCGTCGGGTCGGGCGGCTCGTGATTGTCCTGGGCGGCCCTTAGCTCCTCATCAGAGCCTGTCATGTTGAACACACTCAAGAACTTGTCGAGTTCAGCTTCAGCCGTCGCCAGACTATCGTCTTCCACCTTGAGAACCAAGAGATCCATGTCGTTGTCGAGCAGATTGCACGAAAAGCCAATGTTGATCGCAGTTTCCACTTTGTCGCCAGTGAGAACCCACAACTTGATACCGGCACGGCCGAGGAGCTGGATGGAGTCCGGAACGCCGTCCTGCAGCCTGTCCTCAATCGCCGTGCCGCCAAGAAGAGTAAGGTCACGCTCGATGACCTCAGCAACTTTGTCAAGCTTCTCTTCACGCTTCTCCACAGCGGAGGCGGCAATGTCGTGCTCTTTATTCCACAGCTGATATTCCGTCTCGTCCAGCTCGCGTTGGGCAATGCAAAGCGTCCTCAACCCTTCACGTGCGAACATTTCCAAATGTTCCGCCGTGGAAGCCCGGAGTTCAGGCTGCTCGCCTGCTCTAAGCCTTGAGTAGATGACGCTATCGGCACCCTTGCAGAACATAACGATTTTGCCGTCGGGCATCCTCACGATGGAGCTCATGCGTTTGCGGGCCGAGTTGAATTCCAGCGTATTGAGGACGCCGTAGCGCCTCTCTTCGCCCATAACGTTGAGGACCAATTCGTCATCCTCCCGACCGAGTACCGTGAAGCCACAGTCTTTCGCGGTGGCCACCAGAGCCGCTTCGTCGGGGGACTGGGCCTTGAATTCGATCTTGGGCGGGTCACCGGGAATCTTTTCAGTGATAACGGAATGGCAAAGAGCCAAGGCAAGCATGAACCGCTCGTTGGCCCTTCTCTGTTCCTCCCCAGCTTCTCCACCGAGATCCGAGATGTAATCAGGCGCGACGAATGTGAGTTCGTCATCCCTAAGATAGGGATTGTCATGCATTTTCCGCACCAACTCCAGCATGCGGACGCGATCACGCGCAATCTGCTCGCGAGCACGCGCACCCTCCTCCTCGACGTTGATTCCCTGGCGCCGCTGCATCCCAGCCTGGGCTTCGGTATAAGCCTCACCGTATGGGACACCGTTGATCGTGCACTTCTTGAACTCCATGACGTTCTGGGTGAGTGTGCCTGTCTTGTCAGAGAAAATGTACTCGATCTGGCCCAGGTCATCCGAAATGTTCCAGGACTTTGGCGTGCACGGGTAGTCGATCTTTTCGTAGTACATGTCCACGTCGCTATAGATGAACAGCGCTTGCGCAGTGCGGATAATTTCCAGGGTGATGTACAGCGAGACAGGGACCAAGTTCTGGAAGAGGATGACAGCGGCCCAGAATGTGATGATGCCGTCCAGATAAGCATGATCGTTGCCATAAGATCCGAATTCGAAAAGCTTCTGCGACGAATCGGACTTTGCCCAAGCTGTGCCTTGGACAACGGCAGCAATCACACACATGCAGAACAGGATCATGAAGTTGTAAATGACATTCCAGTTGAGATCCTTGGAGATTTTGGCGCGCTTGCTGGGAGTAATTCCCGAATTCAACATGATCTTTGTCTCCTCGCCGGTAAAGACAACAACACCCAATACCCACTCGGTATTTCGGACGCTGCTACCTCTCAGCAGAAGGTTGCTTACCCCGATGGGCTCAGCATCCGGCTCTCCGGGGTCCTGAGGGTCGGATGGGTCCCATTTCGTATATCGAACTACACCACTGTAGGCGTAGAGGTTTGGATGAGGCGGTTCACTCTCGATGACAAACTCGGCCCGCTCGCAATGACGTGCGTGCTTGATCTTCCGGCCGCAATGAACCGCCTGTCGAACCTTCAGATTCGTTTCGCCGTCCAAGTTCTTGGTCTCCACATAACACTGGCCGTCCTGCTCCGATGTAGAAAGGACCACCATGTCGGCCGGCACTTCTTCCTCGTTGTACAACCGAACGAAGTCTCCCACTTGGACGTTTTTCCAGAAGTCGGACTTGAACCGCGCCCTATCGGGAACTTGTTTAAAGGGATTCATGACACTGCCATATTGCTTTGGGCCCATCATTTGCGTTCCCTCCAAAGCCGCTTGGGCCTCCTCAATATTTGAAAACTTGCCAGGTTGGATTGCTTCGAAGCCGGGGTTGTCGGAAGCGGCATGGCCCTCGGCATTCTCGTGTTCGTGCTGCTGCTCGCCGCTACGAGTTTGTCCGGGAAGTGGCGACGGAACAGGCGTCATCTGGATCCCTTCCTCGGCGTGGCTGTACGTCGAATGATACGACGTGCGACGAGATTGATAAGACGTTCGTCGCGTGTCGAGCGACGGTCTTTGGCCAGTTGCCCTCTCCCGGTAGGCTTGCGCCGTCTTCTCCTTATTAGCGTTCCTTTTAATCCAATTCCTCCAGACCCAAACCACTGCCCGAGTGCAGGCCTTCTTGAACTGCCGCCACAACGAAACCTTATCCTCGCTCGTGTTAACATTGTTGAAGTCGACCAGGCGATGAATGGGGGCGTTGTTCAGCTCGTTATCGAGAATTGTTCTCCTCCAGTCCTCAATGCCATCCTTAATCGCCGTTACAGTGAGGATGAAGATCAAAGGAACGGCGTTGAGAGCGGGGTCCTCGACGCCGAAAATTGCAAAGATCTAGGCGGGAAACGAATCGTCAGCATAGTCGCCGATATCAGCGAGGACCGAGACGAGTACTTACACCCAGAATTACAATGATTAAGAAATAAACGTTGGCGACGTTATGGAACTGAAACCACAGGTTTTTGGGTACGAAGCTGAGCGGCGTGTACTTGGACGTCCGAATCTTGTTCCGCACGTAGTGCGCAATCGGCCGGCCCGTTTCGTCCCTCGCCTCTTCCGGCAGCGGCATGTTGAAGTAGATCGTCCGCCCATCCCCCTGTTCGCTGCTCTCGTTCGACAGCTGGGGCTCCAGCGGCTCTCCTCCGTTCCCTTCCTCGTTCGGATCTCGTCCGTCGACCGGCGACTCGTCTCCGGCGTCGCCGTCGAGGGGCTTCGGCAGCGGCGGCGCCTTCTCCGCCGACGGCTTCCGCCGGTGGAAACGGTCCATGACGGACTGCCGCTTCCGATCGCCCTTGGTGCCGGCAGCGCGGTGCGTCGCCCATCGTATCCGCTTTATCGGATTCGACACCTCGCTGGCCTGCGCGTTGGACCGGCCTGCCATCGTGGGGCGGGTGAGGTGAGAGGAGGCGGGCAGGACGGCGTCTGGCGGCGGCGGCGGCGGCGGCGCCCTGCAGTCAGGGTCCGCAAGGAGGGATCCAAGCCCTCAAGGGCGGCTGCGACAGCGGAGCCGGGCCAGGGCCGAATAGGAGGCGGCGGCAGCGTGAAAACCGGACGGGCGTCGAGCGCAAAACGGGAGAAAAAGATTCGGCAGCGACGTGCGATTGCAACGCGACGTCGAAAGAAAAGAAAAAGGGCGGTGGGTCGGGGTTGGGAGGGCTTGGTGTCGAGAAAGATTTGGCGGCGGCGCGATCGGAGGGCGGAGGAGGGATGGCGGGTGTGAAAAGGGAGAGCTGGGCGCGGAGGTCGGCGGCGATGCTTTCGGCCAGGGCGGGAACGGCCAGGGCCCCGGGCGCGGCGCAGCCGGCCCTACAGTGCGTATCGCGGAGCGGGCGCGGCGGGCCGGGGTTAACAGACGCGGGCGTGCGAGAGCGCGGGCTCCGGGCACCCGGGGGGCGCTGCGCGACGGGCTGACAGAGACTCGCGCGCGCTCGCCGGCAGGAGAGTCTCGAGAACGAAGGGCCCACGCAGGTGGGCAGCGCTTCTTTGGGGAATTGATGGGAGCGGCGCAACGGCGTCCGGATATGAGGCTGCTCCGCGAGCGATCTGGCAGCTCGCTCTCACCAGCAAGGGTGGCGGCGTGATAGGCTCGGGCTTGGAAGCCTGATGACCGAGCACCCTCCCCGGGCTTACGTTGCCAAAGATAAAAAGTCGCGGACGGCGCTCCACGGCCTCAGATGGTAGCCGTAGCATCCGAGATGTGGATCGGGATGATGACATGGCCGCCAGCGCTCTCCATGCTTGCTACTGCTACATACATACCGGCCGTCCGGGCAGTCCGGGCTACTACCCTACCTACATACGGTGCAGAGTCACCGCTTTCCTGTTTGCAGTTCACGACCAGGCCAAGGACCTGCCGTGCTGCTGGCGGTCCAGTTGCAAAGCCCATCCCGCGTCCGCCGAGAGCGCGGTTTTTTCTTATACAAATTTTTTTTCTTTTCCCAATAGTAGCGTCCCCGTCCCTTCCGCGACTCAGCGCCGCCGGAGGCCGAGCACTAGCACTCGGGCAGCCACACAATAACAGGTGTGCCACAAGCCCGGTGACCATTTATCGTGCTCTTGCTCGCATCTCGCGCCTTTCACCATTCTCATGTGCTAGCTAACTACATACGGGGGCACCAGGAGACTTCTTGGCCCCCAGGCTGGCTCATCGCCCCTCATTGCTGAGCCTCGTGTCATACCCGCCGGGTGGCCCCTACCGTTCGCCCCCGGACCTATCCCCGCCGGCCTTCCCCAAGGCAATTTTTAGACGCCCCGGACGAAGAGAGCAGTCTCAGTCCCAGAAGGTTCTGCTACGTTCCCGCTTGATGTCGGACCCAGAAAAGTGCTTATAAAGACGAGCTTTGTTCCTGAGGTTCTCATGGGCAATTTGAATCGTCGCCACGCCCTCGCGCGCTCGAAACCGCCATGGTCCGAGTTCGTTCGTCCGTGCCTGTCACCGTGCCACGACGCCGATGTGCATACGGCTCGCCGGTGCGCGCTCGCGCGAGTTCTAGTGGCTATGCGAGAGCCCAACGCGTTCCCTCGAGATTAATCATCGCAGTATACGGAGCAACGAGTTGCGCCTCGACGACCTGGCGGCCAGTCGGCCCCCAACTACAGTATTCGAATGCTCGCGCCCGCTATGGTGGACACATTGAGTGCGCATCCTACGTAGTAAGCCTGGCTGGCGTCACGCTTCATGCTCAGTATGTATGTATGTACATACATAGCCCACTGCTCCACCAGCCGCAGATCATCCATCGTCAGTCGCAAGGGCCACCGTCTCCGAGCGTGGGTGCCCCGTTTAAATTCTCAACCCCCCCTTACCCTTATAATAGCCTGTGCTTTCCGAGCCTTTCGGCATAACGCAGACCTCCCAATGCGAGCGGCTTCAGGGTACGTTGGAACACACGTGCTCCCCGCCCAAACCCCCTGGCAATTCGCCCCTTGAGTACCTACGGTACGTACCTGGCACCGGTACATGGTACGTACCCCACCGTGCGGATCGACTTCTTGACGCGCACGCGCAACGAGCGAGCGGGCAGAAATCAAACGCTGATGACTTCGAACATTTCTTCTTTTTCTTGCACGTTCGCGCCTCCGCTCCACCCCACGGTTTTACGGGAGCCAGGAGGTCCGCCCCCGGAGCCACCCCCCAAAATTTGACTCCTTTACGTACGTAGCAGTAGACCCTTCCGCAAATTGACCGCGGGCGCGGCAACCTGCTCGAAGCGTCACTAGCGGGGCTCGGATCTCGGCAGTCCGACCGTTCCGTCCGCCGGGCGGCGGACCAGTACCGAGTCCGCGTCCTCGTTAGTACATATGTACATACGTACCCGAGATGCAAACCCCTTCTCCACGCACGACGGCTCTCCCGTATGTGCCGGTAGACAAAAGCCCTTTTCGTACCTCGCATTTTGCGTACGAACGCCGCCCGGACGCCCCGCCCGCAATTTGGCTCGCGGGGCGTTCGACCAATCGCAAGCGAAACCCGTGACAGGGGGTCCGCCCCTCAAGTCCGGCCCCTCCCCCCCACCCCGGAACGCGGATCTGCGCACCGCGCACAGAGCACAGTATGTACGGAGTATGTAGGCACCACGGTTCGAGACCGGATAAACGCTTGGCTCATCCTCCGCAGCCCCCGTCTTACAGTGGGAAAGTAAACATGGGAATACAGGGAGTTTGCAGCAGCACACAGCGGTCGTATGTGCGTAGCACCGCGGGCCTTTTGCGTCTAGGGCTGTGCGAGCACCGGGCGAGCACAACCTACCTGACGCGGATGGCGGGCGAGCCCCGCCGCCAGTAGACGACGACTCGGTGGATTCAAGAGGTTATGGAGCCGGCGGCCGGATTTGAGAATCCGTTGCGGTGATGGCGGCCGTGGCCCGTACCGTCCCGGTTCGCTTGTCGATACCGGACATTCCCGCCCCGTCGGCCCTGTCTCACGCTTGGCGTGTCATGGTGCTATTTTGGTGCCTTGTGCTATTTGGAAAGTTGGTCGACTATTACACGTGAGTATTTGCTATGTGCTGCGATGGCCAGGCTGGAGAGCGGTCATGAATCGTCGCATAGACAGTTGTGGGCGGTCGTAAGACGCTGTGAAAACGTTGCTCAGGAATACCAGGTTGTGAGTCTGAGGTATGGAGTACCGACGATATTGGGGCAAAAGAATTGGCTTGACTTTGTTGTAGGATCCCCCGCTGGGCTGGGGTACAACTCTAAACGACAGATTAGTGCTGTACGCAAACACCTGCAAGATACAAGATATAGCTTGGCAATCTGTCAGTGCAGAGTATCCCGCCAAGACCGAGACATTTCCTTTACGTGCCCCGAATCCAAGAGGTAGCACCAAATAGCCAAATAATGACGAAAGTCGATATTATGTAGCTAGTTATGCATCACCGTGTACATCTTCATTCCCACTCCTAACCACATCGATTCAGGCAGCCACCTTACCATCGACCTCCGCCACTGTCCCTTCCAACATAAGAGATCAAAGCGTCCGTCTGGCGTAGCTAGCTATGCGAGTGCTAGTGCACGTCCGAGTCCCCGAAGAAAGCAAAAACAGCAAGCAACCAAATGCAACAACAGCAAACGCCACAGCGCGAACGAGAAGCTAGGTAATTATCAATACAGGTAATAAGCGTAAGACTAAACAACAAGAAGGAGAGTGAAGTGGTAGTTGGACGGATGGAGGATGCCCGTAGACATCTCATCATCCATTTGGATTAATGGCAAAAGAGGGCTCATCTCAACAAACCCGACCTCGCTATCCACATCTCAGCCCAGCGACGTCTGACCCAGCAAGTGATTCGCTGACCGGCCAGCCGACAAACTAACAAAACCTGGCCATCAAGTATCCAATCCGCAAACCTCGACAACCAACACAACACCAAACAAAAGCCGACCATCATGATCATGTCCAATACAACGAAGCCAACACAACAGGCGCAACAGCATTAAATAAAGGAGGGGCAGAGACTGATTAAAAAAAAAATTTCAAGAATGTATCAAACCAGAACGGATCATTAAGAGAGTGTGAATAGTAGCCTCCACTCCCGGTTGGCTGCCCCCCTCCCCCCCGGCCCAAAAAAAAAAAAACCAAAAAAATGGTAAAGCTTTGGAACGGCCTTCTTCGCATCCACGCCTTCTGGACACGACCCTAGATGCAGCAAGAGACCATCATTACGGTTTACACTATGCCTAAACAAAAGAAAACAAAAATTAAACAAAAAAAAAAGAACCAAGAAAGAAAATCAACAAAAGGGACAAGAAACACCAGCAGCAATGCTCAGCCCTCCTACGCCGCGAGCTCCTTCTCAGCCGCCCCGCTCAGCGCCAGATCCGCCGCCGCCGCCGTCTGCGGCGCCGTCAAAACATCGCTCATATCCTCGCCACCACCAGCCGTCTCCTTAGCATCGACCTCGCCCGACGTCTTCCCACCTCCCGCATCCCCTTCCCCGGCATCCGCCTTCTTCTCCTCCACAGCCGGCAGTCCGTTGAGCCCCGAGATGGCCAGCCCCTCGGCGCTACTCGCCGCGGCGGCCGCCGCCGCCTTCGTGACCAGCACCCCGCCGGCCGCGAGCTCCTCGTCGCCCATGAAGGCGGGCGGGCGCTGCCGCATCGCCTTGGCCTTCTCGAGCGAGATGGTCTTCTGCTGGTACGTGCTCGACACCTTCATGCTCGAGTCGCGCTCGATGGTGGCCTTCATGAGGGCCGCCATCCAGAGCCGCCCTTGCTGCACGTTGTCCACGGCGAAGTAGTGCACCGTCGGCTTGGTGAAGTTGACGGCTTTGGACAGGCCGCTGCGCGGCGGCACCAGCTTGAAGATGAACACGCCGGGAGAAGCCTTGGTCTCCTTGGCCGTCACAGCGGGGGCGCCGGAATCAGCCGAAGCCGAGGTGGGAGTACTGGTATTCTGTGGGGAGGTAGGCGAAGTTGTCACGCCCGTGATGGTCGCGTGCATGCTGGTCAGGAACTCGTTGTCGGCGGGCAGGACGCGGTGCGACGAAATGTCGATCAGGCCCTTCTCCTCCGTATCGTCCTCCGAATAGTAGTATGAGAGCCGCCTACCCCTCAAGACGAACAAGCGCGTCTTCCATGTTGTCATCAAGTTTGAAGATTTCTTCTTCATCCAACCACTATAGTCGCAACCAATCATCTGCTCCTGAGGTGTTCTCTTTTGCAAACCCCGTGTATACGCACTGGTAGTCTTCTTGTTTTTCCGACGCGAAGCTGCCGCTTGTCCTTGGCCCGAGGTCGGAGTAAGGCCGCCCGAGCTGCCAGTGCTGGTCTTCGGAAGATCTGCATTTTCCAGTTCGAAACTCTTCGATGTTCCAGAAGGCGTACTCGACCCCGTCCGCACGGGTGACTGTACAGGAGATTCCTTTATCGGAGATGGCAGTAGCTCATGCGGAGACGTTGCAAGGGACTTTTCACCTCCAGTCACTGCATCCGAAATTGCTCGCAAGCCTTTAGCACGAGGCCGTTGCGTAGTTTGTAGCGCCGGCGAAGGCGATGCGCGGCCAATAGACGACGTCTCACTACCGGCAGGATTCGGCGATGTCGCAATGGCATCGATGCTAGGCGAATCCCCGTAGTCGAGCTTCGTGACAGTTGGCGTCGTCTCTTTCGTGACCATGGACTTGGTGAAATCCGTTCCGCTGCCCGACCGGTATCCTCTCATCTTTCCGGTGCTATAATAAATCTTCGCTGCAGGAGAAACAATGGGAGCCACCGAGTCGCGGTTGGAATCGTTGCTCTCGATCCTAGAATGCCGATGGAACGCATTCGCAGCTCTAGCTCTGCTGTTAGACGTGTAACTAGAGTCGCGGGAATGCGCCGGGCTATCCTTCTTTCGCAAAACGTTCCTCCGATTGCGGTTTTCGATTTCGCCGCCTGAAAAGTATCCGCGGTCCAAATCCTGCGTGTTGAATGCAGTCAAACTACTTAAGTCCCGTGATGGCGAATCGAATTTAGTCCCATCAGAACTCATAGTGTGGCCGTGAGATGTGGGCGGCCTCGCCGGTGTAGGCGGAGTTTGCTGCATAGCAGTCATAGTCCAGTTCCTGTCGAACGAAGGCTTTTTCTGGTGCGAGGTTACACTCGGAGGTGGCGTGGCTTGCTGTGCGTTGTCAGGAATAGAATCCAGTTTGGAGTTAGATCCAAAGTCAGCAGACGAATGTCGCCTGTTGTGGTTAAGACTACGCACAGAGGCCGCAGACGGTCGGGAGTTTGTGCTAAGGCCTGGTGAATGCGTAGGAGCAGACGGCGATGAAGCCGAAGCAGATTCTGGAATTGATGGTTGAGGTTGCGTAGAAGTCCGCGGCGGCGGCAGCCTACTGCCCGTCTTAGAATTTGGCGGTTCCATAAGGCTGGGAATTCTCGGGAGGACTGTGCCCACCGAAGTAGCTCGGTTGCGCACAGCATCGTTTGATGCGTCGTCGGCTGCAGAGTAATCGGAAACGCTCCTCGTCGGTGTTCCCGTAGACTTCACCTCAGATTGTAACGCCTTGATCTTTTGCCAAATACGTAGGCGGGGCCCTACTGGGCCCAAATCGAACTCCTTCATGAAAAGTTGCGATTGGTCCATACCAAGCAACACGTCGCCCGATATTTCTTGATCCCGGAAGACGTCACAATGCCGCCTATCGACGCCTACATCCTCCAGATACTCAGCAACCCGCAGAGGAGACCATGTCATCACTTCAAGTTCGGTATGTGTGCCGCGTTCTTCCTCATCTGTCTCATGACCATTTATATACGAAAGCCGATGGTCAAGGTGACTGCTGTACTCGCTCGCGGAATCATTGTTGGCAGCAGCGGCCCGTTTCTCGTTCGCTATGAAGCTGTGCCGGGGCGTGTTCATGTCGGTGATATGCTCATTGATGACGCTCAATGTCTCGTTCATCACTGGGCTTCCTCCAGCATCGCTGAAGGCAACGCTGATATTGCGAGGAGCAGTTGAAGACAGAGACATTCTTGGCTGACCTCCGGAGGCTGTTTGAGGAGTCTTTCTCCCGACTGGGGACTGCTGGTTCGTAGCGAGGGCAGAACTGTCTAGCTCCGTCTCTTCCGGCGGCGTTGCGGGTCGATCGGATGACGCAGGAGGTGCGGGCGCAGGTAAAGTGGCCTCGAGCTCGGCCGGAGATGGTTCCACGGTTTTCACTTGGTTCATGTCTTCTTTAGTCACGTTCTCGTCTGCGGTAGCCTGTTCCGTGGTTGTGTCATCGGATATCGACGTCTGAGGCTTTTCTTTGGAGGGCAGCGATCCCAAGGCCGACGTTGGAAGCAGCCGAGTGTATACTGTAATGCACTCCATCAGTTTCAATTGATTGACGAATTTTCGACAAAAAAAGCTACGCGTCGGACGAACCCTCGGGAAAGAGGCCGGTATTGCCGTTTTGAAGGTGCTTGCCCAAAAACCAGCCATCTCCAAATTCATCATCGCGCTCTATCAGTTCGATCTTGTCACCCCTCGATAAGCTCAACTCGTCAGGGCTCCGCGCTACAAAGTCGTCTGCAGGAGAGAAGCATGGTCAGCAATTAACGGCGGCGGATGCGGAGCCGAGCTGAGCGAGACGCATGGGTCGTCGACACCCCCCAAACCGGGCTGTGGACTTGCAGTCGATAGTCTCCACTGCCCGACACGGCAGTCCGGAAAAGCAGACGGGATGCTTAGGGCTCACGTACGGACAACCTGAAGGATGTCGCCGGGACGCGACTGCTGCGCCTGCATGCGGAAGGCCATTTTGGACGTCGTCGCGGGCGTAGAGGTCGGGGAATTGGGCCGGCGCGGGAAGCAGTCACCGTTGACGGCGGGCAGCGACGAGCATGATGGGATGAAATAGGGCCGCCGGCCGCAGGGTGAATGGCCCCGGGGAGGTCACTGCCAGCGAAGGTTTGTGGCCTCACCCGTGGCTACGGGTCATTGGCGGTGCGGAGAAAGAGGGTAGTGCGACGCGGGCGGGCCCGGGAAGCAGGCGCGCCGAGGCTCGAGGCTGGAGCAACGAACGGCGAGGCCAGAAAAGACTGCAGGCGAGGCGCGGCGGAGGCGGACGGCGATAATGGGAAGACGCGATGTTCTCGTGTGCTCGGGAGCGGGCGAGGCGGTTACGACGGGACGGAGGCAAGCGGGCGCAAGGCTTGGTGGTGGTGCCGCGAGGTGGAGTGGAGCCCGCCGCGCTGGCTGGCTGGCGGGTCTGGTTTGGCGGCGCCGCCAAGCAGCCGACGCCGGCAAGCGAGCAAGCCATTGCCATCCCCATAAAGCCTATTCTTAGCGCCACCGTGCTAATGTGGAAAAACGCCTCCGGCGAAGAGCCTCCACAGAATCATGATCCCGGCTGGGCGCTCCATACAGGGCACATCGCAATTCGAAGCAGCTCCCCTTCCGACCCAGTACATACTACGCAGCCAAGGCGCGCGTCGCCCTACCGCCGTCCCCGGCCTCGACGGCTCGGTCTCTCGCCACGCCCGCGGCTGCCTCTTGCAGAAACCTCCGACAGCCGCGCGTGTCAATGTTGGCTCGCCGGCGAATGGGGCGCTCCGGGCCTTTCGGAGAATTTCCCCAACTAATAACCAATTTAATTAGCCGCAGCCAACTGAGCGCTGGGTCTCCAGCCTTTCAATTTTCTTCCCCGTCCCATCTTAACTTTTCCTCTCCACCTGCCTTTGAGAAGAGAACCATGGAGTACGGAGAACATACTACGTACATATCTCCGGGAGCTGGTGAGCGTGGCTCCCTCAAACCCCTGGCCCGTTATTCCGGTGCTCGCTTGCCGTCTCACTTTTGCGAGGCTTACGCTCAAGCCCTGCCCTGCCAGCCACAGCTGCGGCTTGTGCCAATGATCAGCTAGTTGTGGCTGGTGCATCGCTATGTGCTTCGCCCTGCGTAGGCAGTACAGCATGCGAAGCTAGCAGGGAAATACCATAGGTCCGCCCAGGCAGGCACACGGTATTCTGCAGCCTGGGCGAGCGCCGCTATTCGGAGTAGCACTCAAAATAGAGCAGCTCCGCCTTCAAATCCCGGGCTACCCGGTAGCTGGAAGCCGAGCTTAAGGCGTGTTGTACGAAATACCTACTCAGCCATGCGCAGCCACGTGGCGCCATACAGAGTACATGGCACCTAGGCACAAATCGCATCGCAGGTGTCTCTGGAGCGTGAAATGTGGGCATATTCCGCTCCTTAGTGCGGGTATGTTTATGTATTCCCGTCGCACGCGTCTACCTTGTGGTATCAAGCACGTTTGTTTCTCGCCTACCCGACGTTAACAACATCTATGCTCCTGGAACGATTAGGGTTTTTTTCTTTTATTCCTATTTTCCCTTAGGTCTACGAGGTCTACGGAATGACGTCCAATGATTCTAACATCTATTGCATTGATAGATTTTGACAAGCTGCAATTCAGCCTCCGGAATCTATAGTTACACTTGAAGCGAAGGTCGGACAACTCACCTGAGTACCTCCTCCAGGCAGAAGCGACAGGAAAACACTCAAGTCCGTTACAGACATCCTAGGGGCAAAATACGTGCAAACGTCATACTAGAGCTAAGTGAACTACACACTAGATGTCGTAGTCGTGACGTTGGACTTGCCTAGGCTCAAATGTTTCTCGTTACCGCGTGGTGTTTGACACACGATAGGACTTGTCCATTTATATTCAGCTAGACTGGCTATCTACGAATGAGCGGCTAGGCTGTTACTCGCTGCCCGACGTACTTGCAAATATGTCCGGGTGGTGCTCTATGTCTGGGCTTTTCTAGCCTGCTAACTGTCCTCCTGTACCGGGGCAAAAGGTCCGGGACACAATTTCGGTATTCCATATCATGCATCTGTTAAGAGCAAAGAGTAACTTATACAGCAATTAGACGTGTTTGCTGTACAAAGGAGAGTCGCTTCGCCGATGTTCCCTATAAACACTCGGTTCGCTGTAGAATCGCTTTCTGAAAAGCTTTGCTGTGCGATTTGTTGTAACCAAACATTTACATGTTGAGCGAAAGACTCTAGTAAGGTATATTCTATAGCAAATGGACTTGTTCGGGAAGCCATAAATTCGATATCCAAACAGGTATATAGAGGATGTGTCCACCTTACCTACCTAGATACTACCTACTCCAAGCATCTTGGCACCCTATGTTTACTACGAAGGGATCTAGGTCCGTACCAGATAGACTATCGATAACTTCCTACGGGACCTAAATGTTAGCCTGCACCGGAGCCTTTGTTGGGTAGAACTAGCGCGGCTTGTCTGCAACTGCGAATAAAATCATGGTCAACCCCGCTTTCTTTCCAATCCTAGGCTAGATCTGTTTACGACTTCAAGTGATGGCAATGGACGCGAGAAACAGAGAAAGGAAAGGAAAGTCGCAAATCTTTTGAAGACAGCCGCGATGGCCACGTAGAGATTGCGGGGAATCCCCCGATTGGCTTTGGATGCTTTCCAGAATCGAGAAAAGTGACTGGTCGCATGCATCGCGGGGGCCGCACTGAAGAGCAGGCAGCCGAAGGGCAATACCGCAAGCGCGGTTGATACCATAAGCAATTTTGACCGCATAAGCGGCGGATACTTGTGCGTTGTGAACGAATTGGGCCCTCGCGTACGGGGAGTAGTGTCGAGGCATAAGGGCGCCACCGTCCGTTGGCCGCGATTTAGCGCGGGCGAAGCACTGAGTCATTGGCGCTGCAGCGGGCCGCGACGGGCGTGCAGCCGAGCGGTCGGAGCCCCCAAGTCCTGGCACCTGGGCGCGCCTCTGCCCTTTCCACGCGCTTGCGGGAAACCCTCGTTCGTACGACACCGCCTCGCAACTTCGCCGCGAAGAGGCCGGAGCGACTGGCGACCTCTATCACGACCCGCTCGCAGCCCGCAGCTTCTGTCGTAGGTCCAGCGCCTGCAATCCGCCCCGATTCGAACCTGGCGAGTGCCTGGGCGACGCCCGCCGATCGCGGCTGTCCCGCGTGCCTGCCTGTGGCACCCCTGCTCGCCCCGTGCGTCGGTCACGGTATATATTCGACCTCCAGCTTCTCCAACCCGCGCGTCGGCCGCAGTCCGGCCCTCCATTCGTATATATCCGCTGCAAACGGTTGTCTCGCGGCACTGCTGCCGTCTCCCGCGCATCCCGAGAGCTAGGTGGAAGCCAGATTTTCCCACGTCCTCGATTGCGCTGCCTCCGCGTTGCGGGAATCACCTTCCCACCGTCCGCGTCTTACTTATGACACCTACTACCGTGCAGGTTACCTGATCAATGAGCTCCGGAGTGGACGGCGCTGCCCGGAACATTGGCAGGGCTACCGGCGAGAGCTATGCCGACTTTGCGGTCCTCGACTCGAACATGCACTCCCAGTTTCTTGCTGGCGGGCAAGGCTCGCAGGCGGTCGGTGAAGCGATTCTGCAGCACCAGAGCCATTCGGCACCAAGGAACGACACGATATCAAGGCTTGAAACCGCTTCTGCGCACACAATATCAGGGAACAACGCGCCAATTGGCGCAACTGGATCAGCTCCAGATCCGGGTCAGAAGCGACCTCACCTGGCATCAACGTCAGCTTCACCTCAGCTAGCAAACAGGCAACAGGTGGAGGTTATGGTTCCGAATGCTTCTGTTAGTGCCGTTTTACCTTCACCAGCTCCAAGTGATGAGGTTTACACTGAGGCAGTCTATCCGGCAAACCCCACAACCGAGAGCCACAGTGACCCTCAGGTTGCAGGTCGTTTGCTACCTACCCTGATTTCGGGAAAGAAGCGCTCTGCCGATGGCACTGTCCTCCAACAACATCCACAGACACAGCAGCGGCAAGAGCAGGGTCAGCAGCGACAACTAAACATGCTTTCTGGTGCCCAGCCAAACCAGTCTCGATCGAATTTGAATCTTCAAATGACCGGGAACCCGAGGCCCAACGCCTTCCCTGGTCCATCAGGTTCTCCGTTGACTCCGCAGACTTCCCCACATTTGCCGCATAACGCCGCCGCTGCGAGCCTCCTAGTTGCGCAGTCAGGACCTATACCCACCGCCGGCACGCCTAGAGGCTCTTTTTCGAAAGAGTATTGCGTCGGTGCTATTCACCACTACATACAGGCTCGCGGTGGACATTTCAACATCTATGAGCACTCCCGCTTGACGTTGTTACTCGAAGCAGCGCAGACTGATGATCATTTCTATCTCGCTGTGCATCAATACATGTGCTTAGCGACATCCGATCCCTCGATGTTACCGCCTATGCTTCGGGAGTCCGAGTTCCTCAAATCAGTGCCCATGCTAAGCAAGCTGCTTGCGGACAATGCAGCCTTGTCGCCCGACGTTGTCGCCTGGTTCTGCAAATTTCCTGCCCCGATTCACGACATTGCGCGATTGTGGCCACAGCTCTTCGAAACACAAATGACAAACGTCCAGCGCTTCGCCTACCTAGCGAACCGCAATTGGGAGGGTCTGAGAGATAGGTGTAGGGAGCGGTGCGCGCCACCGCTGTGTGGCGAGATCATCCAAGAGCTTGGGGCCTTGTCAAAATCTTTACAGCGAGTCATTTTCACCGCGATATACAGGCACTGGATGCCCGACCAGAATGCGGCTACAGACGCGGCAGATGATCTATTTAGGAGAGACCAGGAAGACTACTGGAAACGAACTGTGAACAGACTTCCGTGGACCCAAGAGAATGCCCGACAAGAATTCGAGCACTACACCACTCAGTACCGTAATCTCTTCTGGACTCATCGAGATATTTGCAAACAACGCTCTGCCGCACATCAGCAGCCCCAAGCTACTACAGCTGCGCAGCCTGCACCAGCACCGAGCCAGCAGCGAGTGCCCGCTACCCAGCCAGAAATTGGTCGCGCCTCTGAAGGTGCAAACCAAATCGGCCGTCGACCGTCCCAACAAGCTTCCCCGCAACATAATTCTAGCCCGCGCATGCCCCAATCACATGCTCTTCCGAACCAAAACCAGGCCATGGCTAATTCTCCTGCGCAGGGTGGAACAGCGGCTGCCCAAGCCATTGGCAGGCCAGCTGGTGGCGCCGTTCCAGGTCCCACCCAAGGCGCGCCGGACATTCCCGGGAATTCATTTGTGTATCAGCTCAATCACATTCAGCTGGCCCCTCAGTTGAGACAAGGCGGCAGTATGGCCACGCAAGTGCCAAATAGAGCGAGCGGTGCGGGTTCTCCGGGTTCTGCTCCAGGGGTTTTCGGCGTGCTGTCTGCACTAGGGGCGCGTGCATTTCGCCCTGTGCGACTACCACCGCAAAGTCCACGAAAACTGCAGGGCAACCTTCTTTTCCCCCCGCGGGGGTTTGTGCGGCCTCAGCCTTCTCAGCCTAATCCTGCCCTTTCTGGACTCCACCAGGCGAACTTGCGCAGTCCAACTCCGGAAGGTGAGGACGATTGGGGCAATTTTGACCCGACCTTGAGGTTGTACCAATTTGTTACGGGATTCGCCTTCGGCCCTATTCCTCTCCAAGTCTGTAGGCCTACGAACCAGTGGACGTTCAACATTTCTACAAAGGACTTTGGGCACATCCCGCAAAATGAAGAGCCGTTATCCGGACTGCCTCCCATTCGAAAAATTAACGAAAAATCCCTTATTTATCGGCTCCGCTGCGTGCATGCGGCAAGCCAGCTTCCGCTTGAGTCTCAATGGGTCGTGACTGATTGCAGTTGGCCGCCAATCCTATATCCCGAAATCAACGGCCATCTGCTCCATCCTCGGCTTCACCTTCACCATGGGAAGGATCTTCCGATTGATATCTCACACTTCGTCAAAGCTGGCGAGAATTCTTTGAAAATATCAATCAATCGGTTGCCCGACGACAAGCAGCCTCTCCCGTATGCCATAGCTATTGAGATCGTCGGCGTCAAGAAACACGCCACCATCCTCCAAGCTTGCACAGGGCCTCAGCTTATTCCTGCCAACGAAGTGCTCGCGAATATCAAACAGAGCCTGAAAAGGGGCGTGGCCGACGATGATGACATCGCGATCCTCAACAAAACCATTAGCATCGGCCTCTTCGACCCCTTCATCGGCTCCCGCATCTTCAACATCCCCGCTCGCGGCGCCACCTGCCTGCATCGGGAGTGTTTCGACCTGGACACCTTCCTAAACACGCGCTCGCGCCGCTACACCGACCGCCCGGGCTGCCCGTCCGCCGCGGACGACTGGAAATGCCCGTTCTGCAAGGCCGACTGCCGGCCGCAGAGCCTCCGCGTCGACGGCTTCCTCCTGGCGGTCCAGCGGTGCTTGAAGGAGCGCGGCAAGCTGGACACGAGGGACATCGTCGTCGATGAGGAGGGCCGGTGGAGGCCGAAGCCGGAGGAGAGGGCGGAGGAGCCTGTGACTGGTGGGGTGGGCCATAAGTTGAAGGAAGAAAAGTGTGGAGGTGCGAGGCGGGACGCGAGTGCGGGCGCGGGCGCGGGCACGAATGCCGGCCGAACGCCGTCCAGGTCCTCGCGGGTGGTTATTGAGTTAGACAGCGATTAAGAGGCCAATCTCGAGCGAGCCGGAGGAAACGAAATAGTCGATCATATCGACTTCGGAACCACTTGACAACACGTCGGGACAGTAATCAGCGAACGCGGCCAGTTGCCGTTTAACCCAAAAGTTCTCTATTCACCACATGTCTCTGTCCTGTAATTGTCACCAAAAGTATAGTGATTGTCCACCTGACAGAAGAGTGGCATACGCGGATCTTCGGATCCAGATTCGGATCCCCATCATTACACAACATATTTTTCTCACCGGTATTTGCCCCTCTGGCGACACAAAACTTCGCCGCCAAAAGGCATGTGTCCGGTTCATTCAATGAGCCTTCTTTCCAGTTTCCTTGGGGCGTCCTATGAAAGTCTTCCCTTCGGCTTTCCGATACGGTTGCCTTCTACCGCCCGGTTGCCTGCCCACGTGCGGGGTGCGCATTCGCCTTGCTCGAATCACGCGGGACAACTGGCCAGGAGACTTCCAGCGTGGCTTTCTGCCTCCTATACGAGGCGTCGGCGGACAGCGCGTTTGCATGGTCGGCGCACGTCATTGTCAAGGGCGTATGCGGTCTCATTTGCCCCAGTCGGCAAGGCTAAGCGCTCTCCTCGTAAGGCTGAGGGGTGAAGCGACAGCTTGATTTCGGGCATCTCTGCTGTTATCTAGGTCTGGTTGCCTGCGGATGTCTCTTGAATTATGGTCTGGCGTTGCTTCACAAATGATGGGCAGGCGCATTCTATTGCGTGTACGTGCCTTTTTAATATCATTAAGTAGGTTTAGGCCTTTATGATTGTCAAAAATATCAGTGTATTGAGCACGTTTCCAAATTACCAAGCAGTGTGCCTTTTAGTATATGCGTCCTGTTTTGATGTTGATTCACTCTATAAGAAAACGTCAACATATTGAACAGTATGGGATGTCAGCCTCCAACAAGGAGACTGATGACCTATTACGTGCATCGGTGAACCAAAAATGTGCAAAGCTGCAGAATATTCCGCTACAGCTGACCAATCAATCAGATGCCGAGACCTCTACATGGGAGCCTCTGTCTTGGCCATGCAGGATAATCATGTGAGAACACCCCACATTCGCGGGTAGTTGCATCTTCATCACCCGCGTCGTGCCGCTCACGACCCCTAAAGGATCAAAGGCTGACGCCAAGGCTCCTCCCGAAGTGCAGGGGACGTCCTGGTTGGATGCGTCTTAGCCACTAAAAGCAATACGTGCTAACGGGTGATCACAGCAGCCACAGATAAGGTTGACGCCTCTATGGGACGGCACAGTTTGTAGTACGGCATTCAATGGCTCTAGTGCGGCGAGACTCAGAGCTTTTTCGGACCTTGGAAGTTAGGAAAATAACTCAAATTATATGACACCTCTGTGTGAAAGAACCTGCACGCATTGGCCAGTGTGCTTTCGTAGTAGGCATTGTATATGAATAGCGCATGTATGTACAAATTGCCAAATCATTAGCAGGGCTGGAAATAATTCAAGCAGCGAACCGTGTAGTACTTTTCTTCTCAACTAGATTACTTTAGGTATTGCAAAACATGGTCCTAGTTAAAACTAGTTAGCAGGCGGCCAATGTCGTAGCCTAGACGCAAGATGGGTGAGACATTACTGGAGGGCACTGCCAAAGAGCTTGATCCTGAGGCCCCCATTTTGTCAGCTGTGCTGTGCCTCAGTTTAACAACTATTCAGCACGGCTCAGTGACGGTTAAGACATGATGCATGATCTACAGGGTGTGCTTGAGAATGTATTGGCGGCTTGCCACTTCATACAACTGACCACACCCAGAACAACTACTCCTCATAGGCCATCTCCATTTCTCGGCGCATTTGACGCCGACCATGGAACGCCCCATAGAGCTGCAAGATTTGTGACTCAGTGTCGGGGTCCATTCAGTCTAAATCCAACAGTGGTCAAACAGGGGGCTGTTATCTGTAAGGGGCCACCCGTGTCCTGAGTTGTTCAATTATTTTTTACGCCGGGCCCCCTTCATGTCCTCGATAGCCTAGCGATAGCGGTTTTCTTCTTCGTGGAGCCTCATTGTGGTTGCCTTTTTGCTTCTTGTGCAACCTTTTAACGAAGCAACAAAGCGTGTGTTGCAGTGCTCGACGTGGTTTTGTGCGTGTAAGAACACTATTGGTAGCACTCGCAATTGGGCTGAAGCCGCGTCGGTCCATGCAGAGCAACATTAGCCTTGAGGATTGCTAGCGAGAGAATTTCTCGGACGCAAACGGCAATCTCGAGGGCATTAAATACCAGCTGTTACTCTCTCAACTTCCGGAGGGATTTCTAGGTCTGTCAAACCTCTCGTCTGGCTAGAAAACACGGTCGATCGCAAATTACAAATAGCTGTTCCAACTATGTGGAGCACATACTTGACCGGAGATGCCCAGAAGAACGAGCAAAGCCCTCGTCTGCCCATACACGTAAGTTGTCTCGAATGTCGTGGTTGACTTCGCATCTACTGTTTCTAAGTCCGGCCCAGGAATGCTCTTGCAAAATGCCTTCAGGAAATATGATTCCAGTGAGTTTTACTATCCTAGCAGACGAGTGAACCACAACAGCGTCCTCATTCTTTGTTCTAGGAACACCAAGAACGGAGCATTCCACCTAGCGGTACAGGAGGGGCATCTTCTTCAGGCGGTACTGGAGGGGGCTCTTCTTCAGGCGGGACTGGCGGGGGCTCTTCTTCAGGCGGGACTGGCGGGGGCTCTTCTTCAGGCGGGACTGGCGGGGGCTCTTCTTCAGGGGGCACTGACGGGGGCTCTTCGGGTGGTGATAGAGGGATATGTCCGCGCTGTCATAGAAGGACATGTCCAGGTGGTAATGGACGGGATTGTTCAGGCGGTAATGGATAAGGTCCTCCTTCACATTCTGAAGAGAGCTCTGGATCGGAATAAATTATGGTTTGTTCAAGTCGTTGGTTTACCCACATGAATTGGACTTTGGCAAAAGCAAATCGTCAAGCCGGATGCAGACTCGGCGTTTTGGCACAGATTTTTTGGTACATTTAAAGTACAGTAAACTTGAGTACGGTCTTTCTAAGTACTGATGCGTTGACAAATGGTGGGGTGGATTACGAACGTGGGATGCAGTAATGTTTTGCAGCTGACCTCGGCTAATGTCTCATATTGGTAAATTCAAGGCTCTACGGTCCCATCCCAATGATAAAGTGACACGCTACCTAACGCTTCGGTCGTGCAACCGGTCTCATGAAATCCCACAGTTGTCCGTACAACCCTGACAGACTGGGCGTCCTTATCTTGTCCGCCCGTTAGGCGTTTTCCGTAGAATCTACTTTTCCACTCTGCGAGATTCCGCTAGCTCTCAGCCTCGTCAGGCAACCAAATCGAAGCTCCAAGGCTTCTGGGAGGCTGTGGCCTGCGAAGAGGCCTTTATTAAAATGGACTTTCCAAAAAAAAATGTCGAAAAGGCTAGCGCAGAGACTCCGCTCCTAGATTCTTCTAGGGATGGTATGGAGGCCCTGCGAGGTGAGAGGCACTGGCACAACCAAGTAACTCTCGTATCTGAGCTGACTGTACCATAGTTGCGACATGCCCGCCTACAACAGCGGATTTCTTAAAATGGATTTTCACGCTTGGATTTTGGAAGCGCGAACCCCCAGTCGATCTCAGTGAGCGGATGAAAGTGCTGAACACACTCTGCTGTACGTCACCATTGGCTCTGGAGGCGTTTCTCGGAGCGGCACTAATATCGGCATAGTGGACGATTTCGAGGACGGATACCCTCGCTTTGCAGCATGGCTTGTCAGCGACCCCAATTTCACAATGTTTCGGCGCTTTAAATATATGCGTGCTCGATCATTGCTTCACCTCCAAGACAAAATTGCGATGCTTGAGGACAAACTGAAGAAGATGGATAAGGAGGATTTCGCGGCAGATCCTTACATTCTCGTAAGCCGACGATGGGACGAAGCTCAACCAAGCTCAAAACGAGATGAACTCATTTCGGAAGTCAATGTTCTGTTCAAAGAATACGGTACTACATGCTTCCTCTACAATAAAATTAACTCTAGGCTCTAACATCTACTCAGACCAGTTACTCTTTCAGCTCCAAAGCCTGAATGGTATTGAATCTCCGAGGTCGCGAAATTTTGAATCCGTCTTCAATGAGCTGGAGGAAAAGAAGCCTATGGTTCAAAGCGAACGGAAGACATTTTACCAGAAGGACGACTTCGTATCACTGGCAAATGGCAGAGAAAACACTTGGCTCCATGAAAAGATTGAGGACTTCCTCATACACCTGCCTCAAGGATTTGCTCAAGTAAGCTACATTTCCACCTAGACCGCACTGATAGTGTCAATTAGCTAAAATGTTTCATAGAAGCTGTTCTCAACAGAAGCACAGCGAAATCTCACTAACGATGAGAACATGTACTATTATGCACAAGAGCGCATCGAGCTTGTGGCGAAATTTATCACAATCATCGTCACGATAGTACTCCTCCTAGTACCTATCGTTCTCCTCTATTCTTTGAATATTGCACGAGAGTTTAGGATCGTGACAGTCTTTGGTTTCCTATGCATCTTTCCTGCAGCAATGGCGATGTGTACTCGGGCGAAGTATCATGAAATCTTTTCTGTATGTGCGGCATACTCTGCTGTCTTAGTCGTTTTCCTTGCTGTCCCGGGGTCTCATGATGAGACTGTGCCCTCTGCCTGAATATGCAGTCGATGTGCCGTTTGAACCTGAATTGAGTTTCGAAAATGCAGGGACATCCTGGTAGTTAGTGGGGTATGTGGAGTTATTAATGTCTATCTACTTGCTGTGTTTGGCAGGAAGTACCTGGATCCCGAAGCTAATGCATGAAGCTCACCGCTAGTTCGCGTAGTATAACCACCCCACATTCTCCCGCGAACGGGTGGGGGTATTTAAAAGATTTTCGCTATATTGATAAGTTCATGACCTAGTTTTTGTAAATCAATCGTAATGTTTGGTCCTTGTTAATGCAGATAACTACTTTTTTACCATCTAAGCACCATTGAATGGGCCACCAAGATGTCGTACAGATAAAGCGGTCATAGCACGCAATTGATGGAACGTGCTCGAATATAATGCTCAAATAGTCTCACTCGTTACTGAAAGCAGAAAAAAAAACTAATGCCATTCTACCGACGCCAAATCCTAAGCGGAAGAGTGGGATTTTTCCAGACAGCTACCGGACTGCGGGCTTTGTGGCAGTCACGTATGAACTGTAGTAACCAACTATCAGTCACAACTGTTATAAAACTGACAATGTGGACTTACAAGTAAGTGCCAATATTCATGCCGCCTTCTCTAAACTCCTCTTTTACTTTATCTAATAGATTCTCGATATCCGGAACTTTCCAGCCGTTCCGTGTAAAGAGCGCCAGTGTATAGGCCGACAGACCGCTTCCGAGCATAACAATTTCCATTACCCTGCCGATTTCCTTGAGGGTCTTATTTTCAGACCACGGTGTTATCGGCACTTGTTTGTCCATTTTCTTGACTTGTGCGAAGGGAAGACTGTCGAGAAAGCCGGGGAGAGCCGGGGAGATATCAAATTCGAGGCCCAATGAGTTTACGATGCGATTGAACTCGCTCTGTAGAAGGTTGACGCGGTTAATCAGATGGGACTGTTGAGCCTATCATTAAGAAGGGAAAACCAACCAGCCATTTCGCCGTGAAGCTATCCTGTGGAAGCGGCCCGTCACCGGACCATAGGTTCGTCCGGGCTTCAGAGACTTCGAGCTTGCCGCCCGGCTTAAGATGCCTTCCAGAGTGTCAATGGAAGAACAAGTCATGCGGGTGACAGTGAATCCGACTCACTTGTAGCATCTTTCTAAGAATTCTGGCCAGTTCAGAATACTGCCGCCCATGCAGCGCACATGGATAAAGTCGAAAAAATCTGGAGGGAAAGTCCACTCTTGTCGTGCGTCGTCGGTCTCAAACCTAACATTCGGAGGTGCCCTGGTTGCAAAACGTCTTAGTGTCTTGCACAGCAAAGGAGAAGCCTAGCTAATAGCAACTCACCACGGAGGTTGTATAGGACTCAAGTCAGTTCCGATGATCTCCGATTCTGGAAATTCGTCTCCCACTGCTCATTGGGACTGATTAGCGTGAGGCTTCCTTTGTTGTTTGACTACATCTGTCCAATACTGCGTACTTTCAATCGCCCATATTCCGGTACCGGTCCCAACGTCAAGGATACGCTGCGGATTTTCTAGTTCCGTCGCACACAGTCCTCCGCCCAGGGTAAGCCTAAACACATGATGGACTAAGTCGAGTCGGTCCTGCTCGTCTTCATCGTTCGGCAGGTACTTTTGCGGAACATTATTATCATTCCACAAGTGGTGATGTGCATGAAGGGGCGGCGTACATATTGTCCCGCCCGATAGGCGTGGTACCTCCTCCCATTCTCGTACTGGTAGTTGAAAATTGTGGATTTCACGGAACCGGTATTGGAGAGTAGGCTGTGGAAGTCTGACAGGCTTTCGTGGTCGACGGACTAACCATAGGGGCGAAAATAGAAATAACCACGACAGCGGTCAGCCTAGCGTGCTTTGCCTTTTTTTTTTCTTTTGACAGAGGGAATGCTTGCGCCCGCTAGAGATATTATGAATCCCCTCTAAATCGGCACGGGCCGTCCCGGGAGTTGGATTTTCCAAAGGGACTCGCGGGTCGGGGGCGCGCGCTCGGCAACTCACATCATCAGCGGCCAGCGTCGTCGTCGTCGAATCGACGCTCCGGGGCCGCTCGCTTGACCCGTCTCCCTGGGTACCAGCCATTTCCGCCAGCTCGGAAACGAGAGGGCGTTGGTAGACGACGAGGTCGGAGGGCTGGCTGCGAAGGCCTCAATACTTGGAAAGCCGTAGGAATCGGTCCCGTGGACACTCCGTTGGCGCCCAATTAGGTTTTTTGGCGGTGCCTGTGTGCGCACTTCGAGCGGGGTTTGCATACAGTGAGCCTTGGCAGCCTGTCGAAGGCCACGAACGGACGTAGTTAGCAGTTGGGAGGCCCTATTGCCGGGTAGAGTTAGTTTGGGGTTAGTGCCGTCCGTCAACTGAAATATTGAAGGGAATGCGGCACCCCACTCAATAGGAACGGACATTTTCTCGCTGAAGCAAATTGCGCGAGTGGCATTGGGAATGGAAATGTTTTTTTGAAATAGTAGGCCGTTAATGGGATCATCCCCCCCGCCCCGACAATTTTGCGCTGACTGGAGAAAGCATTGGACCCTTAAATCATGCTTTTGCTCTGCGTCCGTAATGAGACCAGTGTGGATTCGAAATTAGATTGAAAAGCCTTGGCTGTCTTAAACGACCTTTGAAATGGTCTGCCATGACAGGAATTATTCTTGAAGCGACCTCGCGGTGAAGGGGACAACATCATAGCTGTCTGAACTAGTTATGCTGCGACGACGCTTTCTTTGGTATTGATCTCCCCAAAAGGCCTAGGCAAACTGAACCTCTTGAGAAAGGAACCAATGTCTTGTGATATTCGAGTTAAAACATCTACCGCCGCGGCTACAGTTAGAAAAGTTGCCATACATGGTATACGCTTAAAGCCCATGTGAGTTGGGGCAAAAGCGAGACTTGTGTATCCTGACCGTCCGCGGTGATCCAGGAAAACCTTAGTCTCTTTCTTGGTCTGGATTGTCTGCGTGCCTTGAATTGTGTGTGCGACCACAGTACTAGTGTTTCGCCGTTCTCTTTTTGAGCTTCTTGACACAACAAACGAACGGAGTGCAAAATCCGGTGCGCATGTCGAGCGGGTGTCGTTGACTAGTTGATAAACGCGGAAGAGCACTAGTGATTACGTCTAGCCGACAATCTTGAAGACAGTACCGCAGTCGACGACAGAAGGGTGGTGAGCATACAAGGTTCTATTCCGTGGAGATTCCTGCGCGCCATATGTAGTATAACGTGATGCCCTCGAGTCCAAACAAGTCCCAACTCCGTCCATGTTTGCAAAGTGCCAAATGCACCCCTGGGTGACACCCCCAGGAATTTTATATTACAGTGCCAACTAGCTTCCTTCTCCTACCTCCTCTTATTGTCTTATGTACCTGCCTTTTTCATCTAGACCCAACTTTGCCAGGTTCTCCTTCCTCTCCCGATCCTTCTCTTCCTTCTCCCTCTTCCTCTGCTCTCTTGTCTGGAACCACTCTTCCCGCGCGCGATCTTGCTCCTCTAGTGTTGCCTTGGACAACATGCACGAATTCATAGCCAGTCGCTGCTGCCGGCACTTCCACGACGCGGTAATGGTCCGACCCGTGGTACACGTTGCGTATTCTGCATTGAGCCCAATTAGCAACTCCGCCTTCCATATACCTTATTGCCCAGTGGACGCCTATAGCCCATGTCTATGCATCGCTTGATATCCCCTCTCGCTCCCGTTCCGATGCCCGCGAAGTCCTAGGCTCCAGCATACGCACCTCGTATCAGGTCGGCGCACTGCGCTCGCACGCGCTTGTAGTACGTCTGCCTGACCTCATTCTCCTGCGTCGCCGACAGCGGCACCGGATTCCGCGACGGCACGTCGGTCGGCTGGGTGGTCAGGATCGTCCGCGGGGGCGGCTCCGTCGAGGCGCCGCGTGCCATCTGGGGGAAGGTCGGTCGGTGGTGCGGTAGCGCGTCCTTTGTACGAAAGCAGGAGGGTTGGGCGTAACTGCAATTTTTGTAGGTGAAGGTGAAGTTGCAGTTGCCGGTGCTGAGATGCGTTGATGATGGTGGTGCGGCGGGTCGCCGTGCGATGCCCGGTATTGACTCAATTTTGCTCACCTGCAGAGAGCTTCCGTCGAACGATCGCGCCGCGCTGCGGGCCGGGGAGCTTGGAGTACTACCTACGTAGGGATTGGCGCCTCTGGGGAGCAACTTCGGCTTGATACGGAATGCTAAGCGAGCGTAAAGCATTCCGACGCTAATATTCGAGCGGCTACGTGCTAAAATAACAGTACTAAAAAACAAGTCCGGAACTCAGGTGCTGAGTGTGGTGGAATAGGATTACTTCTCTCCGATCTCGACATCCATTGTCTGTCAGGCCGTGGCAGCTTCATACTATATAGACTAGCGACTATTCGACCATTTATTTGTTCGCCACTTGTTTTCGACCGTAAAGTTCTGAGCTAGAGATTCTATGAATTCCATTGAGCGGTCATTAAGGGTACAAAGCAGGGTTTTGAGGTGGAACGCCAGTCTCACATCCACTAGCGCCTGCTTCGGGACCTCGGACCAGCTGTTTTTCTCCAAAAGGACATTGGTCGTCCGCTTACTACTCCCGTTGCCATGTGACAACATACGCACATCGCGACCGTGCCCCATTTTATAACGCTGGCGGCCGGCGAATAACGGTAAGTTTGAGAAGAGAAATTAGGACATTCAATGGAGAAGCAGAAGCGAGTCCATAAATCGGCTTAATTCTTCAGTTCAGTTTCGAAAGGAAACGTACACACGCAGCAGCGGAGTTCTCGCGCCCACTTTCCTCTATTGAAACCATGCACATTCCTAGACGCACGTTTCTCATCTCCGGCGGCGCATCCGGTCTCGGCCTTGCCACTGCCCGCGGCTTGCACGCCCGCGGCGCCGCCGTCGCCATTCTAGACTCGAGCGAGGAGGCTGGCGAGGCAGTCGTGGCGGAACTCGGGCCCGAACGCGCTCGGTTCTTCGAGACAGACGTGTCGGACGAGACGAGCGTTGGCGATGCGGTCAAGGGAGTGGTGGAGTGGGCTAAAAGTACTGATTTCGAATTGGGAGGCGTCGTCGCGGCTGCGGGAGTGGGGCTCCCTGGGAAGGTGAGTCTGGGCATGTTCACTCTGAGATACGTTGATAGGGGAGCCATGTGAGGCATTCGATTTCAGTTCGACACTCTACTAGCACAGAGTTTCGCGAGTATTCTGTGTATTACAGATTTCTAACATCGGCAACAGATCGTCGACCGAAATAACGAGCCCCTCTCGCTCTCCAGTGTCAATACCGTCTTCGGCATCAATGTCCGCGGCACCGTAGACCTAATCCGGCAGACCGTTCCGCATCTCGTCAAGACTTCTCCTGGAAACCCTGATGGCGAGCAAGGCGTTCTGATTCTCGTCTCGTCATCTGCCGCGTTTGAGGGCCAGCAAGGTCAAGTCGCCTACTCGGCTTCCAAAGGTGCCGTGGCGTCCATGACGCTGCCCCTGGCGCGGGATCTGGCGCAATACGGCATCAGGGCCGTTGCCATCGCGCCGGGCTGGTTCGAGACCAAGATGACGAGCCTTATGAATGAGAAGACGAAGAAGAGTCTCGAGCGAGTCATGGAGTTTCCGAAGAGGCCGGGAGATCCAGAGGAATTTGCTAGGTTGGTGGTGGAGGTGGTGGAGAACGGGATGTTGAATGGGACAGTGATAAGGCTAGATGGGGCTCTGAGGATGCCGAGCAGGTTATAGGTTCGTGCTTTGTTGATTCATCGAGCTTTGTTTGGCCTTAGAAGCATACGAGTAGTTCGGACGCGGATGAGAGCCGCGCAACTCCCGCGCCTTTTCTCTTCGGATAATTAAGTCGAAAATTATGCTAGCGCTTTCTCTCTCGAATCTTGAACTTGACGCCGTTCTTGTTGACCCCGCCGATGCTGTTGCTCATACGCGCCCGCTGCTTCTCCAACTCCTGTTCTGCAATCTCCAGCTGCCTTTCCTGGTCCCTGAGAGCTTGTAGTCGATGTAACCTCCCCACGCGCTCTCGCGCTAGTTTCTTCCGCATTGCCCGCTCTTCTTTCATCTGTTGATATTCCGCCTCTATGGCCTTGCGTGACTTCTGTTGCTGTGGAGCCACCGCCACATCTTCATCGTCATCCTCTTCATCTATCTCGTCTTCTTGCTGCCGCCTCGGCCTATTCCAACTCCTTGACAGCCCTTCCTTGTCCGTACCAAACCATTCTTCCGGCCTAAATCCCTTCTGCTCCTCCACATCTCCCACAAACACCGTGTGCTTCCCCTTCTTCTTCCCACCCCCCACTCCTTTCAAGCCCATGACGCCCTCCCCCTTCTCTTCTACCATGAACCCTTCCTCCAACTTCTCCCGCTCCCGCCGCGCCCGCTGCAACATCGTCCGAATGTACCCCGCATCCTGCGTCTTGAGCAGCCGCACGACGTCCTCGCTGAGCGCCTTGTTGCCGCGGTCCGCCAGTCGCTCGCCGTGCGCGCCCGTCCGCGCCGACATCATGGCGAAGTGGAACTCATCCGGGTTGCGGTCGGCGGCCTTTTGGCGGAGCGCCTTGAGCTTGGTGGCTTTGGCCTTGTGGTCCTTGGCGCGCAGGGCGTAGTCCTGTTGGAAGTCGTTAGCATCGCTCGCGTTATTTTCGCCCGTGGCTTTGAGGGCGGGAGCGTGTCTTGACCTTGTGTTTTTCGAGGATGCCCCATTTTTGGCGTTCGAGGGGTTGCGCGCGCTCGCGGTGGTTGCGCCGCTGGACGGCGTTGCGCATGGATGACATGGTTGTCGAGGTGGGATTGGAGTCTAGTAGGAAAAAAGGCAGGGTCGAAAGGCGCCTGATGGGCGCCGAAGAACAGTCGCTCTACTGATATCGAGCGATGTCGTTGCTTGAGCTGTGGCTCTCGGCGTGTCGTCGGCAAGAAACGGGAGATGGGTACACACCCACATACGAGCTGGAAATTTCGCGGTGCCAAGATTTCGTCGGCGTGGATCTAGCCGGCGCGACCTGCACCGCCACCGGCCCGCGAATGTGTGGCGCGCCCGGGGGTCCCCTTGCCTCGACGCCTGAACACCCAACAAAGAGCCTCGCAGGTGGGCCACGACGAACCACTTCCATCAACCAACCTCTTTCAGAGGGGTTTTTTCATCAAGCCACGTCCTTGGGGCACCATGGCGTTGCCAGAGGATCCAGCCTCGGTCCTCGAGCAGTTCATCCATGACGGTGCGTCTATGCAAACTCGGTGTCATCTCATAGATGCCACGCGCTCGCGCCCGAGTCGGGTTGACCCATGTGGCTAATTTGCTGTTACTCGCAGCCGCCAACTTGCCCGCCGAAATTGCCCACCTTTTCGAGGAGATGCAGGCCAAAGAGCGCGAGATCCAGGACTGTCGCAACAATATCAACTCGCGCGACCAGAGCTTGCAGAAGTTTATCAAGCTGAACGGCTGCGTCAACAAAAACCAAAAGGAGGAAATGTACACCAAGGCCATTCTTCAGAACTTCGATCGAGCCCAGGTCCTTCAGGACGAGAAGATCGCACTGAGCGAGAAGGCGGCTGTTCTTGTACGAGGACTCCTTTCTATCACTTCTCACTTACGTGACCCAAGAATATCATTATGTTCTTATTTTCTACACCCAGTTGACTCAAGCTGGTATCTAACTATATGCTAATCACGTGCCTCATAGCTGGACCGCCACCTCAAGCGTCTCGACATCAAGATCCGCGACCTCCAATCCGAAGGCGCCCTCTCCCTGGACCCGGCCTTCCCGTCCTTGCTCCGCAACTCGGCCGGCAACCGCGCCCCCATCGCGTCCGCCGGCGGCAGCACCGGCGCCAACACGCCGCTGCACCCGCTCTCCATCAACACGACGACGGCCCTCGCCGGCGGCAACGCGGCCGCCGGCGGCTCCGCCAGCATCGCCCACGCCGCGGCGCGCGCCCGCCTCGGCAGCGCGACCGCCCACACCCCGGCCGGCCGCCTCGCGTCCCCGGCCGCGGCCAACGCGTCGACGCCGCACCCGCTGTCCGCGACGACGACGCACGCGGCGGACGGCGCGCCCGGCGCGCCCGGAGGCGGCAACGGCGGGCGGCAGGCGTCCGAGGCCTCGGCCACCGGCGGCGGCGGCGGCGGCGGCGGCAACGGCGACGGGCCCAACAGCAAGCGGCGCCGCCCCATGGGCAGCCTCGGCGCCCTGCCGGGCGTCCCGTCCAATCTGGGCCGCCAGTCGTCCCTGGGGCCCGGCACGCCCAAGCCGGGCACGCCCGGCGGCGGCGGCGGAAGCGGCAGTCGCGCCGGTAGCGCGGGGCCTGGCGCTCGTCCCAACGGCAAGAAGCCGCCCCCGGGGGCGACGTCGGCGGGCGGCGGCGGCGGCGGCGGTGGCGGCGCGTCGTCGCGCAAGGTGGCGCCGCAGGCGCAGATGCGCAAGAAGTTGAGTAAAGGCGTTGTTGGCTCCGCGAACAAGAAAATGGCAAAGAAAGGTCAACTTATGGGTGGTGCAGCAGCGGCGGCGGCGGCAGCAGCGGCGGCGGCAGCGGCAGCGGCGAGTAAAGGGTCGCCGTCGACGACCGGGGACGACGAGAGCGCGCTGAGCGAGGTGGACGGCGCGAGCGAGGACGAGAGCGTGTCGACGGCTGAGGTGGGTGCGAGGGGCGGTGGGAGCGGCAGTGGCGGCGGTGGTGGCGGCGGTGGCGGAGGAGGAGGTGCGGGCGTGGGGGGGCCTCATGGCCCTGGGGGCGTGGCGGGAGGTGATGAGGACGCGGGCCACGGCGACGAAGAGGATAGCGACGATACCAAATATTGCGTCTGCCGCAACGTGAGTCACGGGAACATGGTGGCGTGCGACAACGAGGCGTGTCCGTACCAGTGGTTCCACTGGAGCTGCATCGGCATCACGACGGAGCCGGTCGGCGACTGGCTGTGCGAGCACTGCCGCAAGCTGCCGCCGCACGAGATAAAGAAGGTAAGGTAAGATGGGTGTGAGGTGTGTGAGGTGTGATGATGACGAAAGGCAAGATGCCAAGTCTTGTGGCCGTTTGGGTTTTGAGTTTCGAACTCTGCTGGCCCGGGGCTCGGGAAAGTGTGGGGAAATGCTTATGGGCGCTTGGGGGTTTCTTGGGTTCGTCTTGGGAAGACTTGACTTTTGACCTACGGCTACGACGACCAGCGCCGGGATTTCGCTGTCCATTTTGCCCTTTTGCCCTGCTAGGCTCCCGAATATGCCCTTGTGTGAGATTCGACGCGGCGCAGGGTTGGATGGGTACTCCGTACACTTTGACGATTTTGACATGTGGAGTTCTGGAGTCATTGGCTAAGGGCTGGGAAATGCCCGAGAAGATTTTGCTTTTTTCCCTTTCGTCTCACCAGCCTCGGAGACAGCTTTGGGCCTTTTTTTTTTTTTTTTGTAAGCGTCGACCGAGGAACTGTCATCTCCGTTTCGCCTATGCGCCCGTTCACGCCAATCTACTTTCCGGCAGCCTTGTACATTGACAGCATTTTCAATCTGGATAGCACAAGACATATAAAGCCTGACCGCAATTTTGGCTCATCGGGAAGGCTGGGCGTTCATACTGACCGTCTAGGGCAAACCTGGAAGCGCATCTTTCGGCGGCGGAGCCACTTCAGCAAATGAGCTTCGCTGTCCTGCAAGGGCGGGACTGGAGACAGGGGGTTGCAAAGGGGCGCACGCGCGACTGGGGTGACCGACCTTGCCAAGCGTCCGCTGTTCGAGATTCCAGAAAGCCACAAAGCCCGGCCTGTGGCGGGCTCCACCGCACGGCCGCGAGAAGAAAAACAGGCTGAAGAAATTTTCTTTCTGGCGGTTTGTGCTGCGCTAAGAAAGGAAGCTCGAGGCAGACAGGACCGACCGGCCGAAGAATGATAGCGCGACGCTGACGGCAGAGGGCAGCCCTCGCGCGCCAGAGTGTGCTCGGTGCATTTTGCAATGCAGAAGCCTATTATTATCGCGCGGGAATCACGCGGGCTGTCGCGCAGGTATGTATGTAAAGTTGGGCGGCCGATCGATTTGGGCGGTCTCGGGGGTTTGGGTGGGCGCCGGTAGGGCACGCGGGAAGCTTGACCGGGGCCGGCAGCCGGGGCCCTTCTTGGCAGGCGCGATAGGGGGTCGCTGGGGGCCAAGCACCTCCCGCCGCGCGCTCCTTCCCCCGTTCCCTTTTGCACGTCGCGTCCGCCCATCGTCGCTCCCTTGAGGGTCACGCGAAGAAGTCGCTTCCTGTCCTTTCTGGCCCGTGGTGCTTTCCCTCTGCCGTGGTGCTTTGCCTGCGTCCTCGCCGCCGTCTTTCTGCGCGCCCTGCGCCCGCATTCCTCTCCCCCCTGCCTATCGTGTCGCAGCGGCCACCCGCCCGCGAGTAATCGTAATTGTATTATAGGCCCGCTGGAATTCGAGTCGTCCGTCACCCGTCCCGCGACGTGGCACCGGCGCCAGCTGCGTTCCAGCTGCGGCCTTCTCTCGTCTGCGAAACCCCGAACCACACCCCCCAGCTCCGCCGCTCTCTACACTTGCCGTTTCACCTCTGGCCGTGCCCCCGACACCACCGGCCGGGCACCCGACCGCGACCGGCCGCGCCTCCGCCTTTCGTTTTCCTGGCCTTGCGGGGCAGTCGCAGCGGCGACCCGAGGAAGGGAGAAGGGGGGAAAAGGCAAGCGCGCGTCTGCTGTGCCAGGCAACAAGGGCCTTGTTCGGCAGGACCCTTCGGAGGCGGGAGACGAGAAAAGGGAAGGGAGCCGACAGCGTCGCAGGGACGTGTGTTGGCGCAGCCTTCCCGATTGGGCGCGCGCTTTGTGCCGAGCCCGCCCTCGCCGGCCCTTCTTCTCACACACCCTAGCCCCGACGTGCGGAACGAAACATCATGAACGGCCGCGGCAGCAGCGGCGCCGGCGGTGGCGCCGGCCCTCTCTCCCCCGTCTCTGCCGAGAGCACCGACTGGTCGCCCTTGACCCGCTACCAGAACCTCCCCAACGGCGGCACCGACTCCAAGCCGCCCTTCCCTCCTCCTCCTTACTACCCTTCCTCGCAGAACTACAACCCGCAGCAGATGCCACCTCCGTCGCGCGGCCAGCTGGTCACCCCCCCGCAGTCGGTCCACACGAGCGCCAGCACGAACTCGGATGCGGGCGCCATGCCCAACGGCATGGGCGGCGGCGGAGGAGGAGGAGGAGGTGGTGGTGGTGGTGGACGGGGCAGCAGCAGTAGCGGTCTCGGCGGCGCCGGCGGCCCTCGCGGCCGCACCGCGTCCAACGGCAACCCGTCGCCGCCGAGCTCCATGTCGCGCACGAGCGACGGCAGTGGGCTGTACGCGGCGAGCAACGCCGACAGCGTGACGAGCCGCAAGGCGCAGCTGCTCGAGGAGTCGCTGGCGGAGCACTACCGCGTGCTCAAGGGCTACCTGGGCGCGTCGTCGATGCGCGACGAGCGCGGCAACCCGCAGCAGACGCGCGCCCGCGACAAGCTGCTCCGGCTCTCGGCCGTGCAGTTCCAGGAGCTCAGCACCGACGTGTACGATGAACTGCTGCGGCGCGAGGACGAGCGGAGCCGTGGCCCCGGCGGTGAGCCCAAACAACAGGCCGCCCCGACGCCGAAGTTCCTCCTCCCGAGGGACAACTTCCACCCAAAGCGCAACCAGGCCCGCCAGAAGCTCTCGACGCTGCCCTTCGACCGCTTCCGCCAGCTCGCCACGGACGTCTACTTCGAGCTCGAGCGCCGCTTCCCCCGCTTCACCGTCGGCGCGCCCGGCGCCGGGCCCGGCGCCCTCGAGCGCTCGCAGAGCCCCGCCCTCAGCATCGCCAGCTCGCGGTCCGGAACCAGGCCCGGCGCTGGCGGCGCTGGTGGCGCCGGCGCCGGCGGAGGCCCGCCCAACGGCATGGCGCCTCCTCCGCAGGGGTTCCGCGGCTCCGCGGGCCGGGGAGGACCGCCGCCGCCGCCGCCCATGGGATATCGCAACGGGCCGCCGGGGCCGGGCGGGCCCATGGGCCCGCCCGGAGGTGGACGAGGTCCCGGGAACGAGTTCGGACGCCCGCTGCCGAAGACGTTTCAGAGCAATACGATCATTCCGAATAAGAGCACCATGGTGGAGGACGATGACGATCAGAGCGACGCGGAGGAAGAGGAAGAGGAGGAGGAGGATGCGTTTGGGTTGGAGAGGGCGGCGACGAGGCAGAGTGGGCAGAGTGGGCGGAGTAAGAGGACGACGGGGAAGAGTTTGGGGGCGAGTGGGGCCGAGGTATGTCGCTCTCGTTTTTGTGTTCCCTTGGGGAATTTTTTGTGCTTTCTTTCGTTTACTTGCGTGTGCAATGTTTGGTGGAACACATGTGGACTGACGCGGGACGTTGCATTAGGTCACGCATTTGCAGACACAAGTGTCACAGTTGGAGCAGAAGGTGCAGAGGCTGGAAGGCGAGGTCGAGGGGAAGGATAGGCAGATTGACGACTTGCAGGCTGCCCATAGAGATAAGGATAATGTTCGTTTTCACCAGTCCTTCGGAGTCTTGGGCTTTGGTCTCATCTCAATCCGCTGACTGTTTGTGCAGGATCGGGCCGAGTTCGAAGACTTACAGCAGAATCTGGAGAGGAAGCTAGCCGAGGCGCAGGATCTAAATGAATCACTGCGCTCGGAACTTGACAGAGTGCGAAACGACAATGCCAGCATCGAGCGGGAACTGCGGTCTCAGTTGAATGAAGCCAGGGAAGCTTCCCAGGGCGTCTCTTCCGGCGACGAGTGGCGCGAGAGATACGAGTGCCTGGAAAGGGAGCTCAACGAGCAGCAACAGGTGACGGAGGATGTGCGGAAAGAGGCCGCGCAGTTCCTGTCGGAGATGCGGCTCCTGTCCGATCGCAGCTCGGTCGCGCTTGAGAAGGAAGAGCGGCTGGCACAGCAAATCATCCAGCTGGAGACCGAGGTGAAGGACTGGAAGTCACGCTACGCCCGGACGAAAACGCAGCTGCGCACGCTGCGTGCCTCGTCGATGGGCCTCTCGGTGCAGACGCCTGACACCGGCTCGTACTCGCGCGACGGCGGCGCCTTCTCCCACCCCGATGGCCTCATCAAAGACGTGCACCTGACCAAGTTCCAACTTGGCGTCGACGAGCTGCTGCAGACGGCGCGTCGCGACGAGCCGATCGCGGTGCTTGACTGCATGAAGGGCATCGTCGTGTGCGTGCGCAACATCACTGCCGACGTAGACGAAGGCAAGGCGGCGCAGAAGCTGGCTGGCGTGAACGGGGACTCCCCGTCGTCCTCGCCGGAATCCGCCAAGGCCATGGCCAAGCTGAAGACGCGCCTCTCGGCCACGGCGAACAACCTCATCACGGCCTCCAAGAACCACGCTGCCGCCGGCGGCCTGGCGCCTGTCTCGCTGCTCGACGCAGCCGCCTCGCACCTCACGACGGCCGTGGTCGAGCTGGCCCGCGAGGTCAAGGTGCGGCCGACGCCCGAGGGCGAGCTCGTCGCCGCAGACGACGACTACGCCGACCTGGCGTCGGTAGGCGCTGGCGGCGGTGGCGGCAAGGTCCAGCGCCCCTTCTCCCGCAGCCAGCTTTCGAGCGGGGGCAGCTATTATGGCGGAGGCGGCTACGGCGGGCAGAACGGCGCCGGGCTCCGGTCATCGCACTCGCGCGATCGGTCCAAGGGCAGCGTCGACTCGACGACGTATAGCGGGGCCAGCTCGCCGATGCGGCGGGGCGGCCCGGGTGGAGGGTGGACGGCGAGCCGGTCGAGCGACTACGGGTACGATGGTGGGAGGGGAGGGAGCGTGGGGTTGGGTGTGGGGGGGATGGGGGGCTTGGGAGGAATGGGGTCGGTGCAGGAGAGTGGATTGGAGGAGTTTAAGGTGCGTGCCTATTGATTGCGAGAGAGATAGTGGGAGCGTTTCCCAAGGGGTGGCTGAGGCTGTGTTTGTGAAGGGGGGCTTGTGGGAACAGAAGCTGTGTTTCGTCTTGTTCGCTTGTGCTGTGTTGTTGGTGAGTGGAGGGAGTTTTATTGTTTTGGTGGTTATGGTTCGTTTGGAGTATGTCTTTGTGCGTGAGAGTTTTGGTAGTCGTTTTATGTACGCATGTCACGTTACGTGTAAATGGCGCAGTTGGCGCGCTTTCCTTGTACACTTGCACCCACCTCTGCTTTTTCGTGGCCCGGTTCTTTTTGCCCCTGAAGTTCCACCAATGCTGACTGTTTCTCCTCCCTCTTCTCCCCCGGCCCCGCAGAACTACCTCGAGGACCAAACCGCCACCCTCGTCCACAACATCCAACCGCTCGTCCACCTCATCCGGTCGCGCCCGGCCTCGGGCGCCGCCATGTCGCCCGACGAGCAGCGCGCCGTCGCCGCCCACGTCCGCGACATCGACGCCGCGGTCCGCGACATCGTCGAGCGTACGACCGCCGCCATGACGTCGTCGTCGTCGCCGCGGCGCCCCGGCAGCGCGCCGCTGGCCCGGCACGCGCCGCCCGTCGTCAGGGCGCTCGAGGAGTGCGCGAGGGGCCTGGCGGAGGCGCGGACGGGCGAGATGGCGCCGGTGGCGTTCCGGATTGCGAGGATCATGAAGGTGAGTTTTTTTTTTTGTTCGGTTGGGAAGGGAGG
>MU001678.1:0-15037 GCA_010093515.1 Lineolata rhizophorae | reverse complement strand
GGGGGGCGTTGGAGAGGGTTTTGCGAGACGGCGGACTGAGTGGCTGACTGGTTGCGTTTCCGGCAGGAGCTGGTTCTTCGCGTGGATAAGATCGAGAGTGGAGAGGTGACTGAGGAGACGTCGTTGCCGAGTAAGTTCGATTGAGGAACGCCCGGGAGGGGGGGGGGGAGAGGGTCGAGGGGCGCCGCTTTGGGACCGTCGTGGATGGATGGACGCGTGGTTATGACGCTCATGAATTGCATTCGCTTGGTGGATACCGACACGTGCGCGGCTTAATTACACCGCCCGGTTATCTGGTGCTAGCTGGGACGGCGGACTTTTCTCCCTTCGGCCGGTCGATAGTCCGGGACGTAAACATTTTTTCGTTTCAATCGTTTTGGTTGGCATCCAGCTTTTTTTACATTTTCCCCAGTGGAACACATCTTTCGTCAAACTGTTCTCATGCGGATATATACCCCCTGATATTGATAGGGCTTGTGTCGACCTTCTCGTTTTGATTGTACTATAATGCACAGACGATAGGAGGACGGGCGGACGGACGAGGCACTTGTTTAATCTTTCACTTGTGGGGGGGGATAGCTGGGTTGGCTAAAGGGACCTTGTTTGCTATGCAGACATGGCGAATGAAACAAGCAGACTCTCGCAGTCGCTATTGGAGACAATGCTAGTTCATGCAAAGGAGAAGCATCTCTGTTCCGTGAATTTAGGTTTGGAGTATTCAAAAAGTAGTGGGATACGACAACCATATCCAGGACGTATCTTCCAGAATGTACACAGCACTAAGCGGGCCGGGTAAAAGAGAAGGGGGAATCATGGAATAGTTGACAACACGGTAGGGGAAGTACATAAGTTCGAACGAACCGAAAAAGGGATCTCTTTCCTCAAGATCTACCTTCCAAATATCTTTAGCTCGAAATATCGAGTCACAGCATAACTGGTCGCGGCGAACGCAAACGCCAACTCGAAACCGACGTCACCACCGTACGGCGCCTCGCCCGCATGCAGTGCGATGGGCCCGACCCACCAATTCTGGCTCATACCCGTAACCGCGCCCGCGACACCGCAGCAGAAAGCAAACACGGCGGCGATGCCCGGCGGCAGCTTGCCCGGCCTGTCGTAGATCTCGGGGCGATAGCCGCCGAAGCCGCGCTTGTAGAGGAAGTGATCGGTGAGGGAGACGCCCTCGTAGATGGCGAGCCAGTAGGCGATGCAGTTCATGAAGTTCTCGAGCACGTCCTCGAAGTGGGAGTAGCCGGGGATGGAGATGGCGACGTAGGCGCAGGTGCCGACGAGGGTCCAGACGAAGCGCGGCACGCGCTGCGTGGTCCAGCGCGACAGCACCTGCAGCGACAGCGCGACCGAGTAGATGTTGGGGCAGTTGTTGGCGATGATGGACAGGGCGAGGATGACGAGGCAGAAGCGGCCGAAGTCGCCCAGGGGCGGGAACAGCACGGCGCCCAGCAGGCCGCCCGTCCCGGACGCGTCGTAGCCTTCCTGGTACCGGTTGTCGCCGTCGTCGATGGCCGTCGCGCTCATGATGGCCACGCCCAGCATCTCGGTGAAGAGCAGCGGCACGATGAGCCCCAGCCAGGTGCTGAAGAAGACGAGGCGCCGGCTCTGCGTCACGGGCTGGTAGACGGTGTAGTCGGCCGAGTAGCTGGCCCAGCCGGTCGCGAAGCCGAAGACGACGGAGCCCATGCTGAGCACGGAGCCGAGCTCCGACGTGCCGGCGCCCATGGGGATGTTGACAAAGGCGCCCGAGTGCGCGAAGACGCCGAGGATGATGAGGAAGATGATGAAGGTCGGGATCCAGGACCAGAACTCGTACGCGTGCACCACCTTGTAGCCGAAGAGCGTCACGAAGAAGGTGCACACGGCGATGATGATGATGCCCGCGAAGCCGGGAACATCGTTGTTGACGGCGTGGATGAGCTGCGCGCCGACGATGCAGTTGACCGAGGACCAGCCGATGCAGGCGAGGATGTTGAGCACGGCGACTGAACCAAAAGTGACCAAGTCAGTGGGACTGGGGCTGGATGCCTGGTCTACATTGCAACAACATTAAAAGTGCCTAGGCCTAGGCGGAATTGACTTACCGAGCTTCACTCCCCACCAACCGAACCAAAAGCGCGACAGCACCATCTGGCGCAGCCCGAAGCGCGGGCCGAATGTCGAGTAGTAGGCCACGGGGATCACGCCGAGGAGATTGAAGAACAGGACAGTGAGGATGGCATCGACGAAACCCAAGTAGAACAGCGACTTGGCCAGAAGGCCAATGGCGAAGGAGCTAACGACCATGTTGCATGCGAGCCACTGCCGATTGAACAAAGGCTGAATTAGCTTCCCAGTTTCCCAACTCGAAAAAGAATAGACTGGAAAACAACAGAGTTGTAGCAGCAACAACTCACCATCGACCCTACGTTCAGATATGAAGTATCGGTACGCTCATCCTCGGGCACGCGCTCAACGCCGCGCTGCTCGATCTTCAGCTTGCCGGCCAGCCGCTGCAGCTTAGCGTAGAGGCTGTCACCGTACTCGAAGCTCTCGCCGTGGACGGCACCGCCTTCGTCGACGAAGGAGGGCCGTTTGTTGTCGTAGCCATCGCCTTCCGTCTCCACGCCGTACTTCTCGATGTCGTTGGCGTAGGCCGCCATTGTTGCTCCCCGGTGTAGCTAGGGATTCTCAGGACACCTGCGGTGGCGATAAGAGACTGGTTCGATTGACGTAAGGAGGGAGAAAAAGCTGGATCTGCCCAGCTCTAGGAGTTGACTGACAGAGTCCTCCGGCGGGTTGAAGCCAGAGCGTTGAAGAAGCACTCTGAACACAACAACGCGAAAACAGAAGAAATGCCTTTAAAACACTCGAGAGCAAAACCACCACGAAGTGTCAGTCCCAAGACGACGGTAACAACAAAGGGCCCTGAATAAATATATGTAAGGGCGGACGGCAATCGCCCGCCCAGATAGCGGGCGATCGCCCGACACCAAGACCAAAGGTGGAGAGAGAAAGCGGGAAACGATCTCCATCTTGATTCCTGCGCCGCCGCCGAGACGAATGACCCGCGTTTTCGCAGCTCGCCGATAATGCTTGCTCCTCCACGTTCGTAAAATCCCCTTCCCCCCGGCCCTTTCAAGGGTCTGGCGTAGCTCGTGGTTGGGCCGCCGCCCTGGCTGCTGATAAGCCTAGGCTCGATAAAGTACCGACGGCCGTGAACTTGCTCGCTGTGGGCCCGGCTCAGGTCAAGCTTTCGCCCAGGCCGGGCTGGAACCGTGCGCCGCGCCAGCCACTGGGTCACCCTGCATCCTGGGGCATTTCGGCGGCGTTTAGTTGCTTAGGCAGCGTGCCATCGTCTCGTCGTGGTTCCCTGGTGGCGAGCCCCGACGCCCTGGCGCCGGTTGCCGAGGGCGCGGGATGGGATGCGTGATAGGTACCGGTTGGTACCTCGGGTCGCTGCAGTTGGGACGAGCCTGGGACCAGACGAGCTAGGGGGAGAATGAAAACAGCCATCTTTTGCAATAATTGTCCTTCTGGTTGAAAATAAGAATCTAGAATTGCTGTGCTCTGCACTTCTATCTAAATTATTGTCATCTACGCACAACTAGCGGCATGGGCTCTAGCTCTAGTATTAGAAGCACGATATCTTCTCAAGTACATTGAAATTTACTACTGTAAACCAATTGACAAACCCCTTCCAACGCCTTGCGATTTACGGGCGACGTACGGAATACAACCAATGATACACTTCCGGATGAAAATGCTGTCCTGCCGGGGGGGTTGGGACGTGACGACAACATGTGGCGGAGACGAGCGGCGAGGACGGCGAACGGCGAAATCACCGAAAAACGAACGATAACGCGCCAGCTTTGATACATACTCGTCTGGCCGGCTGAGGCGAACGAAGATGGGTCCAACCAATTGCGCTGTTCAACTGGTCAATGGCCCTCGAGGGCGCTCGGCAATGATGCCGCGGCACCTACCTAGTGCATGCAACGTCGGTTCTGTGGGCCTGTAAATGTGTCGTCGGGTTTTAGTACCTTCCTGAAACCCAATCAGATGAGAGGAAAAAAAAACGAAAAGAACAACAGAAGAGAATTAAAGCTTTGTTCGTCCGCGTGGGAGCCCGGCCAAGAGTCACCGTTGGCAGCAAGCTGGTCAAGCCTTGTGGCTGAGTCTTGTCTAGAGCTTGGGGAAAAGCTTGATTGCCACATACATGTACCATCAGTAGCACGGCCCGGAGATCTGGAACGGCAGCTCGGAGATCTACCTAGTGGTCTGCGCCGCGCGTTCGTCTTTGGGAGATCGAGGGACGGTGGCGATTAGTTTGGACCAGGGTGGGAGGAGCAGGTCGGGACCTGCCGACTGGGGAGAAGGTAGGTGCTGCGCCTCATTTTCGAGGTCCTTGCTGGTAGTGGCATTTATTACGTTACTCTTTTCACTTCGTAAACGCAATGTTCATGTGGAGCTTGAAGGACGGATAGTCGTGAGTTAGAATGAAAGGGTTCGGGCAGTCGCATTGTGAGACTTTCTTAGGCTAGAAGGAAACTAGAAACCGAACAGCCGCTTCGTTACTCCGCTGTTCCCTGGATAGGCTGTGACAATCACTAGGCACTTCTCAACATTCTAAGGCTGAGCAGTTAAATGTCTCTCTGAATAAGATGTGACGGCGTTATAAAGATAGGCTGAAGCGAAAACATTGGACTAGTATTTATAAAGAAGCCCAAGGCTTGGATATCTGTGAAAGCAACCTATTTAAATATGGAGATTGAAGGCATAAATAGGGCTTTCTTCTGGGAAAGAAATACTGTACTTCCTAGGTGGTATTCAGCAGTATGCTATTGCACGAGGACCATGTTAATGTATTTTCTAATTTTTGCGCCCACAATGTCATCTTGTCCTATTGTCGCCGCACTCTTTTCTACAGATTGTCATAGACTGAACTTTACAGATAAAGCCGTGAGTCATGCCGCGTAAATGCCTACTACTAAGTGAATGGCCAGTGTGAGAGAAGTAGCGCAATGATAATCTAAAATAGCTACCACGTCCATGACAGCTATGCTACAGCAAAGAAGCAGTTTCCAGAATCCCGAATCTGAACTGAGCAATATATGTATTACCTAATATCTACTTCGGCGGCTCCAAAAAGCCAGCCAATAAATTTTCCAGCGGGTGCTTCAAGGTGGGGAATCAAGAGACACAATGAAAGACGAGGAACAACTTGTATAAAGAGCAATAGACCAAAAAGAGAAAAGGAAAATACAGCCGCTTATTACTTGCGCCCAGAGCCCTCTTAGAGCAGATGAGTCTCGTAAGGGCTGTTGTAGGTATGATACCTCCTATCACTCCAGGCGCTCAAATGACCAACACAACTGCAATAGGAGACGTCGAAGGAAATAACACTCCTGATCTCCTACCATCCTGGTATTCACCCCTCTCGTCACTTTCCATATCCCCACTTCCTCCCGGGGGCCCTCCCTACTTCGCCTCCTTCTTATACAAGTTCCCCAAATACGTCATATTAACAAAGAAGGCCGGCTCCAGCATGAAAGTGCGCCCCTTGATCAACCAGATCAAGATCGACGGCAACTTGAACCCCATGATGGCGCCGACGCCCTTGGACCTTCCCACGGGCACGATCTGGGCCTCCTTTGTCAAGGGCGTAAACTCCTTGTCCTGCCCCTCCACGGCGGCCCCTTCCTTGCCCGCCGCCGCCGCCACGCAGTCGCGCTTCATGTTGGCGCCCAAGACCGGCACCCCCGAGTACGTGTCCGGGATGCCGCCGTGCGGCGTGTGGTCGCCGACGTCGCCGACGCAGTACACGCGGGGCCCGGCGCCGTCGACCCGCAGCGTCTTGGCGTTCACCTTGACCCGGCGGCGCTCGTCCAGTAGGTGGGCGGGCACGAAGCCCGAGTTGGGCGCCAGCCCGACGGCCGGGACGTACGCGTCGGCCTTGATGGGCTCCGGGGGCGCCGCCCCCGCCGTCGCGCTCGACAGGTGCACCGTGGTCGCGCCGTCGGCGTCGTCGGCCACCGACTCGATCTTGGTGTTGTAGCGCACGTCGACGCCGACGCGGCGCAGCATAGCTTCGGCCTGGCTGGCGATGGCGGGGCGCAGCAGCGGCAGGAGGCGGTCCGAGGCGGTGACGAGGGTGACGGCGGCCTTGGGGTGGGCGGGCCGGTCCGCGAACCAGCCGGCGGCGCCGTTGAGCATCTCGCCGATCTCGCCGGCCGTCTCGACGCCCGAGGGCCCGCCGCCGCCCACCACGACCGTCTTGGCCGCCTTGAGCTTCGCGTTCATGGCGTCCAGCGCCGCCGTCGTGACCGACGTGTCGCCCACCACCGACATCATGGGGCTTTCGGTGCGGGCCCCCGTGGCCACGACCAGCGCCCAGTACTCCAGGACCTGCTCGCCGCCGGCGCCGGCGTCGGGCGCCGTGGGCGTCACCGTCACGATGCGCGCCGTCGGGTCCCACGCCGTCGCGCTGCCCTGCACGATGGTGTACGAGTCCTTGGGGTACTGCTCGAGCGCGCCCGAGAGCGGCTTGAACAGCTTGCCGTAGCCGCCGAGCAGGTCCTTGTCGGCGATGTAGCGCGGCGCCGCGGGCCGCGCCATGAAGTCGCGCGAGGGCGAGACGATGTACGCGTGGTAGGTGATGTCCTTGCCGTCGGTGGTGGCGGCCAGGGCGGGCATCGTGTGCTTCATGATGTAGTGCATGGAGCCAAGGCCGGCGTAGGAGGCGCCGAGGACGATGATGTTGCGTTGTTCGGGCATGATGGCGAGCGTTGGAGTGAGGAGGATAGAGCTATGGTGTCTAAAAGAGGGGAGGAAGGCGGGGGGGGGGGGGGGGATCGTGTTGTTCTATTTCTTTCGACGGGGATTGAGTGTCAACGATGGACTTTTTTTTTTTTCGAGTCTCGCAAAGTAGAGATAGTTGGGAGTATGAGGCAGGAGTTAGGCTGTCGGGTCGGACTAGGTCCTGAGGTCGAGCGACTTGAAAGGAGCGCGTCGGGAGAAATGAAACGGAGTGTTTGAAAGGGGGCTATTGTGACGAGCTTTTGAAACTCGCACCCAAGTCCAAACAAGGGACTCAAAAAGAAGCTATTCGAGGGCAGAAGAAAGAAGAACCGGAAAGGGACGGAGAGGAGAAAGGAGGGACAAGGTGAGATTTACGCGTGATGTTGACTAGCAGGTAAGACAGAGCAACAAGGCTGGGGACGGGAAGGGGAAGGGTCCAGCAAGGAGGGCTGCTGATTGGCCAATGCAAGCTCGGGGACGATGTGGGGAGCTCCGAAAATGGCCAAGGAGTCGTGTGTGTGTGCACGCAGCAGTGTCGGGGCCGAAATGGAAGAAGCGCACCACCAAGGCAGGCGGCAGGAACTTCTTGCAGGAGGAGGGAGATGGATACCGTGTGGTACTGTTATCGGCGGCCCCGGGCCCGTCTCCACGATATATATCTTGTGCTTCCCGCCGACGAGAAATTGGTCAATTCAGCACCGAGCGCGAGGATTAAAAATGCGGCCTCACGTGCTGCGGCGCACGACGGTTGGTCAGGCCTTTTTTGCTGGAGCTTGGGCGCCAGGGGGCCCGGGGCCACGGCAGGCGGCAATCTCCCGCCCAACGCCCCCGGCCCCGGGCGCCGGTTGCGGTTTGGCGCCGCTGACAAAAGCGAGCCCTGCATCGGATCCCGGGTCTCCCGCACTCCGACGCCGTGACCCGTGGTTGCGCCGCCGACATACGGAGCACCGATCCACGGCTCACTCCGCTGCGCTTCCAGCTTCAAGTCGGAGCAGTGAGATCACCGATTGCCGTTTTCGTATCGCCATCGCTGACCGTCCCCGTGGTACGGAGTACGCCGAGCGCGCATGTTCCACGGTGCCTCTTGCGCCGTGCCCGTTCCGAGCCACCGCATTTCCAAGCCGCGTAGGCGCAACCATCACTAATCATCCATCCACTGTCCAGCCCCCATTTCACGCTCTGCCTTGGGCAACGTAAATGTTCATTAGAAGTTAGGCCGGTACCAATCGAGGAAATCGGTCCTGTACAAGGTTGGTTGCCTACCTACATGTCTACCACAAATGATATGCGCGATGCTGGTACCCAGCCGAACTCCGTATCCGTGCGACCAACCCAGCATTCATCCACCCCCGGGGGGTATGTAGGCATCCCCATCTCGTGAGCCTCATTCGCACGTATCTACTCCGTAGGTACATACGTATTCCATGCTCCACCTGGCAAAACTCTCTCACAAGATCCCTCCCAGAAAAAACGCCGTCGATTCCCCCACAAATCACCCCCTAGATTACCAAGCCACTGCACCGTCCCCTGTTCTCCCACCGCCCCAACCCCAAATCCACAACCCCACAACCTCAATACCCAAACCCTTCCACGTGCAAATACACCCCCTGCGCCCCCGTCCCCTTGTGCACCGCCCTCTCGTCGCTCAGCCCCACCACCGCCGCCCGCACGTCGGCCGCCAGCCCCGCGGGCCCGCACACCACCACCGCGCTCTCGCCCCGCGCCCGCTCGAGCACCCGCCGCACCACGTCGCGCACCCGCGGCCGCCCGCCCAGCAGCGCGATGGACGGGTGCACGAGCAGGCCCGGGGGAAGCGCCGCGTCGGCCATGGTGGTGGTGGTGGTGGTGGTGGCAGCAGGGGGCTGCTTGGCGGCGGCGGCGGCGGCGTCGTCGTCGTGGGCGGAGGGCTGGGAGGGCCAGGGCGCGGCCTTGGCGCCAGACGAAACCGTGGCATCGCCGCCGCTGCACGTGCAGACGGGAGCGGCCGCGTTGGCAATAGCATCGACGTCGCCGCGGACATCTCCCTCGCCGACAGTCCGCCTGCAACAGCAGACGGACCCGTCTGCGCCGCAACCACCGCCGCCGTTACCCCCCTCGGCGTAGCTCCCCGCGCTCGACTCCTCCGACCCCCCGACCACCTCCCGGAACGACACCATCTCCTCCCCGCGCCGCCACGCCGCCTTCTCCTTCTCGTCCTCGTCCTCGTCCCCGCCCTCCTCGACTTCGCCCCCGTCGGCGTCACCCCTACCAACCTCCCTAACGGCACCATGTCGCGCCGCGCCGGCGCCGGCGCCCTCCCGCTGCTGCCGCCACCACCACCACCGCCTCTTGGCCGCCGCCGGCAGCCCCGCCAGCAGCGACCCGTGCTCCGCGGCCAGCGTCTCGTCGCACGTGACGTAGACGCTGGCGTGGACGCGGACCTGGAAGCCGCCGACTCCACCGCCGCCGCCGCCACCGCTGCTGCTGCTGTCGCTGCCGCTCGCCCGGCTAATCCGCTCGGCTTCGGCCACCGTCGCCGAGAGCTGCGCCGCGAACCAGCCGAGCTGCCCGCGCGACTTGACCACCCAGACGAAGCGGACGTAGCGGGTGACGGTGGCGCCGTCGGCGTCGTCGCCGCGGGCGTCGATGGCGGAGAGGACCCTCCGGAGCCTGCTAGTGCTGCCCGATGCTGGTGGCGGTGATGAGGGAGAAGGCCGCCGGGCGGCCGCCGCTTTGCGCCACCGCGAGACGAGGTCGCGCAGCAGCGGCACCGTGAAGGTGGCGCCGGAGCTGCCGGCGAAGAGGACGACGCTGTCGAATTGGCGCAGGGGCCGGATGGCCCCCCCGTAGGGGCCCTCGATGGCGACGCTGCGCGTCTTGCCGGGCACCGTCATCACCGGGGTTCCTCCTACTCCTACTCCTCTTCCTTCAGGGCCTGCGGTAGCTTTCGCGGCGGCATCGACGGCCGTGAGCAGCCCCACGCCCTGCTTCCCTCCCCCGCTCGCGTGCCGGAAGAAGCGCCTCGTCCCGCCCCGCTCCGCCTTGACCACGAACTCCATGGCGCCGTCCTCGGGCAGCGACGCGACGGTAAAAGGGTGGCTCTGCAGCGGCGCCACCCCGTGGCAGGCCAGGAAGACGTGCTGGCCCGGCCGCCAGGTCCCGATGGGCGGGTCCCGCACCGTGAGACGCGTCGCGCCGCCCGCCAGCGGCGCCAGCTCCGCCTCGCAGGCCCAGAGCGCGCCAGCGCCGCCGCCGCCACCGGAGCGCCGCCGTCGCCGCCGGGGGTGCAGGACGGCCAGGTTGGCGCCCAGGAAGCGCGCGGCGCGCAGGACGCGGTCGAAGAAGAAGATGGCGACGCACGCCCAGATGTACCCGTGCACCTCGGCCGGGGTGTGCAGGTAGACGAGGGCGACGAGGGCGACGAAGGAGGCGACGTGCTGGACGACGAAGACCTCGTACCAGCGGCGGCGCAGCGGCAGCCAGCCGGCGCCGCTGAGCGCGATCCAGACGAGCACGGCCCACGCGGCGAAGCCCCGCTGCGTGATGGGGTCGCCGGCCACCTTGCGGCCGACGTAGTCGTACGGCGCCCACGCCCCGACCCAGTACCCCATGTGCAGCGTCGCCGTCAGCAGCAGGCAGCGCGCGCTCCAGCGGTGCAGCCCGTTCAGCCGCTCGTGGCTGCTGCCGGCCAGCCAGCCCGGCACGCTGTTGCGCCCGGCTAGCAGGAAGACGAGCGGCAGCTGCGCGACGCTGACGAAGCCGGCCCGGAAGGCGACGTCCTCGCGCGCCCGGAGCGACGCCGTGTCCAGGCCGTACAGGCTCAGCACGACGAGCACGACGGCGTTGCCGAGCACGAGCGCCGTCGCGCCGACGGTGGGGAAGGCGATCGCGAGGCGGCGCCCGCCGAGGCGGAGCGGCGGCGGGGCGGCGTGGCTGGCTTCGCGGGCGAGGGCCGTGAGGGTCGCGAAGAAGACGGCGGGGATGGACTTGGGCTTCGCGGGGGTGGGGTCGCCGCGGCGGGCGGCGTGGATTCTGCGGAGAGGGCACGAATCGTAAAGCGTCAGCAAACATGCTGTCCCTCTCTTGCCCCGGCGGGGATCTCGCACGACGTGGCGAGATGGTACGAACGGGAAAGAACGGCAAGTGGACGAGCGAGTCGCGTTCGTCATTGAACGATCTCCGTTTCTCCTTTTATGTTCTTTTGTGTTTTTCTTCTCGTCGTACTGCTGAACGAAATACAACAACCTACCGCTGCCGAAATAGCGCGTATTGCGCCACGTTGACGACGAAGGCGATGCCCACGGCCGTGCCGACGACGGCCCAGTACATGCGCTGGAAGGTGAAGTTGGAGGGCAGCCCGCCCATGGACATGGAGCCCATGGACATGCCGCCGCCGCTCATGTCCATGGCGGCTGGCTGGCCGGCTGGCTAGCTATACCGACCGGCCTTTCCCGGGCGACCCGTCGCTGAGACGGGCGCTGGGGAGGGAGTAGGGTTTGTCGGCTCTAGGAGGCCGCGCAAACCAGCCGGGGGCCGGGTCCTCGGCGGCGGGGTTCGTTGCTGTGAGCTCGACTGAGTGACGACGACTCCTTTGAAACTCGAGGGGCCGGAGATCAGTCCGGAGGGACCCTCGGTAGCGGGCGGCGGCGTCGGGACGGACTATAGGACGAGTGCCATGCAATTCGGGCCGTGCGACAAGGTTTGCTTTTCCTTTTGTCTTCTCTTCCAAATGTGTTTCCTTGGGCTCTGCGGAGTATGGATTATTGGAATAGATTTCTCCGTGGTGCCTAGGTAAGTGAAGTGCCGGGTGTGCTGCCACTGTGGCTCAATGCAGCGGCATGTCTGTCGTACGCGTACGTCGCCGTGAAGTCGTTCGACGTTCAGTCAGTCGACCGGCGCCGTACAAGGTTGCCAAGGTAGGGTCAGGCACGGAGTGGGCAGTGGCCCGACTAATTGATTGAGCGGTCCTGCTTTCGGCCTCGTCACACAGTGTCAGGACGGAGACTGTAAGTATGTATATTGAAGGTGAAAGTGTCGGCGGCCCCCGAGGATGATAAAAGGCAGGTCTGTAGATTGCCCGGTCGTTCCTTTAACGGCGAGATCACGTTCCACGCCTTCCTTCCCGCGCGGACGGCGCCGTCGACAATAATATTTAACTCGCCGCCATGTGCTTCGCTGCATGTCGGTCCACCCCGCCCCGGTTCGTTGGTTGGCGTCTTTGCTTAGCTACCGCGGGTCTAGTGTGCAATCGGGATGGCGGAGCCTGGTTGGCGGCTCTGCTTCCAACCAAGGCGCCCACAGTCGCAACGCGAACACCGGCTGGTCTGCGGAGAATTGAGCTGGTTTCTACCACGGCGCGGGGGACAGTGCTATGGCGGCGGTGGTTCGTCGTGGGCTGGCGTGCGCGGCCATTGGGCGACGTGGGGGGGACCCTTGGGCCCGGCCATCGTGTCGGGTGCGTCGCGGTGGCGGCCGCATGCGGCGCAACCGGGGGCCCGCGCCGGCCGGAGCCAATCGGGCGCGCAGGAAACTTGCGCATTTGTGCTCTTCCACCATCCTGCGTCCGCCGCTAAGACCTCAAAAGGCACTGTAGCTACTGTGCCCAGTACCCAGCCGTGAGCAAGATATTACGGCCCTATATGTTAAGGTAGGGTGGTCCGGCGGCGCAAGAACAATGGCGCCTGAAACGCTCGCATTTTCTCGTGTGCCCTGCCGCTTTCCTTTTTCAAAGGTCTTCTCGGTCTCTTAAGGATCTTCGTCCCGTCCTTACGTGGAGCCTTCCCCGTGCTTTGCTCTTGGCTTGCCTGAGGCCCTGAATCTCCCGCGCAGCCGGGTTTCATCGTGCATCAGCCCTTCCTCCTCAGGCGTGCTCCAGGCCAGGGCCCATTGACCCCGCCAAGCCCGACTGACTTGGCCCTTTCGTCGCGGTTTCTTTCGCTCTCGTTTTAAGAAGAGCACATTTGCGCTGGTTCGAGGGGAGGGAGGGAGGAGAAGGTTATTTTGGTTCCGGGGCTACGACGCGTATATATCAACCCGTGGGACTGGCGCCCAGTCGCGTCACTTCATCACTCTTACCTCAGTCTCTCACTGCCTACTATCTTGGGTCGAGCCCAAACTATTTTTCATTTCTTGCACCCTCGCGCGTCGTAAGAGATCGCTTGGCTATCTATTTTGCACACGGTGCACTCTCTGGGACGCAAATCAGTCTTTTCTTTTTAGCCCTTTTGCCTTTCTTGCAACAATCTCCCCTCCGAGTCTTGACGACTCCAGAACAGCCAACGACGAATTAATTCAATACGAAAGTCCCCCGAGACATCACCACTATCCTCACCACCATCCTCATCCTCATCCTCCCAACGCAACAATGGATCACGACCACAGCGACATGGCGTCCATGACCACCACGGCCACCGCCGCGGCCGCCACCATGGACATGTCCTCGGGCCACTCCCACGGCGCCATGGACACGATGCCGGCCTCGGCCATGATCATGTCCTTCTTCACCAGCACGGGCACCCCACTCTACTCCTCGTCGTGGGCGCCCGCCACCGTCGGCCAGTACGCCGGCACCTGCATCTTCCTCATCGTCCTGGGCATTGTGTACCGGTGCCTCTTCGCGGCCAAGCAGCTGCTCGAGCGCCGCTGGCACGACCGCGCCGTGCGCCGCCGCTACGTCGTCGTCGCCGACAAGATGTCGGCCGCCGAGAGGGCCGCCTCGCCCGATGGCGACGAGCTGCATGCTAAGAACGCGGTCCTGACGACGCATGGCGTCCAGGAACATGTCAAGGTGCTGCATGATGACCTGGGCGAGGTGCAGCCGTGGCGCTTCAGCACGGATTTGCCCAGGGCGGCGCTGGTCACGGTCATCGTGGGCGTGGGTTACTTGCTGTATGTGTCGGGCTTCCGAGCTTTCTCCCCCCCCCCCCTTTTTTTTTTGCCCTTCTTCGTGCTTGGTTGCGTTGAGCTGTGTGCTAACGAGTCCTTTTCTTCCCCAGGATGCTGGCGGTCATGACGATGAACGTCGGCTACTTCATGTCGGTTCTAGCGGGTGCCTTCGTCGGAGACTTGGCTGTGGGCAGGTACGCCGCCGTCGTGCCGCATTAGCTGGTGGTCTCGGGTTTCTCTCGGTGTCTCAACGCCATTTTCTCCCAACCCCCGCCCCCCCTTTCGTATCTTTTCCTTCGTCACTTGGGCGAATTGGCGCGTTATGGAACACGTTTCGTATTACCGGAGTGCAAAAGGTTCACTCACGCACGGTTCTATAAGAGTGTGTGCACTTTGTGCTTTGTCCCTTACTGTCTTTTTCGAATTGCGAGCCGGAGCAGTAGAAGTCGGGGATCACACCAACAAACACAAGCGGGGCTTGCTGTGTAGTGCTAATATAGGACTCGTCCTCCTATGTCCATGTAATAAGCAGTTGGTTCTTGTGTCTTTGGCCGTGTGACACCCGAACATTATTTCCCAAATGCCGTTTTTCCACCAATTGTGTAGTTTAATTGGTGAAGCTAGAGAGTAGGTGGATCGGCGATGGCAGCTACCAAGTGGAAGGCGCAGAGTTGAGAGGCGAAAATGCCAGTGTGGCTTGTGATCCGTCGTCCACATTTTTTCGGCGTGCTATCACTCAAAGCACACTTTTTTTCAGCTCTTGCACAACAGTTACACTTGTTTCAGCTCTGCAGAGCCCTAGATATTAATTGCATGTCACGGGAGCAACCGAATACAACCACCGAATAATATCCCGAGGAAGTCATGCGATTATCAATGGTAGACATCCTATACCACTACTTAGAGCTGGAATTGATTGCAGTTGCACATTACATCTTGGAGACTACGTATCGTGCTTTGCTTACCCATTTCCTTACGGGCAAGTATCCAGCTGTCATGAACCCGAGATGCGATCACGATTTTAGACTGCACGCAACTGAATTTGACTATTTGGTTCTCTCACTATAGAACTCAATATAGAAACAACTAGCTTAGCTAATCTAGAATTAACTAGTAGAGTCCAGTGTCTTTACGTTATGTTGATAGATTCTGAGTTCGAAGTTAAGGTACCCATGATTTTTCTCGGCACGGTAGGTTTCTCACCACCCAAGAAGGGACATTAACAGTACGTATTATCATCCTTCATATACTACTTGCGCTGACGGTTCCCAGACTCCAGCGTCCACAAACGTGCCAATCCCAACGGCGTTGTAACGTCAGCCGCGTATCTTCTCTTCTTCCGCCGCCGCTCGAACGGCCCTTTAGGCCCTCCAGAGCTCCG
>MU001677.1:1163300-1228478 GCA_010093515.1 Lineolata rhizophorae | reverse complement strand
TCTTTGAGTTCTTCTTGACTTGCCTTCAACGATCCGATGGCGTGGCTTTGGGTGGTGATGGTTTGTTTGAGTTCTGCAATCAACCACACCACCTCTTCCATCCACGATCCCCGACCCCCGTCACGGCCGGAGAACTCGGACGCACGGTATTGTCCGGTGTCTCCGTCTCTGTCGGTGTTGTTTCTTGGGCGCTTCCTGGTTGGAATGTTCGTTTGGGACGTTGTTGCCGTTTCCTGGGGTTCTCCTCCTCCTGTCGTGGTAGCCTCGTTCGCGGTTGTTTGGGGGTCCTCGTTCGTTCCAGGTGTTGTTCCGTTCCGGACAGGGTCCGCAACGTCGGTTGGCCAGAGCCTGGGATCGAGGAAGGTTTTCGTGGCGGGTGACTAAAATAGGCCTCCTTAAAAATAGAAACTCCTAATTTAGTTACATTGAACCATGGGTATGGAAAAGCTTGTTGGTATTTATGTTGTTCCTAAGAGGGGTCTATTTATATAAGCATCGAGATTGATTTATAGGAGATAAAGATAGACGGCAAAATTATCCCTAAGATAGAAAGAATTTATTTCGTCCTACACGTTACTATATAGTCGCGTTATAAACATAAAGAACTAGCAAGCCTAGTCTTTTAAAGGGCGCGTATTATATTAAACTATCTCGAGATCCTTTTTCGCCTTAATAATACTCCGTATAGAATGGCTGTCTCTTATCAGGCTATAGGGGCGGAATTCAAGTTCTTTGAAATCAATACTTTTATCCCTTATACGCCGGACTATTTCCCGAATTTTATCGTTTGTCTCGTTATTTGTACACACTAGTAAATCTTTTAGTAAATATAGGGACAGAAAGAACTGTAGAACTTACGTGAAACAACGATTCGCCCTTTCCGACTTTCGGTCTGCTTTCGGATTAAGCTTTCAGGATCCATTGGCCTGTAATTTACATCGATTCTTTTCCCTATACGGACGATATCTCCTGGCCTCGTCTCGATAGAGATATACTTCCCTAAGACAAAAAGCTGAATATCTAATATCTACGCGACTAGTTAGTCAAGGTGTCTTGCTAGATAGCGGTGGACGAACCTTGTCGGTATCTTTTTCAAGGAGCTCGTCCATCATATCAGCTACCCAGGCTACGTGAACTATAAGAAGTTAGCCGGCTATGATTTAATGTTTCTAGATAAGTTCTTACGTTCGGATTCTATTTCCCAAAAAAGAGCAATCCTCTGAGTCTCTACTTCGAAAGTGCGATATCGTTCTAAAAGCCTCCGAACATATGGTAATTGAGCTGCTATTCCTATACCCGTGGCGAATAGAATTACCGTATCGTACGATCCAAGGTCTAGTTCTTTGCCATATGGTCCTTCGATTAAGGCCCTCCGCCCGTCCTCATGGCTAAGACTATCGCTCGTATATGAGAAGAGATCCTTGGTAAACCCTCTCCTTTTTTGAACGAGTAGAACTAGGAAGTGATTGCCGTCGGCATCGTAATACCACCAGGATACGTAAAATGGATGCAATTGCATGAACGAGGTGTAGTTTACTCCTGGAATGCAGAGGTAAATATACTGGCCAGCCCGGGGTCTCCAAGGTCTCGATAGCCGAACATGTACGTGTATGGCATCCGAAACTTGTATTTCCCTCGCGTGCAGTCTCTTGTACGTTAATGTTCGCATAGTTGCTCGATTAAGTGGCCTTTTATGCTTGATGTTGCGATACAGGATATAGAAGAATCTGACAAGAGATATAAGGATATGAAGACACACTGCAGTAAATAAATAAACTACTGGAGGTGCCCATAGTTGCTTAGACGGACAGTGAATATAAATCGAGCCAACCGCTATAGCCGCCAATATTAGGTGAAGCTTTGAGAAGGCTTCATATATATATCGGCGTATAGAAGCGACCGAAGAGAGTAATATAATAGCTGTGGTAATTGCGGCCTAAATACTACTGTTAGCGTAAAGGCCTCTCCTTGTATAGAAGTTAACTCACTGTTAGTCCTGCAGCATCAGACTGGATTTTTAGGTTGGGTTTCTGTAATGACGAGATCGCTACCGTATGGACGAGTCCTTCTATAACGGCTACTATTCCAATACATGCATGTATCCGGGTATAAGTAGGAAGTCTAATCCCATAGTAGCTTACAATAATATTCATATGAGCCCCGAGGAGGACCGGTATAAGATTAATCGTCGATAATAGAGCGGAGCGTCTTGCTAGTTCTAAGACATCCTTAACTCCTATTGTACTACAAAGAATATTTCCTACCCAGAATACTACAATTAAGATAGCGTTAAATCGTGTTATATGCTTAGATCCTCTTAAATATCGATGAATATAAGGGTAAAAGACGTGATTAAGAAAATACTTTCGAATGGTTCTAGCGAGCCTTATTAATCGAGAGGCGACAATTGAAAATGCTAGGATGCCTGCTAGGGCGACCATATACCATTCGGTAATATCCATGACGCTTCGATAAAAATTTTGTTGGTATAACCTAGGCTGGCCTTCTTATTTCTTGGTTATACTTATATAAGGGCCGCTTATAACTTTGCAGTGCTAATATTAGGTTCGTCGTAAAAAGGGAACATAGCTAAGGTCTAAAAGCGGACCCTATACCTATTAGGCTTTACGTAAAGCGGGAAAGTATATTGAATTAGAAAGTTACGAAGTAAACTAGAGATAAACGGACGTTATTCGGGCTCCTAGCTTGAAATTAGAAGCTTCGAGTATACTAATAGATCTTTTATAATTAGAGTAGTACTGCTTAACGTAGCTGTAGACTAGATTACCTTATTATCTATAGGGTCTAAATAGGACCTCTATTAAGAAAGTACTACGTGTTCCCTTCGTCTAAAAATAGGCCAAAATGTTCAAAGTACACTCCTAGGCTCTAAGATAAGAGACCTTTCTATTCCCCTTAGGTTTCCAAAATCTTTAAACCGAGAAGTCTTGCTAAGTGCTTTTATCTATTCTTCGGTACTTTTAAAGTCCTTCTAGATTTAGGTTAAGCGATGCATTCCTCTCTTCTTATATCGATCTTTGTATTATTTGGTCTCGTATTAGCATATAACGAGGACGGTTTTAACCAAAGGATCCCTCAGACTGGAGGAACACTAGACCCTTATAGCACCTCTTTGCATCAAAATATCTCGTCGCTACTAGCAGAGGCGACAGTCCAAATCGGGATTGATGATCTCTCGGGCTCAGCTATTATTACACTAATTAGTGAGGTAGCGACTCCAAGTTCGTCGACGCTCGACGAGCTATTCGACTCTGCTTGGAAACCGACAATACATAGTACACCTTGTAGTACAAGCAGGACTACACATGCTATAAACCGATCGACTAGCGTACTATCTAACTCTGTAAGTTCGACATTTAATGCCAACGCGACTACTGGATTCTCCTCTATTCAGCCATTTCGTACTCCAAAGGCAACAGACCCTAGTCTCTTTAGTAGCAGAGCGGAGCGACTTAGTGTAAATAGGCTTGCGGTCCTATCGGTTATTCTAGCTCAGGGGACTAGAAGGTACTTTTTACGGGATTGATTTTAGCGATAGGTAATATAGAAGGCGGTAAACCTTGGAGCTTCTATACATATTTTAGAAATTAAGCTACCTAATATTCTATTTTAAGTAATTGTCCCGAATTAGACTCGCAAGTCTTTTCCTCGTCTTTAATTTTATGAATTTCCTACTCCCTCTGTTATATGAAAGGGAAGATAGGATATACTGTTACTCTATAGAAAATGCACTAATTGACGTTCGAACATCTAGTTCCTCGCTGTCTATATAGATCACGTACGTGAGCGGTCTATATGCAGCTAGCGAGATTAGTGCTTCTTTAAAAGGCGAACCTAGAGCCTATATATATTCCAATACAACACGCATTGTTAAATTCTGTGTAAGCCCTCAAGGCGTTTGCCTTACACTTAAGGCACAACCTATTACATAAAGTGTGAAGGGGAAAGGATGTCCTGCCTCTTCAAAAACAGTCGCAATGGCACTTATTTACATACCCAACATAAGAGACTAGACCCGGCAAAACGGACCGACTTAGATAGGAACCCAATCATTCGTTCTCAAACCAGCCCGTGTGCTTTCCTCTCTCGCAGGAGAAACCATTCACGCTCCGGCGTTATTTTCTTTTCACGAGACTGGACTATAGAAGGATTAAAGGAAAGAGAAGTAATACTGACCCCTTACTCTTAGCTGACAAGAAAAAGGAACATTAACTGCAAGCCGGGGGACATAGAGCTGAGCAGGCGTCTCGACTATTCTAAAAGAAAGAAATGCCTAAAGAACGCCTTGTAAACGCATGTGCATAGTACGTAGATAGCGACGTTAAAAAAGGGAGAAGAGACGGCAGTAAAAAGGAAAACGATATCTATAAAGACCAAGTTGCGAAGAAGCGTTGACTGGATCTTACAGCGAAGTCCTACGATCTTCAATCGCGTCGGCGCGCAGCACAGCGATGATAGCTACCACCCTCGCCGCCGCAGAGTACCTCCAGCGATGCACGAAATCCACCCGGCACCAGCCCACGACTCTTGAACGACGTGCGACGAGCTGCCAGCGCCGCGTAGTATGTGATAGACCGCATTGTCGCCCTCCGCACGCCTGACTGAGGCAGCCCCGTTCTCGAGCCTGCCGCCGCCTTCACAACGTCTGCGAGAGAATAGAGGCACCAACGCGGACAGCTTGCCGCAAGTTTTTATCCCCTAGGAGGGTTTTCCTGTAACTTGGACAGATCGGAGCACCCGATGAGCGCAAGCTTGCAAGGGGAGTATCAGCTAATAACAGGTAATACCACGTCCCAACCCAGACACGAACGATTTCCTTTCCCGTTCAGGGAACGGAGCTGCTCCTGCTCCAGCGTGAGCTGTGGCTAAGTTGAGGTGAGCGGATCCCGAGTTGAGGCTTAGCGCACTGAGCAGAGGCTGTGCACGCTAGAGAGGGGGTTGTTTCGGACCTCCTTAAAGCCGGCTGTTCTTGCCTAGTCGCGAATCTTTTGTCATGGGTGACCAACTCGACCACACCTCACGAAGGTTCCCAGAAACTGCCTCCATTCTTCGTGGTCACTCAACTTCTCATCTGCCTGGATGGTATTCCAGAAGCTGCAGAGCGAAAACATACAGTAACTGTGGATTATATTCACTCTCATCGTTGGTGTTCAGTCCTTCTGTGGTTCTCCTACTAATGACCGGAAAGTTCAGCACTGATCGTCTCCTATCCTCGCGCTCAGCGCAACTACGGGACAGAAGGGTTCTGACCCTAAAGTGAACCCAATGATACCCGTTGACCAACAATTGAACCCTCGGTCCTTACGAGTGACTCAAGGGCGAGCCCCCTTGACAAAAGAGGCCGGCGGTCCACTCTATCTACCACAATCTCCAGTGGAGCGACGGCAGAGCCCAGGCATGTAGTCCGCAAAGGACAGCGGTGGATTGGCAAATCACGGTTTTCTTCGGGCTGAGCGAGCGGTGGAGGATCTATACCAAGCAGAGAGCAACGGTTGCGATTGGAGAGCGCTGGCCTTTCGCAGATGGCGCTGAATTATGGGGAGACACTGTCAACCTTGACGGACCAGCAGGGTGGCACAGAGTGGAGTTCGAGAGAGTAACTCAGGGATGTCCTTACACCGGCATGACCGACTGGAGCCAGGTCATGTGGAACCCGCTTGGATAGCATTCATTGGGGCAGGGTTGAATGCGTCCGGTATATGGAAGCTGATGGAGCGTGGCGAATTCGTGCAAACGCAATCGACGGATAGCTATAGGACCGGATGCAACAAACGGCGGCAATCCTCCAGGCTAGGTGATCAGCGTACGGATCCATTCTAAGCAGAGAGCAGCGGTTGTGATTGGAGGCGCCTGCATTCACAAGAGGGTGGATCCAAGCCATGGTGAGACAGTGCTGGTCTCAACGGGCTAGCAGAGCGGCGCAGAATTTATGCGAACATGGCTCAGCGATGGCGGCTGTGGCATCAGTGGCGAACTCCAGGGTAGGATTGGACGGCTGTACTCTCCAGAAGTTGACTGAGTGGGGCGACTTCATGCGAGCGGACCCGACGAAGCTACGGTACTAGACTGGATTGCTTGATGACGGCATTATTCAGACCCAGCAATGCCGTAGGATTCATACCAAATGGAGGACAACTAAGTGTGATTGGACGGAGATGACCCTCACAAGTTAAGAGGATGAAGCTAAATCATGGTTTTAGTGGAGCACAAGCAGATTGGGCGACCTTCACGGATTGGCCGAAGAGGCCAGAGTCACATGGAGACGGTCTGGTACGGGAGAACTTTTTTCAGACCAGATGGTCGGTTTGTGCCTGTCAGCGAGTCAGGAGAGCAAAAGGTTATTTCATGACATAAACTCGAAAAAAGGCTCCCATGGAACAATCTGCGCTCCTGATCGAGAATCAGAACGGCCAATCAATTATGTCCCTATTAATGTATCTGAAATTGAAATCTGCTCTGCGTCCTCGTATTTCTTCGCCTTGGGATCACACAGCTTCCTCTTCTACAGCTTCTTAGTTTCACTCAACAAACCCCGGAGCCATACCATTCGTTTCAAAGAGAATCTTTGCTGAATGCTTGTCCAGTAACATTGCCGAGCATTTGTAGAAGACGTCGGCGTCCGCTGGATGAGAAATCTTAATGACGATAGAGTCGGCATCGGAGAAGAGATCCTTCGTGTTCAAGTGCTGTGACGCGTGTAAGCCACAACGCAGTCACATGATATCTGACAATGTAGTCCAGCGACCTATCGTACGAAACGGCCTTGACACAGCATCGTTCAATCAACGCCAAGCTCCTTTATCCTTCTCTCGGCCCAAGATCCCAGATTACCGAAATATCCCTCCGGATCGTCACCTCGCCACTCTCGCAACGCAAACCAAAGGTGGCGTGCGTCCTTCCCTGCCTGGATTGCACGTTCGTAATTGGGTGCTTGATTGAAGAGAGCCTGCGTCGAGGGATGCAATTACCTCATGCACTGAGAGAGATGCTTGAACGAAGAACATACCTTGAAATATTGCCTCGCCCATATCATATACTGGGCACGGTCGCTCGGAGTTGCGTCGTCAGGCAATCGAGTGATTGAAGGGGCGGCATTCTCATCTGTCACTAGATCCACGGTCACCGCCATTAATGGATCAGATAGGATAGCTGGAACGATGCTCCCAGTCTCCCAGTCGTACAGGGACGTCAGGAGGGGTCGGCCTTTTGCATCTCGTGTAATCGACATGTTGTGAATGCCAAAATCGCCATGCTCAAGAACGAGACGATACAAGGAGGTTCCATCGCTGTCTGCAGGCGTAATGTGGGGGATTAAGCGTAAGAGAGACTGCTTAGCCGCTGCAGCAATAGGACCGACAGTGTTATTGTCATATTCCCACCCGATCATATCGCCTATGTTCCTGATCGTTGCTTCAATTTTAGACGTGAAAAGAGCAATGCAAAACTCGCGTGTCGGAGCTACGGGGACGGGGAGCGATTTAGGTTTCTGTTCAAAGAGGCGTTCGAGAAGCCAAATAGCAGCGAAGTCGAGCGGGAGATTAAAGTTGAATAGTGACGCACGGATACGGGCTGACTGAGCAAGAACGCAGGCCTAGGGGGAAGATGAGCACAAACTAATTTGAATCGAGAGGAACAGAGGGTTAATATAGGCACGCACCTTCTGTTCCAGGCTGAGATCCTGCCAAACATTACTCTCTCCTTCCGCCCTTTCAAACAATAACAGGCGACGACCCGCAATATCCTGAGGGACGTAGAGTCTATCAACAAACCAAGACTGATTAGTCTTCGCTCAAGTCTGCTACAGACGCATTCGGGCCGCTCTCGTTTTCTGTATGAATCGCTACTCCGCAGCCTCTTGAAAGGGCCGGGTTGAGAGAGTAGTATTCGGAGACTGCACTGCCGAGCATCAGTTGGCGAATTGCCTCCGCCAACTTAAAAGAAAAATGAGATCTTGAGAATATGACCGCCTCGAGACGTCACTGAGCCGGTCTGGAAACCGCTTCTGGGCCGCATATACTATTCTTGAGCATTGCCACGGGGATCTGCCATTGGATGTCACTCGGCCGAAATTCCACCGAACCAAAAAAGCGCTTTCTCGCTTGAAATTGTGGCTGTGCAATCCGATTCCAGCAAGCCACATGCGGCGCGTGACTAAGCTAACTCGGGTGTTCGACGCCCGTTGTGATCCGCCCATTGTTCATCATCGCAAGCCTCTACCATCATTCGGCTGCGACCGAGCTACTATCTCTCCGCTTCCATTTGAATCATTCCCCTGTCGCTGATGGCTGCCCTTTCGCAAGATGATCGCGACCGCATCGCACGCCACCCCTTGGACAACTCTCTCCACCACCTACACAAGCCACTTTGCGATGCGGAGCAATCCTCTACCCCGACCTCCAGTCTAAACGCTACCGACGATACCCAGAATAGTCATCGAAAGGCAATATCGCAGCTTCTCTATGTTCTTCTGGGGACAGAAGCAGCCCTCGATCTTCGGTCGAAGACTAGCTGTCGAGACGTAGCCGCTGAGCTATCATCTCTCTTTGGACGTGTCCGAGATGGCGAGTTTAAATACGACTCCTTCCGTCCACTCGTCAGACTCGTCATCCAAAAGAAATCCGACTTTGAGATCTGGAGCGCCGTTTTTGACCTTATCACCAAACTCTCCAGAGTGACTCCCTTTCCAAGCGTCCCGACCGGATTCGACGACACGCCCATCACACATACCTCTGCTTCACAGCAAGGTAGCGAACAGACTCGTCGGTTGGTGGAAGCAAGAGTCTTTGAGGAGATTAGACACTGCACATATTGGGACGTGGGAGGATTCTTCGAAAAATATTTCGAAGGGAAGGACTGGACGCGCCGTGCTTCGGACGTCTATGAGTCGATGAAGGGCCGACACGTCAGTGGCAAATGGGCCAATCTTCCCAATTCACCTACCCAAACCGAAGTTCTGGACTGGTTGTTTCAACTCCAGAACGACTTACTTTCGAAGGAGCGACGTCGCTACTACACTATAAAGGTCCCGAAGGAGCTGACCGGCGCCGAGGCTCAGCGGCAGATAGATCTTATTGTCAAACGAAACACCGGAGAGTTGTCGGACACAAAGCACGACTGGAGAGACATCGAGGTGATTGGGGAGCTCAAGGCGTCCAACAACAACAAAAAAGCGACACTTGTCCAGCTCGGCCGATACGTGCGAGATGTTTTCGCCTGCCAACCGACGCGCCGCTACGTTCACGCATTTACAATCTGCGGGCGCAAGATGGATGTGTGGATTTTTGATCGCTCAGGATGCTACAGCCCCGGTCCGTTTGACATCCATGATGAGCCGGAACGATTCGTACAGGTGATTGCCAGCTACACAATGATGAACGAGGATGAACTGGGCTTGGACACCTTTATAGAGCGGGATGGCGGCTGTCGCTTCATACACATTGAGCAGGGAAGGAGGAGACTGCAGCTAGAGCCCGAACCCCTTACCCGCCAACGCGCGATCGTCTGCCGCGGAACATCCTGCTATCTCACGGGGGATCTGGATTCTGAGGGCTGGAGTTATGTCACTAAGTTTTCCTGGACGTCCGACAAACGAAAACCCGAAGCCGATCTTCTCGGATTGGCCAACCAGAGAAATGTCGAGGGCATCGCCAAGTTGGTCAGTCATCATCGCATCACCAGCATCAATGAGATGCGCACAGGTGTGACGTTTACGAAACCCCACTCTTTCCGAGGCCCGCCCAGCGCCGCGTCGTCGTTTTCACAGTCTTTTTCGCGGTCTCAACCGCCCAGTTTCCTTTCTAGGTCGTTCAGCGGGGTCCAAGGCTTGAGCATCGCCGAGGATCCGTCGAAAAAAAGGAAGTCTGATGTCGGACAGGGACCATCTAAACGACCGAGGTCCAACAGTCAGACGTCGAGCCAACATCCAAACGAAGTTACGTATGACGTGGATGAAGCCCAGGGAACCAGTCTACTCGCTCCTAACAACGGTGCATACGATAATCGCATTTTTCGGTGTCTCGTTATCTCTCCCGCTGGCCGCGCGATCCACAAATACGAGTCGTTATTAGAGCTGTTGGGAGCGTTGCGCGACGCCATCAGGGCGCATAGGTCACTATACCTGGAAGGCAACATCCTACACCGGGATATTTCAGAGAACAACATTATCATAACTGACCCTAAAAAGACTGGCGGTTTCATGGGTATGTTGATCGACCTGGACCTTGCCAAGGAACTCGGTAGCGGGCGTAGCGGCGCACGCTGTCGCACTGGCACGATGGAGTTCATGGCTATTGATGTGCTGCTGGGGATCTCTCATACCTATCGGCATGACCTTGAATCGTTCTTCTATGTGCTTCTCTGGCAATGCGCCCGTCGTGGCTGGGAATTTTTGAACAAGCCAATGGACCAGTCTCGGAGTAAGCTACGCGCCTGGTATACAGGCAACTATGAGGACATTGCGAATGTTAAGATTGGTCACGTGAACAAAGCAGAAGATAAGGGATTTGGATTTATCTTGAGGGAGTTCCCGCAAGAATTTGACTGTGTCAAGCCGCTTTGCAGGGAGTTGCGGGGACTCTTATTTCCTATACACAAGGATGTACTCTTCACTGGGACACCGAACGACCCAAAGCTTCTCTACGGGCCAATCATCGAAGCGTTTGACAAGGCTATTAGTGATATCAAAGCTACGGAAGGATAGGTTGGTGCATGGGGTCTTTGTTGTTCTGTATTTATTTGACAACGCTAATTTTAGCCAAAGGCAATGTATATATCACGATGCAATCCGCTCTGCGCCCCCAGATAGAATTATCCCGAATTGCAACCACTCAGGGCCACTCTGAGCGTTTGGGTCTGCTGAGAGACACGGAAAGAGTAGAAACAGAGACACAAGGAGTCACAGTACTCTAGGGTACTCGATCGCTTGAACTGCCGCACACCTCAGGCAGCAGGGCCGCTTGGGGTGTGCTGTAGCATGGAGAACACCAGAAGGATTCTGTCTATTTATGGTAGTCCTAATTTTAGGCGCATGTAGCCGCCAAGGAAATCAACACTACAGCGTGGTTGGTAAGCGACAGAACAACGACTATCCTCTCTCGATGCCGTCGGCGAGGGAACCGCGCTGCTCGTGGCCGATACGGCGGTGGGTGTGGGCGCCGAATGATGCCTCTCTACCGGAGGCGGCGGCGCTGTAGTGCTAGCAGCGGCAGATGTCTCGGGGGCGAAACCCGCCGGGCCGAAGCCGAAGCTGACGCTTCCGCCGCCGCCGCCGCTCTCCACCGAGCTTGCTAGGCGGACCGGTCCATGGGGGCGCGCGGCGAAAGCGGCACGTTCTAGATAACGGCGTCGTTGGGGACGTCCTCGTCAGTCGATCCAAATCGTTGGCGGACGCGATCGTAAGAATACCGTTGGCGTTAAGGCCATCGACTTCCTTCAAGCCTTCCGGTGTACGATAGATAGCAGTTTCCCGGGGCGCTGCCGCCTAAGATAAATAAAAGGGGCTAGAAATTATGGAAATATATACATGTTCAATCACGTATTCTTCGCCGTCAGCTTCCTGAACCTCTTTCCCCACTCTCGTGCTCCATACTTCGCCTTAAATAGCTCCTCGCATCGCTGATGCAGCTCTTTCCCGACAAGATTCTCCTTCACCACCAGCGACGACTTCCATCTCACAACGCACTGGATCGACTGGTCATCTGCCAGGTAAACTTCTTCAATATCCTCAATGACTGCAACCCCCCTATCCACCTTATAGCAAGGCCAGTGTGCACGGGCAGCTTGTCTCTTCCTGCAGGAGCCCGATAATGCCAACGCCTCTACCTCCCTTGCTTCCCTTACCTTCCATGTCTCCCTAATCGCGCGACGCGGCCGCTTCAGGGCTGGGGCGTCTGTAGACGGGAAAATAGGTTCGGCCGGTGGACGAGGTCGCTTTCGGGTCCGCGAGCTTCGCCGAAGAAGCCCGACGCCGGATGAGGCGACATTTGGCGCGACATTTGGTGCGACATTTGGTGCGATATTGTCCTTGGGCTTCCGAGATGGCGTATCCTGGTAGGCGCTGGACTCTAATAGACGATGGTTAGAATGGACGGCAACTCCAACAGAAACCTATCAAGAACTTGCCTTGAGCGAAACTACCACTGACTGTCGAAGGACGCTCTAAAGCAGACAGCGTCTCTGCAGGCCTCTGGGGCCCTTTACTCCCCCCAGGTTCATCGTCCGGCACTGCACTAGCAAGGCGTCTGGAATAAGGATCGTTACTTGCAACTCCAGCAGGGTTTCCGATGGTAGTAACATTATCATCGGGCCCTATCTCTAGATCTCCGCCACCGACCGACGCTCCGGCTGGGCCGTTCAATAAGATAGGGTCGTCAGGAGAAGGGGGCGATCGCTGTTCTCGAGGTCTTCGGAGTTGTTGTCTCGGCCGCTTCTTCATACAGAAGGTCTTTTCGTACTCGGCAAAGACGTTGTAGATATTGCCAGCAGACGCCGGTGCCTCCTGACCAGCGCAGAGCTCACCGTCACTCCCATCGTTTCCAGGTATAATCGGTTTCCCTAGGTTAGTCATGTAAGCAATTCTCCGCGAAACCGGGATCAACAATATCAGGGATACAGGGCAAGCTTACCTTGGCTCGGGTCCGGCGATACACTAATAATCATATCGGCGCCAGAACTAAGCCCAACAGCTCCGCCACTAGCAGCAAGGCCGCCCTTCGGACCGCTACCGTCAACCAGCCGGTCTGGGCTCGCAGGCCTAAAGCCGAGGGCCGATCCAGCCATAGCTCCTTTCCGCTTCTCCTTGGAAAAGGCCTCTCCGGCAGCTAAGAACTCGACGCTACAGCCACTGCTGTCGCCATCGCTGTCGCTGTCGCTGTCGCGATTACCGCCGGTATCTCCAATACGTCGAATGCCGTTCCAGCCAGAATCACGCTTTGTACTAGTAGCGAGGGTTTCTGTATCTAGTTAGATGTTATTAATCACGGCCCCAGGTGATGCATATACTTACCCGCATCATCAACCACCTGGCGCTCTTGAATATTGCCTTTCTGGTGGTCAGAACCGATACGATCTACAAACGCGGTATTGTCATCCCGCCCGCCCCAGTTGGGACACTGCCCGTCTTGTCCACCAGGCGCAAAAGCAGCGAGGCCATGAGAAATGAAGGGAGCGGGGGCAGAGGAAATAGAGGGACGACTAGTGTTGCCTTTGAACACTGGAGAACCTGTTCGAGGCGGTTGGTACTGGATAAAGACAGCCATCGGTTGCAGCAGATTCGAACTTGCAGAAACGATCGATAATCGCCTGAAGATGTGAGAGGGCGTCGCGGAAACCACCAGCGGAGGAAGCTCGCTTTTTAATACGTGGGATTACCGGTGCCGGTTGCTCCTAGCCCAGCCCCTTTTTTTTTTTTTTTATTTTTTCCCCTTTCCCTCTTCCTCCTTCCTCCTTCCTCCCGCTACCGTGCTAGTATCCTTGTCTGCCAACATCACTCTATCCATACTTGCCGCCGAGTGTAACAGCCGCGGCAGCTAAGTGGGGGCAGATCGGTCAGTTGCAGACGTTGCAACGCATGAATGTTCGCTGTGCTCCCTACCGGCATTTTCCCTGCCGGCATTTTCCCTGCCGACGCTATCCCGCCGGCACCACTGTTGGGAGGTAAGCTGGGCAAGAAGTTGGTCGGCTTCTCCGTCAGAAGACCGCGGGCTACAAGGGCGCGTCCCGACGCATCCGTCGTCAGACGACTCGCAGCTCGTTCTTCTCCTGAGGCGACTACCGCCGCATGGCTGGCTGGAAATACGGGCGGAGCAAAACGCCGCCGAAGCTGAAGCCGAGGTTGAGGCTGCGGACGGAAGGATTCATCCAATAAGCCATCTTCGCCCAGGGTGAACCGCCGTTTATCGGCCCATAATCCCCACTCCACGGACGAAATTTCCACATTCGGGGACGGGGGCGAACCGTTCCGGCATAGCCGACGCGGATCGGTATGGTTCAAGGCGCCATCCTGTGCGGATACAAGGCGGAACGCCCAGCAGCTGCAGGATCCGTATGATGAGGGCCTTTTTTTTTTTTTTTTGGCTGATTGGATACGTTCGTCGCAGTAGGATGCGCAAATCGGCGTCCCCGCTTCAGACATTTGGTGGGGCCGTGGCTCCTTCTCTGCACTGCCGGGCTGGCGTGTAGCCGCATAAACAAGTAATCTCCGACGAACCACGGTCATGGCTGGCTTATTGCATTCTAAAACGCCACGCAAGGCAGAGCGCTCGACGGCCGCAGGATCTGTCAAGGCGCAGTAAGGCAGAATTGATGAGGCATTTTTTGGCCGATCGGGATTGTGTGGTGGCGTGACGGCGGGCCAGTGTACCCGCCTAGACGCCCATCCGCCGCCCTGAATCCTAACATGGCTGTCATGCTGGCATCCTCGTAACGGCGATTATCGGGCCCCGAAACCGAGGAGATAAGAGGAGATAAGAGGAGAAGCGGTGACGGGTTCTGGGGTAGAAGGACTTAAACATCGCAGGAAAAGCGTTGAAGGAAAAAAGGGGGGATGAGAGGAGAAAAAGAGAAAGAAGAAAAGAAGAAAAGAAAAGGCGGGGGCGCGCTGGAAGGAGACTCGTAGCAGAGCTAGCGTCCGGGCAGTTGGCGCTAGAAAGTGGGAACACCGGGTTCCGGGAACGCTTAGAGGAGAAGGGAAAAAAAAAAAAAAGGGAGGGGCAGAGGGGGCCGCGCAACGGGTGCTGACGCGTGGCCGTGGTAAAGCCGGTCGCAGGCATGTGAAACGATAGCGGGAATCTCGGGGCTCAGGAAGAAGGAGGAATTTAGAGCCGGTCACAATGGGGAGCACGGTCGATGGTTAGGAGGTCGGAGACGCCGAAGGAGAAAGGGACGGAACGGGGCTAGGTAAGGTAAGGGGGGCGGGTTTTTGGCAGAAGGGGAAAAAACCGCGGCGGTGGTGAGAGAATTAAGGAGGAGGCGTAGCAAGGATCGGCGCAAAGCATAGACCGCGGACCGCGGGTTGCGGAGAGGGAAGGGATTGGCCAAAGGCTTGGGGAAAAAAGCGAGAGAATGGGAAGATGGAGGACGAGCGAGGGAAGCCGGAGCGAGGGAGGGAGGAGGGGAGGGTTCTTTATAGAGGGAGCGGCGTCGAAGGCGGTGAGCCCGAGAAGCAGGGTAGGCGAGGGCGGAGCTATACCGGAAAGGGAGGCCGGCTAAACCGGAGGCGGAATTTCCCTTCAACAAGATTACGTACGCAATCTCGCGTGTCGTGGTGAAAACCAACTTCCGCTCGCTTCGTAGCATAACCAGTCAATCATACCATATTCCAACAGTAAAGACTTCCGCATGGGACTAGATCGGAGATTTGTCGGAAGACTACAACTTTGCTTGGCTGGAATTCATCTATACAGCTCCAATAAAATTCATGTACTCAGCGAAGACCCGAAACTCAAATTCTCGTGGCCTTAAAACGTAAGGTATCCATTTATCCCGCCAGTCCTCGTGAAATCGTGCAGTGTAGTTAGCTTTGCAATACTCCCAGTAATCTGGATACCAGCCCGCCAAGGCCCAATCAACGATTGCAATAATGCGAGGGGGACTAGTCTCGGAGACTATGATATTCCCTCGATGGAGATCCGCATGCGTGAAAGTGATCGGCCCCGTATCGGGGAGATATTGCCGATAGGGATCGTTAATCTTCTCTTTCAGGCCAACAAGATGTCCAGGGAGCCAGGAAAGCCAGTCGTGGAATGCCTGGATCGTGAGGAACGGCCCCGTAGGGGGGAGGCCCTTGAACACAACATCTAGTAGTGGCTGACGGCCGATCGATCCTGCCCCAAGTAGTTGGTAAAATAAATACATGCCAAATGGCCGCCGACTTACCGATGAATTGGTCCAAAGGATCTTGCGCCAGCTGTCGCCACTCATTCACCATTTGGCGTAGTTGGTCACAGATCACAGCTTTGTCACTGTCGTTTAGGGTGCCCCACCGCTCCTTGAGCGTCGCGCCGCGAATAAGCTGCATGTAGATGAAGACTATGCGACCATCGACACGCAAGCCGTAGACCTCCGGCACAGGCACCTTGTCGCCTAGGGTCTTTCGAACTGCTAATAGATATTGAGCTTCTGCGACTCTAACTTCCATTCCAAACTTGACAAGAAGACCAAGCTGCTCAAATTTGACCGGCGCGGGGTCGCGTGGGTTCGTGTTGAATTCGGGCGAGAGTCTCAACCTCGCTAGGTGTTGGAAGACAGTGGTGTCGGCCGTGTACCTTGAAGAAGGTAGACTCAATAAAGTCCACTGTAGGTTTCGTGCTATCTGGTAATGGCACCTGGTGTATTTGGCGAGCGCTGGACATTTTGCTCAATAAGGAGATGGTGGAAAGATGACGCTCTTTCTAAGCGCAAAATGGCGTTTGTCCGAAATGCGTCGCGGCCCGTATGCCACTAGTTGACGGATGCAGGAGCTAACTTTGCTGACGTAAGCGGAGCTGGAGGGCCTGATAGGTTCTTTCCACATATACACATTCGCATCTATATCTAAGATAGATTTTATACGCCGGTTTCACTCGCTTCGACAAGGCGATTTAAAAACTAGTCTTCTTTGCAATGTCTTACCCGGATCAAATGTTATCAAATGGGGTAGGGTTTGGGATTTTCATGTGTTCCAAGGATTATAAAGCGATTGGGCCGATGGATCTCCGATTGCCCCGACTCTAGCTTTACTTCAAATTCAAGGTTTTCTTATGAGAAATTCTGCTTGTCTTCTAGACCGTGACAGACTCTACCCTACACCCTCCCTTTGTACCCGGCTATCCTACATCCCGTATCTCGTATCTTTACGCCAAGCTTAGAGACTCGGCCCCTCTATCGGCGCTGTATAAGTTATCCGTCCCGTATCTTCTATCTGCCCCTTGGCACATAAAAGTTGCAAGTTTCGGTCGCTCAACTGCTATACCCTACGACCACGATTACGACCACGGCAGAAATGAACAACAGTATCCCTAGCGGCGTCCGCCCGCCCCCCCCCCCCCCCCCCCCCCCCCCCCCCCCCCCCCCCCCCCCGGCCCCCCATATACCCCCCCTATCGGGGGCAATACTCCTAGCCGCCTACAGCTTTTCCGCCATCCTGCCGCCGCCGAACGACACTAAACCAGCAATGCCGATATACGGTTGCTACGTGTTGACATTCGCCGGCATACCGTATGGTTGCGGGCCGCCGAGACACCTCGCATAACGGGCTTGGAGTAGGAAAGGGGGAGATGAGGTAAGTCGAATCTCGCAGCGCGCGAACGGATAGAGAGTGCGTGTAATGCTGTCAGGTACTAGCCAAAGTCGAGAAAGGAACGGTACGCGTGCGTGCGTATAACGGCGGGCGAGCGGTCGCTGCGCTGGAGGTTTAGGGAACATAGTAGTCCAATTTATATCTCCAAGTTCGTTTCAACTTTTGAAAACTTCAAAATAAGACAAGATTGTTACCTTCGTATCTTATAGTACGCCCTTTGGAAATAATAGACACCTCTCGTTGGCCTAGGCGAACATGCCGCGCTAGTTTCCAGTAGCCACCATGTGGAGGTAAGAGTATGATTTTTCGGCCCCCTTTTTTTGTACAGAATGTGCGGAAGAAACGCCTAGGCAAAACACATAAGAATAAGAAGGAAAGGGAACGATAGTAGGCTATAGGGGAGAACTTGCCCAAGAGGGTGGAAAGAAAAACAGAGCATAAGGAAGAAAGAAAGGCACGCGTATAGGTCTGAGGTAAAGAACAAAGGCGGCGAAGAGACGGTCGAGATAGGTACACGGGATAGAAATAAACGGAAGAAAGTGGGATATGGGAAAAGCCCGACGCGTCTCGTTACCTTCAGCAAACAAACCAATCGTCAAGACTTACCTAGACACTATACCCGAACCGAACTGGAAATTAGTATTTACGAACCCGGCCCCCCTCGTCTAAACCGGACGTTCGAGCCACTGGGGACAGGTGGGCCAAGCATGCGACGCTTTCGCGAAGGAGTGTCTGCTGTTCCTCTCTTAGCTATCCAAGGATAGTAGTAGGAAGACAATGCATGAGCATGGACGGAAATAATATATTAGAAATTTGTTTGATGCTATTTAGTCGTGCGCACCATCAGCGATTCTAACCGACTCGTCTAGAGAGGAGCTACGACGCCGATCAAAGTCGGCCGACGCGTCATCTTCCCGTTGTTCAGTAGAGAGGAGAGGGTCTATGTCAGTCGTCATAGAAGTCCTCCTCCTTCCATCCGGCGGTCCCCGACATCGCAAGGATACGCTGGATATGCCACTGCATCTCTAGCAGGTCCGGGTCTGGAAGGGGTTTATTTATCGGGTCGTCGATCGTCATCGTGAACCTGATACCACTGATCAGAGGTGTAGGTTCCGCAGTGTCGGCGAAACGGCAGAAGGCGAAACCACGCTGGGACTCAGTTCGATAACGAGAGGATAGCGGCTGTTCTATAAGACCAACATTCGCCGTTGAATCGCGCTGCTGCGGCGCAAATCAGTGGAACTCGAGTTCGAGCTGAGTTTTCTCGGCCGATATGCATATCGGCCGCAGCGCGAAGGCGCCTCCGAAATGAAAACGATGAAGGGTTGACGTAAGAGATAGCATATTCTCGATCGTCTCGGTCCCAAGCGTAGTCCTGCTATCCCGAAAAATCCTAGCATGCCACGAATCTACCTTATCCTGAAGTCAGAACATCTGAAGAAGATGCTAAAATCTTTTAACTCGATCCGGATCTTTTCCTCCGAAGGCGCACCACGGGTAAAGATGGCACGCATCGATACCGCTCAGCCCCGAGACTACTCAAAGGCCATGGTCTCTCTCTTTGCACCGCTCTGCGACCTTGCGGTCACGTATAGGGCCGTGCTCAGGCCTCCCAGCCGGCCCCCCAGACCTAGTTCTTACCAAATCGGTCGGATTAGTCGCCTGGGACCGAAGAGGCGACAGCAACGGCGACAGCTGGAGAGAGGAGGGCGCTGACTATTCTTGAAACGCTCCGGAAAACGATCGCTTGCTTGGTCTGGACGTGATGTCATTTGCAGCTGGACGCTGTTTCCAGAGCCGGATAACGTCCTTGGCTTCCCGTTCGAAAGGGGCCGGGTCGGTTTCAAGGTATACGTTCGACCAAGTACGCCTGCTATGGTATATGGCACGTAGGCATTTAATGTTACCGACTTGGAACAATGCCCAAACTAGGGGCGAAAGCTCTTTCGTCGGTAAGCGGCCGGCCATATCTTCGAAGAGTTTTCTGCGCTCCTCAGAGCGCTCGCTCCCAAAGGTAGTGAAAGAAAAGAAGAAAAATAGAACCAAAGTATCCTGATAAAAGGCTCGGTCCCGATGCTGTTAGCAGAAAACTAGATACTCGATTCGTAATGTAGAGAGAAAAAGGACGAGACTGTTAGTGCAAACCCATAAACAACCTAGAAGGACCCGGGTTACATAATATATGTGGAAGAATCTAGAAGGAACCCTACTAGAGGCGAACCTGGAAAAGACCTTAGTAGATTAGCTTAGCGTATTATCTTCTTTTGATACCTTTTTCTAGTAAACATCTTCTATACATTTTCCTTTAGTACAATGATATTCAGTCATCCAAGGAGCCCAGGTGAGGTTTCCCCACACTAGAGAAACTTTAACGATGCCGTTTATGCGAATTACGCCCGTGAAAATGCAACTACGCTTAACGCCGGCCTAGGACCGACCAAAAAAAAAGTGCAGCCCACTCATGCGGCTGCCTGGACCGCCGACGGTCTCTCTTTGAAAAGGTCTTCGAATACCGTCTTCTTCCGGCCGACTTCCCCCGGTGAGATTCCCAGCCGCCTCACCACCTTGGAGGCGCCGGTGCCAAGGTTCACGCTCTGGCCCATGATGATGCATTCTGACACGCCCTCGATGCGATCGCGTTTCATGTGGAACGCGGCGTCAAAGAGATGGTCCGGCGTCTTCTCGAAGCTGGCGAGTTGCAGAACCGAATCGCGCATTTTGGCCATGCCGAAGCGTGTGATGCCTAGCACATCGCCCTTGTACGTCATGACATCAGCCAAAAGCTGCATGTGTCGTGGGTCGATGTTCATGTCTCCCATGACACTCGAAATCTCCTTGATGATGGTCGTACGCGCTGCTTCGATGCCGAGCACTTCCCGCATCTCCATCACAGAATTGGTCTCGCAGCGAGTGCCTTCGAGGCCTTCGGTCGTCATGCAAGATTTGAGGCCGTATCCCTCCACGAGGAGTGCGTACGTGGGCCCCTCGGCCCTTCCCGACGCATCATCCTTCTTTTCCTCCTTTTTGATGATGGCACGCGAGGCTTCCGGGTAACCCTTGATGACCACGTTGGGCAAGGCGCGCTTGAACTGCTGCATGCGAAAGTAGTACTCTTGCTCCTGCCGCCGGCCTCCCGTCCTTGACCTCTTCCCCGTCATACCCCCTTCCTCAGGGATCTGGACGCGAATGTGAGTTCCCGAGGTACGAATCTGGGAGTCGCCAAGCTTGAGGCCCTTGGTCCTGCGGATAGCCTTCTCGATGTCGGCCATGCCGATGTCCAATTGAAGTTTTTCGACCGTGTCGAAGTCGATTCGCATGCGAATATATCCGCCATCATCGTACCAAATCTCTTCGAGATAGGCAACGATGTCACGAAGGAAGGTCTTCTCGATGCGGCTCTTGGCTATGCGAGCGGCATGTTCGCTATTCGCGTTGGACAAGTAGCAGGTAATGATGGGAGTGCTGATAGCTTTGGACGCGTTGATGATCTCCTTGATTCGAGGGACGCCCTGAGTGATGCTCATACCGGCGACACCCGCAAAATGGAACGTCTTTAGTGTCATCTGCGTACCGGGCTCTCCGATAGATTGAGCACCGACGGCACCGACGGCATGGCCAGGCTGAACGATGGACATTTCGTACTTGGTCAGACATAACCGGATAAACTCGCGCAAGGCCCTCTCGGAAATCTTGCTGATGCCGTCCGCAAGGCCTCGCTCTGACGCGTCGTCACACGCTTCCCAGTCCATTTCATCGCAAGGTTGGTCCCCGGCGAGCATCTCGAGATGACGCCGAGCGCTTTTTAGCCTCTCCACCTCTTTAAGGATGTGCTGCTCGATTTCAAACAAAAAGACACGAGCGCTTTCCATGTTGTCGACCCCGTAGTCGCCTCTGTCGTTGTAACCCAAACGGGCGCCGCCGAGAGACGTGCGTACATGCTTGTCTCGCTCAGGTTGTAGTATCTGCATGGTCAAATCCAGGATCTCGTATGGCAGCAAGCCACGCTCACGGTTATCCCATGTCGTCGTCACAGCGTGGACAAATGTGCGTTCGAAATTCACGGGCTTCGCCTTCCCTTCCATGTCGAGCGGATCAAGCTTATCGTCCCCGTACTGGAATTGAACGATGCCTGAGGACGAGTTTCGCACGGTGTAATCATACTGGGTCGAGAGGTCCTCGAGCGACTTCATAAGTCGTCGAGATATGTACCCGGTCTCGGCGGTCTTGACTGCGGTATCCACCAACCCCTCTCTGCCACTCATAGCATGAAAGATGAACTCGGTCGGATTTAGACCGGAGAAGAAGCTGTTCCGCACGAAGCCCTTGGACGGCGGTTGTCGAGCAGACTTTGGGAAGTGCGGAAGCGTCCGGTCTTGGAAACCATCCGCCACGCGCTTGCTGCCAATGATTTGCTGGCCCACCGCCGCTACCATTTGCGATACGTTGATGTCGGAGCCCTTGGAGCCGCACTTGGCCATGATGAGCGGCGCGTTCCATCTGCTCAGTTTTTCGAAACAGATGGCGCCAGCCTCCTGGCGGACCTTGCTGAGAATACCTGAAATTTGAATTTCTAGCGTCTCCGACTCGTTGCAACCGGGATTTCGCTCCAGCTTGCCCGAACGAAACTGGTCGATCAGATTGTCGCACTTTGCGTACGCGTCTTCGACCAGCGCCTGCTTCCTACGCACGAGATCGACGCCGGGATACACGTCGCCGATGCCGATGGAAAAGCCTTGATTCGTGAGCCATCTCGCGGAGAGCTTGGCGAGACTGTTCATCGCTCGCACGGCATAGTCCGGGCCGAAATCTCTAAGAATTACGTAGAAAATAGAGTCCTTTTTGCCATCGCCGACGGTGGCTTTGTCCATGGTCCCGCACATGACCTCGGAGTTGCGCACGACGACGTACGCATCGTCATCGTTCAGGTCGGGATAACCTTTGCCCTTTTTGAACTGCTTTCCCACGGCTTCGAGATTGACCATGACTTTGTAGCGCTTGTTGGGTCTCATGAGCACGTTGAAAACCTGCTTGCCGGTCCACAATCGCTGAGGTTTGTAGATTGCAGGCTCCGGCAGCTCAACGGGCATGCGTTCGCCGGTGCCAGGGTCGGTAACGGTGTCTCCGTCAAACATAAAGCCGCACACCTGGAGAAACGTCTTGCGATCGAAGAATTGGTTCTTATTGCTTACGAGATAGGCGCATGTGATAAAGTCCTGAATTGCCGCGATGATGGGCGTACCGTTCTTTGGGGTCGCTAAGTTGTGTTTGACGCCCATCAGCTCGAGCGCTTCGGTGCGCGCCTCCTCCGTCTGGGGGACGTGCAGGTTCATCTCGTCGCCGTCGAAGTCGGCGTTGTACGGATTACACACGCACTCGTTCAGCCTAAAAGTCCTCCAAGGGCGAATCTTGGCTTTGTGGCTGAGGATGCTGAGCTTGTGCAGCGACGGCTGCCGGTTGAACAGCACGATGTCCCCGTCTTCAAGGTGGCGTTCGACCGTGTCCCCGACCTCGAGTTCCGCCGCGACGTTGTCGAGCCTTTTGAGATTGCGCAAAATGTCCAGCACCACCTTCCGGCCGCCCTTTTTCAAGACGAAAATGGCGCCCGGGTGCTTCAAGTTGCCACGACGGACGCAGGCACGCAGCTTCTCGATGTTGTACCGCGATACTCGCTCCGGGTACGTCAGGTTGACGGCAACCCGTTGCGGAACTGCCACTTCATCGATGCCGAGGTTCGGGTCGGGTCCGATGACGGTACGGCCGGAAAAGTCGACGCGTTTGCCGGAGAGGTTGCCGCGAAAGCGGCCTTGCTTGCCCTTGAGCCGCTGGCAAAACCCTCGCATGGGCTTGATTCCTTGCTGCTGGACTCCAGGTTGATCGCTGTTGATGTAGAGGGCGATTTGGAGTTGGAGAAACTCCCACTGCTCCATGATGGTCTGGACTGGCTGGCCCTTGGCTAGGCTGGCCCTGATGATGGAGCTGACTTGGATGATGTCTCCCAGCTTGGCCGTGATGTCGTCCTCGGTCGTCGCCGTCTCCTGATGAACCGAGGGGCGGATGGTGACGGGCGGGGCGGGAACGTACTGCCAGATGAACATTTCTGGGCGCCCGTCTCGCGGGTTCATTCCGATCAGCTCGCAGTCGGTTTCGGTGATCTTCCTGAACAGATTGAGCACCCGGACGGGGTTCAGGTCGTCGGCGGCGTGCTTCAAGTTCCTCTCGACATCCCGGTTGCCGGAGCAGACCGCCTCGAAGGTCTTGTCGAAGTCGACCTTGGCAGCCGGCGCGACCTTGTTCTTGGCACTGGATTTGTTGAAGTGGTGAAACTGGTCGTGGACGATCTTGACGGCGTGGGCCTTCTTGACGATGCCGTTGAGGGCGCCACAGTAGGGGCACAGCCTGCACTTCTTGCACTCGGCGACGACGCGCTTGCAGATCATGTGGCGCTGGAGGTTGTCGAGGTTGGGCCGGCGGAGGGAGCGGAGGTGCTTGCGGCGCTGGTTCTCGTCGATGAGGACGCGCGAGCAGCTCTTGCAGATGGACTGCAGGACCTCGATGATCATGCGGAAGTAGCCGACGTGGAAGGCGGGCAGGGCGAGCTTGACGTAGCCGAAGTGGCCGTTGCAGGACTTGAGCTCCTCGCCGCACGTGTCGCAAGGGACGTTCTTGCTCGAGGTGCCCATGCGGCCGTCCATGGGGCCGTGGCGGGTGACGGCGCGGCCGGCGGCGGCGGCGGCGGCGGCCACGGGCTCGTAGACATTGCGGTCCGAGACCTCGATGACGGCCTGGTTGACGATGTCCTTGTTGGACAGGATGCCGAACTGGAGCTCCCTGATGCGCTTGGGCACCCAGTCGACGACCTGCTCCTTGACGGCGGAGACGGGATCGGCCATGGCGACGAGGCTAGCAGACGGCGCCGGAGCAGGAGACGGCGGGCCGGCGGCAGCGAGGCGGCGTCATGTGGGCGGAGTAGCGGAGGGCGTGGAGCGGCGGGTTGGCGAAGTTTTGCGCGGCGCTCGGCGCCTCGGTGAGTCGGTCGAGCGAGAAGTTGCAGGCGCTTATCGATAGCGCTGCATGTTCGGTATTACGTAATGCGGGCGGGCAACACACGGACCCGGACATAGCACGTACGTAGTATGGAGTGCTTACCCGAGTCGGCCGGTTGCCTCCCTGGTCCGCTCGCTCGGCCAACAATGGAACGCTGGGACGGCAAAGGCTCCGCTCGAGAGTGCAAAGACGAAGACGTTTGCTGCGGAATGCTCCCCGCCAGAGTCTCGGGGGCTTTGCGGCGTCGTGGCCAGTCGTGTCCTCGATTTCTTGGCATCCGTGGCGGGGCCGCGGGGCAACTGCAGCCCGGGCGCTGCGAGGCTGGCACGCCCCGTCACCGTCGGCATGTGTGCCACGGCCGCGAGCAATGGGGGCTTCGGGTCTGTGTTGTTTCTCACGAGCCGCCTCCCGCTCGCCGTGGGGCAGGCCTCGAACAGCTCGGCGGCGAGCTGGCCGGGCCGATAAGGTGATAAGCATGCCCAACTGGCCGAAACCGCGGGTGCCTCGCCGCGCTGCTCCGGCGTATGGGCGCGCCACCCTTCGGCCAGGCCGCAAGCTGCGTGGCTGCCTTGGCCGGGCCGCCGGCTGCGCGGACGTCGCAGCAAGGCATTTGACGCCGCGTATACATGCGTATGTAGACGGCGACGGGCGCGAGCCCCGCGGCCTGGCGGTGTTGCGGCCGCCGCACGGAGCCTGCGCGCGGCCGCGGCGCCGCGGGGCCAATCAGCGCCGGCCATGCGCCGGCGGCAGGCAGCATCCCGTGCCTCCAGCTGCCTTGGCCTGCCCCGCCGTCGTCTTAATCCTCCTCCGGCCCGCCTTTGTCCGTCCTCCACATGCTCCGACTCCTTTCCTCCTCTCCTCCTCCCCTCCTCCTCCTCTCCTCCTCCCCCTCCTCTTCCCGCCGTGCCCGCGGCCTCGTTCTCGCTCGCTTCCGCCGCCACCACGCCCCCTCCCCTGCGCTCTCGCTTCAATCGTCCCGGCCGACCCACGGCAGAACGCTCCTCGGGCTGCCGCCTCACTTCTCGACCATGGCCGACGGCCGCGAGGAACGGGACACCCACGGTCCCTCCGCCGGGCCTGCAGCCCTGGGCTCGCCCTCGTGCCAGGCTGGCCTCCGAGTCACCCTCTGCGTGAGCAACGGCCACGACCAGATCGCAGAGCGAACCGTGGTCGTCACTCCTGCAGCGCCCGTCGTAATCGGCCGCGCCTCCCACGGGAACCGCAAGCTCGTTGCCGAGCCCGACAACTTGCTGGTCGAGAATCCCGTCGTCTCGAGGCACCACGCCGTGCTCAAGTTCAGGCGCGACGATGACAAGGTCCGTGGTACCCCGCTCCTGCCCCGCCCGGCTTCGGAAGACGCTCGGCCTAACACGCACGCCCAGCTCCAGCACTGCCACGTCTGCATTACCGACACGGGTTCCATGCACGGCACCATCGTGAACGGGCTCGCCCTGAAACCTTGGCAAGAGCAGCGCAACCTCAAGACCGGAGACAGCGTCCAGATCGGAGGCGACGTCGTCCGCAACACGGGCAACTTCTTCGCCCCGAGATACCTCGTCAAGATCGAAGACCACGCTCAAGGTGGAGGCGATCCCGCGCCCGCGCCCGCGCCCGCGCCCGCACCTGCACCTGCACCCGCACCTGCCCGGAAGAAGTCTATCACGTTTTCCGTCCCCGATTCCGACAACGACAGCGACATGGGGAGCCTTGACGGATCCTCCGACAAGTCGGATGCCGGTAGCATGCCCGCTTCTCCGCCATCCGACCACGATTTCGAAACCGGAGGGAAGCCGCCGTCCGAGGCATCCAGCGAGCTAAAAAAGGCGAGAACGACAGCTCCCGACGACGGTCCCACGCAAGGCCACGATGGCGAAAAGGGCCCGCCTAAAAACGTTCCTAAGCCTGCATCTCCTCTCAGCATTCGTGCAGAAGCGGAAAAGAACGACGTAGAGGACCGAGGCGTCGAATCCGAAGCAGACGGGGACTGCGGCCTGGGGTCAGACGACGTCGAAAACAGCTCCGAGCCTTCGCTCGACAGTCTGTCCGTCAACGACATCCCGTCTGACGACGAAGCCGACTCCGTGTCTGATGGCGCAGCTAGCTGGGGGTCGGACTGCAGCGAAGCCGGCTCTTCGGACCGTACCTCCGTGAAGGACCAATACGAGCCCGGAAAGCCTACGCGGTTTCCTTTCTCGAGACGCCGAATTGTCGACGATGAGGATGACGATAGCGAGGATGCGGAGAAGGACAACGGGCAATCCAAGGAAAATCCTACTGAGAACAACCAGCCCCAGCATCGCGAGGACCATATCGATGCCGACTTTATGGTTCCTCCTGCACATTTGTATGCGGTCACTGCTCCCCCGCCTCCCCCTCCTCCCCCTCCCCCCCCCCCTCCTCCGGGGGCGTTTAGGAACTTTTTTGCGCCGCTTCACCCGCCACCGGGGCCCCCGAACGATGCGGAAAAGCATGGCGTGGGACTGCATCAAGGCAAGAAATCCTTCTTCTCACGACCTACTCTACGCAACGATTTCAACTCGACCCCGATGTTTCTTGGGATGGAGGAAGGATCGGGTCCCCCATTGCCGACATTCGAGTTTGATTTCTACGAGCCATTCGCAGGACAGGGCCCGGCATACCCAAAAGTACCTCCGATGCATACGTCTCGTATGCCCATGCCTCCTCCCCCACCGCCACCGCCGCCGCCCGGATCCATGTCTTCGTACTCGCAGGGTCCGTTCGCGATGGGCAGTCCATATCCTCCACCGCCACCGCCTCCAGGTGACATGGAGAGGTGTGGCTCTGCGCCTAGGCCCTTCCATGCTCCTCCGTTCGTGCCGTACCAGATGTCTGCATCTCCTTCGCCCAAAACCCCTCCCAGTTCGGCCGTTGCCGAGGAAAAGTCATCCGAAACCTCGACAGCGTCAGCCGTTCAACCGAAGGATGCGACCAAGGCACCAGCGTGTCACAAGGAACAGAAGTCGTTCGGACTGACCCAAAACGAGTGGAACGAGTTTGCTTTAGCGTGCACTGAGCCGACCTCGGTCCACACGGAACTACCCAAGAAGCCGAATCCGTCCGTTCGTCACGCGGAGATCAAGAAGGCGATTTCGATCAAGGACATTGTGGATGGAGAGGTTAAACCCAAATCTCCTGCTCCCGCCGCTGGCATGAAGCGCAAGGCGACAGATGATGCCAACGCCGAGTACAAGGACGCCGTGGATTCGACACACGTCGCGGCTGGCTCTTCCGCCGCCAAAGAAGCAATCAATGAGACCAGGAAGGAACCCAAGGAGTCCTTCGACGCTCCTAGGCCACGGAAGAGGGCTCGATTCGGACAAGTTGTTTCTCATGGGCTCGCCGCGCTCGCCGGTTCCATCGGTGTGGTGGCGGCCTTCTCCATGATCCCGGAGCACGTCTTTATGTGAGGGCTTGCGCGGAAAGATGAGGCCACGGAGGAGGATGAAAGCAATGCTAGCAATCGAACCGAATATTAATACTGGGGTTGGCGTGGGCGTGTTTCCTTGTTTCGGTCTTGTTCTAGCGGATGTCGGGCAACGGAGGCCCGAGGGTGGCTTCGAGGGGCTTTCAATGTCCCGAGTCTCACTCAAATGTTATGGCTACGGTGGAAGGTATAACATGGGTAATCGCCGCCGCTGTCGGTGCACGTGTGGGACAGTCTGGCAAGCTTCCAATGTCTTATTGCAGGTATTCGGCTATGGAGTGGTGCCGGAGTTAGGTAATCATCGGGTAGGAATGGTATGTTTGCTCTAAAAAAGGGCATGCTTCTGCGAGTGATACCAATGAGGAAAGACCTCTGCGGCGTTGGAAGCACACTGAAATGGCATGGTAAAGCCAGACGTGTCAAGATCATACAGACCAGATACGGACGAGCATAGAACGCCCGATTCCGATGAAAGAGGACTAGGTACTAATTAAGCAGAAAGCGCGAAAGGTCAAGTAAGCACGCCAAAGTACATAGACTCGGCAGGGCGAGGATTGAGCGCCAAAGCGTGGTCTCGTGATGGGGCAATAAAGCGACCGGCTAGCCGAGGGAGGAAGATGACGAGCGGGCTCGTTTATGTCGCGTGGCGAGGCGCGCGGCGAAGCTGGCACGAGAATCAAATAAATGATAATGCGATGCACTCGCCTGATCGTGAAATTGGGGCCGATAGTGACGATCTACGAGGGAAACATGGCGACAACAGAAGGCATGTGCCTGCATGGCAGGCTGGGGCTCCGGTTCTGACGAGGGAGAGAAGGAGAGAGTGAAGGCTGCCAGGTCTGGAGTCTCGGGGTGAGACCCGAGGAAAGGGTGCGCGCAGGACAGCGCGGACGGCAGACCGACGATGCAAGATTGAGGCCGGCGAGATGCGCGGCGTGGCGCTTCGTTGGCCGAGGTTCTCGATCCGGGCGACGTGTCGCGAGTTTCGTTTCGTAGGCGAGGAAGGTAGCCTCGCGCTCGAGCGGCAAGGCGTCTGCCTGCTACGTATGTAGGCACCTGCCTAGGCGCCGACGGAAGGCGTGTGGACGGCGGGGCCGCGCCGGGAATTGAAGCGCGAAAGCAAGATCAAGGACTGCGCAGCCCGGGCCCGGACGGCGTCGAGCTCAGGCAGATCATGACGTACGTGGTGCAGCGCCGCCGTCGCTCGCGTTCTAAAGACGGCGCCGGGCGGAGCGCTAGCCCTGCTCGCCCAGCTGCCCTGCGTCTGATGATGACGCGCTCTGCTGCAAGGTGTCGCGAAAGAAGTCGCTCCGTCGGCGTCGTCTGCTCGACACTGGCTGCCGTGTGGGAATTGTCCTTGCTGGCGCCGGGCGACGCGTCGGCGGCGGCGGCGTCAGGCCGGCGCGCGCGTTTCAGGTCTATGTATAGCCGCAGGGCCGCCTGCTCGGCGCTGCTCGGTGCGGCCTGCGTCGTGAAGACCTAGGGAGGCGCCCCGTCGTAGGTACACAGGTCCAGTAGTGCGCAGCGCGTAGCAGCAGGTCTGCCCTCGCAGCAAAGAGCAGAGGACACGTGGGCCCGGCCGGCCCGGGGACGCAGCCGGGGCCCGGCGCTGCAGGGACCGGCCGTCGCTGCGGGCTTGGCGGCCGAGTCAGGTGCCAGCCGCCGCCCGCCCGCCCTCCTCCCGTGCGCCGCCTCGTCCCCCCAAACATCCTCCTCCGCCCGTCCATCGTCACTGCTGCCCGCCCCGCCGCACCGCCCTCTCGCTGCGGCTTCACCACGCCTGCTCCTCGTCGCCCGCCCGCCCCGCCCGTTGCGCGCCCGCCGTGGTCCCAATCAGCGCCCGCCAACCCCTCCTCGATTGACTGCCGTGCAGCCGGCCGCGCGCCGATCCGCTTCCCCCTCTCTGCTCCGCCCGTGACCCGATCAGCGCCCTCCGCAAACCCCGCTCGCGCCGTCCGGCCCTTCTTTGCTGCCCTTCCCCCTCTCTTCCCCTGAGCAAGGCAGCAGCAATTGGCCGCCGGCGAGCGATTCGATGAGCGCGCCGCCCAGCCGGAGCCTCGCGACGCCAGGAACTGTCAGTCCGCGAAGCTCTGCCGCCCCGCTGCTGCGCGACACCATGACGGAGCCCGCGCCGGCAGCGGACGACGCCGCCGCCCACCAGGACCAGGCCGGCAAGTCCAAGCGCCGCTTCTTCGGCCTGGGCAAGAAGAAGGAGAACGAGAAGCACGGCGGCAGGAAAACCGACGCCGACGCCACCGCCGCCTCGTCGCCGCCTTCGTCGTCCAAAAATCAGGGACCGGCGCCCGCCCGGACTCCTCCTTTCGCTTCTCCCGTGTCGGAGCCACGACGCCTGGCCGGCTCTCCTCCAGCCTCCGCCTCCTTCTCTCCTCCCGGCATGGCCTCGCCGTCGCCCCGCTACCGCTCCGCCTCGCCAAGAATGCACTCGCCGGCCTCGTCGCAGATCTTTGAGCGCAACGTCCAGGAGAGCCATCCGGCCGCCGGACAGCTCTCGCCGGGCATCCCTGCCCACATCCAGACCGAAGACCACATCCCTCCGGTCCTCGAGGCCTCGTCGCTGGCCATCACCGACGACCACCTCAACCCCGACGAGGTCGAAATCGTCACCCACACGGCCCACCAGCCCGCCGCCGTCACCGTCACCGGCACCGGCAGCGAGTCGGCCATCGCCTCGCCGCACCCCACCGCCGAGGATGCCATGTCGCAATCGCACCATGACATGGACGAGACGGCCTCGAGCTACGGCGCCTTCGACTCGGCCGACGTGCGGCGACTCAGCTTCATATCCTTCGCCGACGTCGTGCAGGCCGAGCACGTCGAGACCAACCGCGACTCGATGCTGCTCATGAGCCTCTCGTCGACGACTGCGAATCGTTCGCCCTCGCCCGTGCGCTCGCCCGCCTCGTCTCACGGCGTCGGCACCTCGCCGCCCACCAGCGGGGCCGCTTCCGTGGCCGGCCTCGACACGTCGGGCACCTCCAACGTCAAGACGCAGAAGCCGGGCAGCCCGACGACGAGCCACGGAACCCACAGCCCCCCGCTGATGCACCAAGAGCTCAACATCGAGACGATGCGGCAGGCGCTGCGCAAGACGGGTAGCGGCGACCTCAGCGGCGTCCGCAGCCAGCCCATGAGCGCCACCAGCAACGACGACGCGTCCATCGACCAGCCCATGTTCAAGTAGACGCGCTTCGGAGCCCTTCAGGCCGCCTTTCCTTGGAGCGCGCCACAATACGTGGCGCCACGGCTATTTTACGGTGATGGATCTCTTATATTCTTGAGTGTTTTTATCTTTCGTATCTGCATGCTTATTGATGTTCAACCGGATGGACCGTCCGCGGCCGAGGGGCGTTGATTATTCTGGGCCTTGAGTGGGGAGCTCTAGTTTGGTACAAGTGCGGCCCTCCGACCTTGCTTGCTTCCAATCAGGCGTGTTTTTGGATTCAATAGGGTGCTTTTCTGTCCCGAGGCGCTTGCTGATTTGGAGGAATGCGCCATTCTCGATTACCGTCTGGATTCTTCAGAATATAATCGCTGTTTTGAACGCTGGGTTAACGTCTGCGTAGGGTGAACGCGTCTTGGTTATGAGTCTCCGAAGTGAGTGGCCAGGAAAGAGTGTATATCTTGGGTCAAGTATATGCTTGCTCATCCAGCGGCTTCTGGCTCGTAAGTTTATATGAACTCGGTACAAATGCGAGAGTCCGCCGGCAGGAGTGGGTAAAGCTGTGCTTTGCGGTGAGCCAACGTCCTCTATCTCCCTCCGGGCCATCGGCGGTCATCCGAAATATGCAGCCCTGCAGCGAGCATGCCCCTTCCTAAACGCCTGAAGCACAGAATCGGTGTCTCGACAGCAAATGCTGACCCGACACGAGTGAGCGCCACCGCGGTACTGAATGCTCCAATATTGGGTACAACAACAAAGGCTTGCGACCGGCTTGAGCCCTTGTCCGTCTTGCTAGTTTCTTCTGTTGATACACGAGCTCTGTCCTGGACATCTGACGGCTGGGTGATGCAGTGGATACACATTTCGACTGTTCCTCAAGGCAGCACATCAGGCTCCCGTGCACGGCGAATACGGCAGGTTAGACCGCGTGGTCGTGGTCGCACCACGCTCCAATGCGGCACTCTGTACAGATGGAGTCACTAGCCACCTAGTGGGAGTAGACACTCGCCTATAGGCTGAACAGGCGGCGGTGCTACCGCATCCTGTGAGTTCACACCGTCAGGTTCAATCGACACCGCCCTGCTGCTGTCGAGGACTAGCAAATTCCGATAGACGTACGCGTTAGGGGCGGACGCTCCCCGCAGCCATACATGGCTCCCAGGCTGTCCTGCGTCCAGCAGCGACGCATCGGCGGCTGCCATCGCTCTCTTCTGTCCTTCCTTCCCGCCTTTGCGCCGGCCGAAGCAGCCAGGGATACGGGCACGGAGTCGGGCAATCGCGACTCCTGCGCTACAGATCCGGCATTTGGCAACCTCGCGGCTGCCTCACTCTGCCTCACCTCACCGCATGACGCAAGCGCGCCGCTGCTGCTGCTGCTGTTGCCGCTGCTGTCGCTGCTACTGCGGCCGACCGTGGAGGCAAGCGCAGGCGGCAAGAGCGTCGACGATGGCGCGAGAGGCCGGGCAGGCACCGACTGCGGCAGGTAGCCACCCGGGCACCAGCTGCCGCTTGCGTGCGTCGAGCCGGGAGAGGAGCTGCTCTCTCAACGCAATGGCGACATGCCGCGTGCCTTTTGCTGCAGGCAGGCAGGCAGGCGACCGAATCCGTGGTGGGCTTGTTCCGCTATATCTCGAGGGTGGCAGCGAAGCAGCGCCCGCGGCTTGTCCGGGAGAAGGAGCGGCGCGGCAACCCGGCAGCCGCAAGGTATGCCCGAAAATGGAAACAGAAGGAGCACCTCCGGGAATCATGGGTGAGCCATTGGCTGGGCTCTTCAAAATTCTTTCTTCGCTGCTGACTTCCTTTCCTTCTCTCTCAAGCCCGCCCCCCGCCCCGCATAAAACGCACCGCCGTGTGCTCTCATTTCAAGCCGCTAGTACTTCAGGGACTCGCCAAATGACTGTGACTACGATCCGAACCTTTTTCCGGGCTTTTCGCGACGGTTCCGCCACACTCTCAAACGGAAGAATCAAAGCTACGACGCGAAGATCGATGAGAAAATGGTAGGTTCGCCAATCTGGGCGCCCGCACCACCAATTCCAGACAACTTTCACCACGTCGCTCCCGCGCTTACGCAACTGCCCTCAAGCCATCCCTTGCAGAGGACATGGACTGCCGTGCACTCGAAGTTTTTTGCCATAACGAGTGCCCACCGGCACGCAGTCTGTGCTAGCGGGCATCTTCAAACCCCGTCGCCCAGAATTGGAGAAGCGCCCGGACCCCCTTTTGGCCCTTTTTCTTGGTGAGCCCGACATGAAAGCCTGGTTCTCCAAGAAGATCTGGAAAACAGTTGCTGCATCCGCCATGGAGGAGCTTGACGATTTGCCGGTGCGTTTCTACCAGTTGACTTTGGTAGTCGAATGTTAGCACTAGCATGCCGTAGCCTGCAACTAGCCAACTTGGCCAAAAGACTCGCAGAGTATCGCACCTCGGTACGATGCTGCTAGCTAGGAACTATATAGATGCTAACATTGAGACAAACAAAGAGCTCGTGTCAGAACAGCGGGGGGCATTCGAGCTAGACGAGCACCCCAGGATGGGGCAGTCGATTGGCACTAGCAACTCGAACATCAGTGGCAACATTTGCGGATTCGTTCGGTTCTCGCGAAGTCGTGAGCAGTACGCATTAACATGCCACCACCTAGTGTGTGGCAGCTTGGTGGATTCGTTTTCCGACCCTGAAGACGATAAGATTGAGGTCGAGTGTCCTTCTACTAGTGACCGGCACACGCTATTCGCCACCTTGGCCTGAATGCGGATAGTTTCAGCGAGATGATTGGTGAACTAGCTATGGCCAAGCAAGGGCCGATGACCGATAAACTTCTGACAATGCAGAAGGCGGAGGCAACAAGAACGCAACGTACCAACTGAACTTTCGGGCGGAGATTCCAAAGCACCGTGCCGAACGAGAAGCTATCGTTCGTGAGTGCAACTCCGCCAAGAAGTCCGATATCCGCCTGGGGACGGCCATAAGGACGGCTGGCCTATATCGCCTTGGCCCCTCGAAACTTTCTGCGGACACCAACTCTGGTGATGACGACGAAGTCGGTGGCAGCAGCGAGCCGTGCCGCCGTGCGATCTCAGGGAAATCCAGGTATATGAAGTACGGGCGGTCGACCAAGGTGACGGTCGCGCGTACCAGGCCGTGCCGTACTCATTGGGAACCCTACGGGATGAGCTACGCGGACTGGCATGTCTGCGCCACGGAGGGAAAAAAAAAACTGGTAAGGACGATTCGGGTTCGGCGATCGTTCGGCCCCACTCGTAGGATTGTATAGGCATGTTGCTCGGCGGCACGATGGAGCAAGGGAACGATATTACGCTCTTCACGTCCTGGCACGTTTTGCAAGAGGATGTAAGGCAAGCCCTGGGTTTGGAAATGTACTGTGATGGAGACAATTAGGGCTTTTCCTGTTGATGGAGTGTTTTGAGGACTTGCGCGACCCTTGCAAGAAGTTTGGTCGAGTTGAACATTTTGTCCAACGCGGGAGAAAATGAAACTGCCTTTCCTCTCCCTCTCACTCGCCTTTTGGACACGCACTAGGTGGAGACTGGCTAAATTCTGAGACGGGCAGGGAACTAGCGACAGTGTTAAGGGGAATGAAGTACATCAGGGGCTTACTCACGTAGTATGGGCACTTGAGGGTGCACGCTAGAGTTGACAAAAGAGAGGGGGAGAGAAGGGTATTTCCGAAATGTTTCCTGGACAGGGTTTTCCATGGGCAATATCGCATATTTTACTTTGAAGAAGGTCGCGCACCTTTGAGGCCTTGAATACGTTGTCTTGTAGGGTTATTGCTAGATTGAAAGGTAACACAGTACAAGTATAGAACCAGTCGCCACGACACAAATTCACCATTCCCTCAGTCACGATCCATGCGCCCGACATAACTAGATACCGAAATCAAGGTCGCGGGCCCCAACGCGGAACGTTGAGAGCCATGCCCATGATGATGCCGGCCACGAGGGCGGCGCAAGGAACGGTCAGAACCCAGCCGATAAATATCTTCCCGACCTGCTTCCAGTTGATGCTCCGCAGGTCCATGTTGCACAAGGCCACGCCGATGATGCCGCCCGTGATGCACTGCGTCGTGGACACGGGAAGACCGAGCCGCGAGGCGAGCAGCACGGTGATGGCGGCCGCAAGTTCCATGCTGAAGCCTCGCGTCGGCGAATGCTTCGTGACCCTGTTCCCCAGGTTGCGCATGATGTGGTAACCGTAGGTCCAGAAGCCGAAGCCAAGACCCAAGCCTCCCACGGCCTTGATCCACGTAGGAGTGTCGGTCTCACTGCTCGCCACGCCGCTCCTCCAAGTCTCGTACTCGGTGGTAAACGGTCCGATCGCGTTGCTGACGTCGTTGGCGCCATGGGCAACGGACATGATCATGGCCGAGCAGACCTGGGCCGTGGTCCACAGGTGCTCAACTTTATTGTCAAATCTAGGCGCGCGCGCATGCACGTGCTCGAGGCCACGACTCTGGTGGGCGATGATGTCTCTGGTAATGCCGTACGTCAGGACAAGCTTGGTCGTGGCTAAGATGCGTTTCGGGTGAATCCATGGCAGGGAATCCACCGCCGCAAGGTCTTTTTGACGAGCCTTGTCCGTGGCAGCTTGCGTGCGGGTTCCCGCGTCCGCAACTTCACCCTCTCTCGATTCTTGTGCAATCCCGTGGTCATCAGTTTCTGTCGGCCGTTTCTCGTTGCCATTTTCCTTTTTGAGATCCTCCGAACTGGAATCGTCGGGCCCGACGTATTCCGTTGCGTAATAGTCGGTCGTGACAGGGGCGGTAGCATCTCCAGGCCAGTATAGGGTATAATTGTCGCGCCACAAGAGAGGCCCCATCGGGATGTGCCAAACTCGCAGACGATGATCTTCCTTGATAAGCCTGCAATAGTTTAGCCTCGCACCGTCAAAAATCAAGGGCGAGTCACCACGTACCTGCGATAGTAATACGGCAAAAAGAAAATCGCCGAAAGAAGCCAAATCCCGAAGAAAACGCCAAGAACGATGCCGACGACCTGCCCGGCACCCTGCTCCTCGATGCTAGGAATGCCGTGCCCCCCGCTGATTAAAATGAAGAGTGTCAAGATGCCCGCGGTCAATCCGTAATAGAACGTGATCACCCTCAAGGCCGCTTTGAGAGGGTTCGAGCGCCAGTGGACGAGAACATTAATGCTCATCATGATAACGGCGCCAAAGCCAGCAGCGATGGCAGGTGCGATGCCCCACGATGCGGCAATCTGGGACACGCTGCCGTCTTGCCAGCCCCAGTTGACGTGGATATCGGCGGCAATGCCGACGCCGACGAGAGCACCGACGATGGACTGGGTCGTGCTGACCGGAAAGCCCAGCCTGGTGCAGAGGGTGAGCCAAGTCGCGGAACCTGCAACGGGTCAGAGTTGTGCGGTAATGATTCAACCGTGGGGCACCGACCGATTTCCGCAACGACCATGGCCAAAACCAAGATGCCGGGAGAGTTTTCAAAAGGCTCGAACCCGAAAATTCCGTGGCGGATGGTGCTAGTGACTTGCTGGCCCATGGTGATGGCGCCGATGAACTCGGTGATGGTCGCGAGAACACCGGCTTGAACTAAGGTCAAGCTCCTCGAGCTGACTGAGGTCGCATAGCTGTTGGCGACGTCGTTCGCACCGATACCCCAGATGGAAAGACAGAAGAAGAGGACGCCGATGGCAAAGAGCCAATCCAAATCGTGCATCACAGCCATGGCGGAGACACGAGGGCAGAGTTCAGAGAAGCAAAAAGGAGTTGTCTCTCGGGCCCAGCAGCCTTGTCAAACGAGAAGCACCCTGCAGAGACCCCGACCGGAACCTTTTATAGAGAAGCATGGTGCGTAAAGCATGCCTGTGTGGTTCTCTTGGCAGAAAAATGGAGAGATTTTGGGCCGGGTTTGAGATCCAATCGACGGGGTCTGAAAACGCGAACGATCAAAAACAACGAAGAGCTGTCGGTGGGCACTGAAGTCGAAGAACGGCAGCACGTGGAGGCAGCGTGCGATTTGAGACGTCCGGAGCAGACCATGGGGCTTTACCTGAAGGATCGACTTCTCCGCCGCGGCTGCACGGCCGGCTTGGCATACGACTCTCCTGCCGTTCCAGCCGATCGACCGCAGCGGTTGGCGTTTAGCCGCATCTCGGGGCCGCCGACCAATCTCCTGCGCATCCGTTGCGAGGGTGTCCGCGGTAGAGCTCTTGGGGATGTTTCTCATGACCAGGCTCGCGGAGAGGCCGCATGAGGGACGCTTGTTCAAGCGCTTGGGTTGAGTCTCAATGTTGCGGCGGAGCAGGAACACGTCCGGTCGGCAACGACGGCTCGCAGCACGAAGCCTGCGGATAGCCCGGAGGGCGTTTGCGGCCTGGTCGCCCCGGCTCCCGGCCTTATCGGCCCAGCGCGCCGGGGGGTCCGCGAGCCACAAGAGGCAGGTCTGGTGTGCGGCGATTAAGTGAGCTGACGTCGGGGGCGGGTGTTGGAGGCTTGGGGCGGCGGCGGGCGACTCCGGGGAAACAAGGCGGGCCAAGACGCGCCGAGCGCTGCCAACGCCCGCCCATCGGCCCGGGTCGGGAAAGCGAAGCCATCGCCAAGTCGCCTTGGGAATGCTTGTCCCGACCGCCAACCACGGCGAAAAAGACTCCACCATCGCTTCGCACCTCCCTCGCGGCGCGCTCCCGGAACGCTGGCGCCTTCGAGGCCTTGTCGCGCCGGCGAGCTCGCGCGTCCGACTCTCCCAGCAGCGCCGCCACTAGGGCACGCCACCGGAGACTTCCCTGTCCCTGGCCCGCTCATTGGCCGCAGCCTCTGCCTCAGTCCGTGGGCGGACCACGCCCCCCACGGTCCGACGCCGTAGTGCGGCGCCCTGCGAACTCGCCCTTTTGTCGCCGACCACCACGTGTGCTTCTTGAATGGCTGGTGTGTTGAGCGGGAAATACGCCTCGCCTCTCCTTGCGAAATCTGTGATTCATAGGCAGTTGCCGGTGGCCGGACAGCTATCCGGTCTACGGAGGGCAATGGCGGTCGTATCACTGATGGTTAGCATGTCATAACCGTCTGATGTCTTCGAAGACCAGGCCGCAGGGTTGCGAATTCTATTTGCAGACGAGCCGGCGACTTGTTCCATCTCATGCGAGAACTTCAGGAGCACCACGGCGCTGGGCTGGATCCCAGACTACATACCACGCCATGGGTCAAGCTCGGGGAACACCTGCGCAGATGGCCGACCCTCTTTTTCCGCCACCCAGCTTGTCCGTGCTACAAACCTTGAACATTGACAGTCCCGGAGCCCAAACTTGATCGACTTTGTTTACGACTTGTCTGACCAGCCGGTTTTGTTTGCCGCAATCACAATATGCGACCGGTCCCCTTTGGCAACGATTGCAATGTTGGAAGGTTCTATGTTCCGACCCATGATGTTTTTCTTGTGAATGTGCCCCAGCCCCGAGAACGACCGAAGCAAAGTCGACATTAGTGTTGTGTGACTGAGGGGATCGAACTTCCATGATTTCAGCTCCCGTAAGAGCAGAATCTCGCTTTCAATCAGATACGAGTTTCCGCATCTTCTCTTCATTCTTTACACGGCCACTTATGCGTCTGTTGTCGCATGCGTACCGTAGGAAAGAGGTCAGAAACTCCTCTCGCAGTGGCCGCGTCGATAATCTCGAGATGTCAGAAAAAAGTTGCACGGCTCCATGCGGTTGGAAAGATTGGATCCATACCAGTGGAGTTGAAGTCGTCTATGTTGAAACCGTTGAATTCTTTGGACTTCAAAAACCAGACGAGCGAAATTGCCCTGAGTTCCGCAGCTTCATTCATCTGGCATTTCCCATGGCCGATGAATAGACCATCCTCTCTTGCTCAAGTGTGTCAGTTATGGGGACTGCCAAAGTGGTACTATTCCACTTCTGCGCCAGTCATGTCGTCAATCTCCAGGTCCGGTCTTCCACCAAAATACTTTCCAATATATAGACAGTTCGAGCCGTTCTCCTGTCCATCTTTGCCTGAGGTTTGATGTGGAGAGTAATATGTCTGTGTAAATCAACATAGCTTGTGAACTTATGTGCGGTAGATTCCTTACACCAATCATTGTTGCACGCCAATGAGATTTTCGGACCATGCTCTACATGGCCTTGGGAGGAATGCTGAGGGATGCGACGAATGAGAAATCAAGAGAGTGGTGACATTACTCTGGGTACCTGGGTGCGTAGTGACTGCAGATGGAGGCCAAGATTCGAACTTTGGTGGAGATGGAGATGGAGTGTTGGAGAAGGGACTTTTTGAAGCGGGGCTCACGCTGACGTTTGCTAGGCTCCCGAGGCTCCTCCTTGGCAAGGAGGCAGAAAGACAGAAGTAATTCCTCCCAACACCGCAGCACCGTCTCTAAACCCGACGTTTGGCAGCAGAGGGTAACGTCTCGTGTTCAAATACATTTTGTAAGTACATAGAAGTAAGGAATCATAGTTTCATGTCCTCGTACAGCGTATATGCTCAGCCCGCATACAGATACCTCCGAAACGTACATCCGTCCTCCAGATATATGAACAGATTACCGAGATCAAGAAATGACTCCAAACTCGCGAGAAATGCAAGCGAGAACGAAATTGAGATCCAACCTTGAGAAACATCTAAAACTCCGCCATGTTTTACCGATCAATTACGGTCAACATCTTCTTTTTAAATCCAGCGAAGAGCCCTTTCGCCCGCACAGGCGACACCGACCGTCTCCGATCTTCGTGACGGTGATGCGAAGGGCGGCCGTCTCGATGGCTACGCTCGTGCCGCTCCGGATCACTGCGATGCGTCCGATGCGATCGGTGCGATCTCGGCCTGTCGCTCTCTTCGGTCCTGCTGGAGTGCGGGCGGTCCGTCTGGGCGCGCTCCAGCCGCGCGCGATGGTGTCGGTGTGGCTTCCGCGACAGCGGATCCACCTCGGGTGAGAGCGGCGCCTCGGCCGTGATGTCCTTGGGCGCGAGGTCGGCTGGACGCAGGGCATCGATGCTCTCGATAGGACGAGTTACGTCCGGCATCACTTCAGGCACCACTCTGCTCTTTCGCCTTTCTTTGGCTTCTCTTCGGAGCTGCATCCGGGCCTCCTCTTGGGCTGTGCGCCCTACTGGGTGGTGGTGCCCCGTCGCAGAGTCGCGGCGGCTCGGGTATGGCCGCGGCGGGCTGCTCGCGCGGGTGAAGAGGGTCCAACGCCTTTGCAGTGGTGGGGGGCTAGGTGGGCGGGACGATCGACGCTGCTCCCGATGCCGACGATGATCGCGATGCTCGCGATGCTCATGGCGCTCACGCCTTTCCCGGTCTCCCTCGTGGCGATGACGACGTACTCCAGGGACCGACGAAGGCTTCTCCGCAATCGGCGGTTCCGGTGGTGTATCAGCAGGTGCCTCCACAGGCGCGTCTTCTACTGCTACCTCAGGCGACGCAGCGGATTCTTCTGCAGGTGCGTCTGCAGGTGCCTCGGCAGGTGCATCTGCAGGTGTTTCAGCGGGGTCCTCAGCAGGCGCATCCGCAGGTGCTTCAACGGGCGCTCCCGTAGGCTCTTCCGCCGGGGGTTCTGAAGGAGCTTCTGGGACGTCTTCAGTGGGTGCTTCGGCCGGAGCTTCAGCCGCACCTTCTGCGGGCGCCTCCGTCGGAGTTTCCGGCGGAGCTTCAGCCGGTGGCGGGCTTGCCGGGATCTCTTCATGTCTTTCCTTCGCAAACTCCGGCGCGCCATCACGAGCAGCAGCTTCCCGTTGACGCCGTTCTCGCCGTCTCCGTCGCCGCGCCTCGTCTTCATCAGGAGAGCGCTTGTCGTCTCCCGGACGACGAACCTCTCTCTTTTCATGCCGGAGCTTATGACGCATTTCCGCTTCCGCCTTCAGGCGAATTTTTTCTTCCGCTTCTTCTCTAGCATGCTTTTCGGCCTCGCGCCTCTCCCTACGGCGTCTCTTCTGTTCTTCGTACTCCTTCCTACGACGTTCTTCCTCCTCTTGTTTCCGCTTTCTCTCCCGCTCGGCTTCCGCTTGACGCTTGCGCTCGCGCTCAGCCTTCCGTTCAGCGTGTCGCTTTCGCCTCTTCTCCTCCTCTTCTTCTTCAGCCATCCGCTGTGTTTTGTGCGACGAACGAGTTTTGTCCTTATCCCGGTCTTTAGGTTCTGACTTCTTCTCCCCGCTCCCGCCGCTGCCACGGCTGACGATGCTATCACGTCTACGAGACTTCGATTCCATCGGCCAGCCAAAACTCATTGTGTTGCTATCCCTCCGCTTACGCGTCTGGACGAGCCCGCGTTCGGGGTCCACGCGTATAGAAGAGTGACGTTGCCTCTTCTCCTTGGTAGGAGATTGGGGTGACTTGGGAGCAGCGTCGTCATCCACAATAGCTGATTCATTTGGTGCCTCCTCGCTTGGCTTTTCCTCCGCTGCTTCTTCGGGTGTGGCAGCATCCGTAGCTTTGTCATCGCCTGGTTTATCGTCGCCTGGTTTATCGTCGCCAGGAGAATCTCCAGGAGCGTCACCGGCGGGGGCTTCCTCTCCAGGGTCCCCTTCCGCGGGAGGCTCGGCCGGCGCGTCGCCTTCTGCGGGAGGCTCAGCCGGCGCGCCGCCTTCTGCGGGAGGTTCATTTGGCGCGTCGCCTTCTGCGGGAGGTTCAGCCGGCGCTTCACCTTCCGCTGGGGGCTCGGCCGGTGCGCCGCCTTCAGGAGCGTCACCCGAGGGTTGATCTTCCGCTGCCTTTTCCTCAGCAGGAGTTTCTTCGCGATCTGCAGCCTTGTCTTGGGCAGGGGCGTCTGAGGCTGAGGCTTCCGCAGGAGCTTCTTCAGGACCGTCGCCTGGTGAGCCGGTTGCAGCCTCTGCCGCGGCCTCTGCGGAGGGTTCTTCTTCTGCCTTGGGATCGTCTTCGGCTGTCTCCCCAGGTGACGTATCTGCACTGCCTGCCTCCCCCTCCGGCCGTTCGAGAGGGATCTCAGCAGAGTTGTCTCCTGTGCCTAGGCCTTCCTGATTTCCTTCCGCCGGGGTATCTGCGGGACTATCTTCCGGGGTCTCGGGCACTGCCTTCGCGGCGGCCTCCTCGTCGGTTTTAACAGCAGATTCTGCTTCATTACCAGCAACCTCGGCTAGCGGGCCTTCTTGACTAGAGCTTTCCCCGCCATTGGTCGGAGCTTCAGTCGTGATCTCTTGTGATGTATCTTCCGGTGCGACTTCGTTTTCAGCGGCAGCAACCGCATCATCAGATGGAGCCTCAGGAGAGGCGTTCTCCGGAGCTCGTCCTGGATCGTTGTCAGGGGCGGCATCAGGGTTCTCGGGTGACTCGGCGGATGTTGCCTCAGGGGCAGCGTCTGTAGCATCAGTTGACTTGGGAGCGATTGTCTCTGTAGCATCATCGGGGCTACCAGCATTTTCCTCGCCTTCTCCGGCGGCATCCGCAGTGGGTGAAGATGGTTCTTCCACTCCATCTGCATTCTGGGTATCTGCCTCTTCAGTTGCTGCAGGCTCATTCTCTTTCGGATCTTCCGACGCAGGCGCAGCAGGAACTTTTTCAGCAGCGTCACCGGAAGGCTCGGCTTTGACTTCTTCAGTATTGGCTGCAGTAGGTTTAGTAGCCTCAGGTTCCGGTTCGGTGGCTTTAGTTTGGGATTCAGTTCGCTCAGTGTCCGCAGTCACCTCCGTTTGTTCAGCTGACTCCGCTGTCTCTTCTGCTACAGCACTTTTATCCTCCGGTTTGTTTCCCGATGGGACACCGGGTTCAGGTTCGATAGTCTCGTTAGCGGCGGCATCTTCGCCTGTCGCTACCGATCCTTTCTCCGAGCCGCCGTCAGTCCTATCTTCAGCTGCAGTATCGGGGGATGCATAGCCCGAGTCATGATGCACTTCGGTTTCGGTCTTTTCCGTGGGTTCGCTGGCAGTTGCTGCTTCAGCAGTCTCGTCCTTGGTAGCATTGTCAGAAGCATTCTCAGTGCTGTCTGCCGTATCAGCAGATTTAAGAGTTCCCTCTTCAGCACTGGAAGGAACTTCTACCGGCTCCGCAGAGGCGTCACCTTCTTTCGCATCATGCATATCTGGCTTTTCTTCTGCAGACGCTTCGGACTCGGATGGTTGAGAATGTTCGGCCTCGGGTTTTCCTGCGGTCGCAGTCTCCGCAGCCACCTCAGGGGCGGCGGGTTCTTGCTTATCCTCAGATTCGCCCGACGGTAAATTCTCCGGAGGAATCTCAGCGGCGACTTCGTCCCGAGACTCCGGTGAGGCACCGGTGGGAGCATCGGCGGGAGCATCGGCGGGAGCATCGGCGGGAGCATCGGTGGTGGCGGGCTCCGAAGCTTCTCCATTTGAAACATGCGCAGCTTGCTCCGTAGAAGAGTTTGCCGTATTTTTTACAACGGCCTCGGCCTCCTCAGTATCTCTGGTTTCGGCGTCTGGGGTTTTGGCAGTCTCTGTGGCCTCTAGCGCAGCCGGCCCCTCTTGGTTTTCTTCTGACCCATCAACTTCTTCAGCAGATTTGACGAGAGCCTCCGACGCGCTGTTCTCGCCTGATTTAGCAGCTTCTTCTTCGGCAGCTTCCTCTGGCTTTGGAGCCGCTTCTTCTGCAGGAGTGTTATCAGAGGTCTGTGGTTCTTCGTGATTCATCTCTGTGGATTCCTGCTTCACTTCTACGCCAGGCTTAGATGCAGCGGCATCTGCAAGTTCTGTCGGGCCCTCGGGCTTAGCAGGAGTCTCAGCTGAGGTATCAATAGTATTGGCCTCCAGAAGGTCCGCGGAGTGCGATTCCGTATCCGCACTTGCATCGTTCACGGGGCCCCCTGCTACTTCAACCGTCTCCAGCTCAGTTTCGGCCTCGGCAGGCTGCTCCTTATCTTCATCCTTTCCTTCCGCTGGCGAAGGCTCAACAGGAGCGCTAGAACTGTCGGGTTCTGATTCCGCCGCGGGTCCTGTCGACGCCCCTTCCGATTCTTCTGCTGGTGCTTCTACAGACGTCCTGGCCGGGGCTTCTTTAGTAGGCTCATCATTCGAAGCACCTTGCTTTGATGGATCCGGTGATTCTACAGTAGCAGACACCTCAGTAACGGCTGCAGCTTCGTCCTTAACAGCTTCGCCGGAAGCTTCGGAAGCAGGCTCGTCAGGGTTTGCCTCCGGCCCTGAGCCGCTGTCGTCCGCCGGAGTCACATTGGCTGGATCGGACGATGCATTCTCCGCTGCATCAGATGCTGGGCCCGCCGGCTCTTCTAACGTGCTATCTGTGGACTTCTTAGCCTCGTCCGCATCAACTCCGTGCTCGGTCGGCCCCCCAAATCCTTTAGGAGTGGGCTCTGCAGGCTTTGGCTCCGCCTCCTTGGAACTGTCATCCGCTGGACTCCCGTCGGCCGGACTTTCCGCTGTATCAGCTTCTGGGCCTGTAGAGTCATCTGGCGTGCTATCTGCGGATTCTTCGGTCGTCTCTGCAGGAGCGTTGGCCTGAGGCTCTACAGACTTAGCCTTTGAATCTTCATCATTGCCATCCACTGGGTCCTCGTTGGTGGGGTTCGAAGTTGTGTTCTCCTCTACATCAGCTGCTGGAGCCTCGGGCTCTTCCAGCGTGCCATTTGCAGGAGTCTCAGCTATCTCTGCAGAAGCTTCAGCCTGAGATTCCGCAGCCCCCTCTGCCTGACTCTGGACTGCCGCTTCTGGCGAAGGCCCGTCTGCAGCCTCGGCAGAGTCCTGCGTCGCTGGCTCTGCAGAACTATCTGTTGCAGGTTCAGCCTGCTCTTCCGACACTTCATCCGGGCCATCCACAGCAGAGTCTGGCGCCTCGTTTGCCTGAAGCTCAACAGGAACCTCTTCTGCAGCGGGCTCAGTGGTAGTTTCGGGAGCAGATTCGACAGCTGGCGTCAATTCGGGCTCTTCTGGAGGCTTTTCCGTGCTTTGTTCAGCCGGCGGTGGTGGCGGTGTGGAATTTTCCTTCCCATTTTTTCCCTTGTTGCGTCTCTTTTTGTTCTTGTTGTTCTTCCCTGGAGCCCTAACCTGCAGTGCATGTGGGACTTCCTTCTTGGCCTTCTCCGCCGCCTTTGTCTCGGCCTCTTCCTTTTCCTTTGCCTCCTTGTGCCAGATCGGCTCGACGTGTTCCCTCACCTGCACGGGCCTCGTCTTTTTGCGCGCCTCACGCATCGCCCTCCGGTTCTTTTTTGATAACGTGCTCGGCTTCTCCTCCACGTCCGAGGCAAATGTCACACTCTTGTCGGACAAGGTAGGAGATGCCGGCTCGACCGCCGGTGGACCGGAGCCCGCGTTTTCTGGAGGATAGTCACCCGCACTGGCGGGAGGTTCCGGCGCCGCAGGCGGCACACCCTCTACAGGATCGCCGCTTGCGCCTCCAAGTGACTCTTCCGGACTCGGCGCTTCTGCTGGCTCGCCGACGGCACCACCGTCGCCTTCCCCGTCGCCCGTCGAGCCATCGTCTAGCTTAACGTCGGCGTCACCATCGGCGCCGTCGTCCGGCTTCGCGTTTCCTTCCGCTTCAGCGCCGCCTTCAGCATTTGGCTCGCCGTCCCCTTCTGTCTCGCCGCCTTTCGCAGGCTCAGCGTCGCCCTTGCCGCCTTTCGCAGGCTCAGCGTCGCCCTTGCCGCCTTCTTGTGGGTGCGGCGTCTCCGGCTCGATGGGGTCGAGGTCGCCTATTCCCTCGGTCTCGGTGGTATCAGACAGGTCAGGCTCGGTCGTCGGGTCGGGCGGGGGATCGTCGAGCTCGACCGGGTCGCCTTCAGGCGTTCCGGGTGGTTTTTCCTGCTCCGCGTCAGGATTCTCTGCAGCTGTACCGGCGTCGGTCTCGGCATCCTGGGCCGCCTGGCCGCCTTCGTTCTCGGCCTTCGCGGCTTCGTCGCTGCCGTCGGGTGGGCTTTCCACGCCGTCCTCCCCTCGTGGTGCCCCATCTTCGTTCTCTTTCTCTTCTTCTACATCGGGAACATCGTCATTCGTACCTTCCTCCGCCGGTGATGCTGACTCTTCTGGAGCCGCCTCGGCTGGAGCTTCTTCGGGAGCGCCGTCCGGCTTATCTCCGGCGGCGGCGGTCCCCGCTTCGCGGTCTCCGTCCTGTGGTGCCTCGTCGGCCGATGGCGATGTCCCGTCGGCGCCTCCAGCGCCGTCGGCGGCGGCGCCGTCGGCGGCGGCGGGTGGTAGTGACGATGACGCCTCGTCGGCTGATGGTGGCAGTGAAGAGTCGGCTGCTGCATCGCCGTCGCCGGCGGCGGCGTCCGGGTTTGAGGCTGCGGGAGGCTCTCCAGCATCGCTGTTGCCTTCGCCCCCACCTTCTCCCGGCGCAACATCGTTCGCAGCCGCCTCCTCACCGTCGCCGCCGTCAGCTTGCGCGCCGGTGGCTCCATCTGCCGGTGCATCGACGCCGTCGACGCCAGGCTTTCCATCGACGCCATCGCCGGCGGGCGTCTCTGGAGCGCCATCGCTGGCGGCGGGTAGATCAGCGCCATCGTCGCCGTTGGGAGAAGATTCGGGCACTTCGTCTGAGGACGCAGGAGTCGCTTCTTCGCTCTTGTCTGCGGGCACCTCTGCCGTTCCAGGCGGCTCTGGTGCTTCTGGCGGTGGTTCTGGCGCGGCGGGCTGTACTGGTGCGGCTGGATCGACAAAATGGATGGTCAGTGCGAAGAGAAACTCGAGTGATTTGACAACGCGAAGTCGTAAAATGATGGGTGAGACGGCACGAGGTGTATGTACTTACCACTCTCCTCCCCTGGTTGCTCCTCCTCGCCACTGCTCCCTTCCTCCGACTCCGTCTCCTCTTCTTCGTCGTCGTCATCATCATCCTCCTCGCTGTCGCTGCTATCCTGGTAGGGCAATCTCGTTGGCACCTCTATCCTGCGCCTATAGTCCGGCCCCCCTGCTGAGCCGGACGCGCCATACGACGCTCCCCGGTACGCGTAAGGGTTAATGGTCCACTTCGATATGGATACATTTTGCACCGGGTACCGGAACTGGTCCGGAGACTGCGGTCCCGGCGGCGACATCTTGGACGCGGTGAGCTGCCAATTGCGCGAACGCTACGACCGCGAAGCGTTCGTGCGGCTACGTGTTGATTGATGATGGAGGGGTGTCTCGATCTGTGGTTGCTGGGCGAGTGGTGATGCCACTCGCTGGCTGGCGGCCGAACCGGTAGGTTGGAGGTGAGGAACGGGATGCTCGCTGGGTGCGTGAACGGGCAGTTCTCAGTCGTTCAGCGCACCGTTCGCATCAAGCTTTGGTGTGGGAATGTCCGCCAATGCGGGGCGGACAGCGAAATCGTGATAACAGCACACGATGGGTGTGGTGAGATGGTGTAAGCCGCTACCCGTTGGTGAGGGGCGGTGCTGCAATTACACGCCACTAGGACGGCAGCTGTTTATCTGGCTCATGCATGCGAATTGTGGACGAAATCCACGCGCGCGCGAGGCCTCGCTGGCGCGGAGAAGGATATATAGCTGGCTGGCCCCTTCCTGCAACGTTTTCACTTCGCACTCCGGGATTGGCAGCGGGGGAAAGGGAGGCGTGGCGTGGGGTTGGGCTGGGCCGGCCCGTTGAGGGCGGCGACGAATGGGACGGATGGGTGGGGATGAGATGGAGGGTTGCGGGGGTTGATGATGGGACGGGTAGGGCCGTGGCCAGATTTGGTGGTGAGATCTGATTAGAGCGTGAGTTGCTAGCGTCAATCGCCGTTGGAAAACAAAAGCGAGTGGTTATATGGCGGGCCAGTAGAGACGGACGAGATGCAAGAGGAGGCACGAGACACCGAAGAGACAGGTGAGTTGACGGGAGAGGCCGCGGGTAGCGCCGGGGACCCGAGACAATGACAATGGCTTATTTGCAGGCTGGCACCTGTGAGGCAGGTGGTCTCGATTCTTGCAAGCTACAACGTCGTATAGAGAGAGGCAAATTTTTTGCGGACTAAAAAAAGGAAAGAACGGAAAGATCAACCCGCAAAGAAGCGTGTGCAGCGTGGGTTGGCCTAAATCACGCGTGCTCGAGCTCCCGAGGCGTCAGGAAGGAAACAATTGGCATCAATCAAGCCAACAGACACGATGCCAGGTATCGCCCCGCAACGCCGACGCATCGCTTTTCTCGAAAATGCTCGTTTTGGTCAGGCGGGTGCAAAAAGGGAGTGATTGGGTCGATTGGGGAGGAGGGGGTCTGGGCCGGATGCCGGCGAGCCAACCCACGATGCAGAAGAAAGAAAAGTCCGCGGGCCGGCGGGACGGGGCCATCCGGGCAGCAGCACGCAAACAGGCAGTCCGCGGCAGGGAGAAGGGGGGAGGAGGGTGGTGAAGGCGACGATGCCTGAGGACGGCAATCCCGTGGATTCCCGGGGTCGGCGGGGCCCGCGCAAGGCTGGGAGCCATTGGTGCCACGTCAAGGCCCCAAGGCGAGCCCGTCGGAGTCCTTAGGGTTGGGCCCACGTCGACCAGCCTGGCCGCGGACGGCAAGGTACATACATGCGACGGGCTGCCGCTTAGTCGCAGTTGATTGTTCTTTGTCTTTCTCGTTGCGGATGGATGTAGCGGCCCTGCATGGCTGGGCTTCCGCTGCTGCCGGGCTGCGTAAGGACGTTTTGCGGCTTGGTAGGCATGGAGTGCCGCGCCGCCGCGGTTAGCAAGCAAGAAACAAACAGACGACGAGGAGGTAGAGGGGCTTGGAAAAGTCGCAGAGGCGAACAGCGGCTGCGGATGAAGATGCGGATGCAGTGGCGGATGCGGGGTGCGACGTGAACATCCGAGTCGCGGCCAATTGCGGCGCGCCTCATGCGGTGACATGAGACAGCAGACGGCAGTTTGCAGCGGCTCGGTAGCGTGCGCGATGTGTCCATGCCTTGCCTGGGACGCGGGGCGATGAGGCCATTTTGCTTGCGCGGGCCGAGCATCGTCATCCCACGCCTCGGCGAGCGTCCGCCGCGTCGGAGCCGGGCCTGTCGCGCGCCGTGCAGCCGAGTGGACGGAGGATGAAAATCGCGGAATTCGCGAAATTGGCGACATGGCCATTGGAAACAGATGCGGGAGGCCGAAGCCGGCCCAGCTGGCTGCCATTGGCGTGACGTGTCAGTCGAGATTGCTCTGCTTCGCTTGGTTGCCGCCGTGGTGAGTTGGTGTTCTGTTCTTCTTGGCTGCCGCTCGGCCCCCGGCAGGTTTCGCTCTGTTTCGAAGCGGCTTCGGCGCCCCGCTCACGCGCGCAACGTGGGACGGCTGGGAGCCCGAGATCGCATCTGTGTGACTGGAGACGGCCACGAAAGCAACTCGGCGCCTCGTACAAGGTACGGCGCGCACTCTGGGTCAAGAACGCCGTGGCGCCGTGTACCTGTCCGGTACATGGATATCGCTGTCTTCGCGATGCCTCACCTTCCCTGTTTATGTCCGCGGGTATCTGCAATGTACTGTGGCTCTGGCCGGCCCGTGCCAAGGGGCCCATATGTAGGTACACCCGACGCGGGGCGTAGAGACAGCTCAGTAGTTCCTTAATTAACCCCCCTCGAGCTGAACTCTGCGCGGTGTATTCTTGGTGCGGCACTTGACAACAGAGCAGAGCGTCGATGACTCCAAACGTTCGCATGTGGACAGCCGTGTGCAGTCAGAGCTGCCCATTCTCGCTCGTAATTTCGAAGAGCCGCCCCTAGACGCCCTTTCTCTCCCTCTCTTTCATTCTCACTCTTACTGCCATTCGCAGTCAGCATCCACCACTCACTTCGCCCTCGACTAGCCACATCCGGCAATCCGTACATCCATTCATCATCCGGTCCCAGTCCCCTCGATTGCACCACCATCTCTCCTCCGGACTGGACAACAACCGACTTATCCAGCCAAGCTCACTGGCGCCCATGTGACGACTCCCGTGCTACCTATGCTACCAAACTGTATCCACCGAGCTAGCCCTTCGACCCCGCCCTGCAAGGCATCATTGGAGCCTCTCGATCCATACAGGAGGACCTCGCTGCGCGCCTATCCTCAAAAAGCGATAGGCAAGACCCGAGCATAGCTTATCTCGCATGCTGCCCCCAGCAATCACGCGAACCAATTGATGTCGTGCTCCCTGACGCTGGATTTAACTTTGACTACTCCGGCGCCGGCCTCTCCCAATACGGCCTTATGCGTCTAAATATGTTGCTTTTCCCCCTGGTCGTGCTTCGAAACTTGCATGAAAGCTTCCAAGAAGGTTGACTCGTCTGGCACCTACGCGGGGTTAAGTAGCCCGTGCCTGCTTTCTCTGCCGCCCGTGTGGAGTCGGGCGGAGCTGTCATATGTACGTAGTATGTGGCGTCGCCACCCACTTTCGTCGTAAGGCTGGCCATGCCAAGCTAGATAGGTGGGTAGGCTCCAATGTTTTCTCCTTCTTGAACAAATGTAAACGCACTCAGAGCTACGGTAGTGCTACCCCAAGTTCTAGCAGGTGGACGGCCGGGTCAGCAGGCTTCCTCGTGACGCTCTGAATGTTGCACAGCGGGGTATCTCGCGTCTTGTTGTGCGATGACCATCTGCTCCACAATTGCATGAGATTTGTGCTCATGAGCGTCTGTGGTTACGTCGTACTCTTTGTGCCGCGTCTCGGATCAGAAAACAGGATGGCCTTGGGCACTTTTGCAGGCGCGACATAGCCCAAGGAAATACATGCCTCACGTAGTTGCAGGTCAGCGGCATTTGAGGTAGCAGCCTTCTCTTGCTATCGCAGTTCTAGTGCGTAGCAGTGTGACTCACGAGTTATGGATAGTAGATGCGTGGTTGAAGTGGAGCGAGTTTGATTCATGTCCGAGGATATGCGCGCTTGATGTTGTATCGACGACAGATAATAGGACACTCCAGAACCCGAAGTCAATATAGCCCCTACCATTGAGCTTGCCGCCTCGCTTCTTCGCTCTTGAACAGTAGCTTTTACGTCGCTCAGGTCGACAAATGAAGGGAAATGAGTTTCGCTTGGTCGTGTCGAGACGCTGGAGTTTCCTCTCCTCCCAAAAAGAGGAAAAAAAAAAAAAAAGGAAAAAAAGAAAACTCCAATGTTCCATTCCAACCACGTGCGCCAAACACCGTGAACTTGCGATGAATTTGTACAAGCGCCGGCAGAAAATGCCGCGGCAGCGACGTTCCCTCCTCTTTCCAGCCCCATTACAGCCCCATTACAGGCCTCCATCAATCATCACTGTCATCAGCATCCTCGGGCCTCCCAGGCTTGAAATGGCCGCCGACGTGATGACCCCCCAGCCCAACCTCCCTATCCCTCCTCATGCCTTCCAGTACAGCCACCAGGCCGCCCTCGCGCAACCGCTCTAGCACCACCTTCATGCCCTCCTTCGCGTTAGGCTGCGAGCTCCGTGTCCGCCGTAACCCAATCAGTTCGATAGACCGCTGCAGCGAGGCCGTCGACCACGACTTAAAAAAGCCCTGCTTCGCCGGCTGTGCGTCCTCGGCGTCCATACCCACCGCAGCATCCTCCGCCGTCTGTTTCGCGTGCGCCGCTACCTCCTCTGCCTCCGCCGCCGCCGCCGCCGCCGCGGCGCTCGGTGCCACTTTCCGCTTGAAGATGCCTTGGCCCAGCCGCGAATGCAGCGCCACCGTGGTGCGCACGTCGGTCCGCGCTCGCTCGATGTCTTCTCTACACAGCGATGCGGACCCGGCGGAAGGCGCCAAGCCGGCCTCGCCTTGCTGCTGCGCAGCGCCGCCGTCGCCGCCCGCCAACGGCGCGCCCAGGTACTCCTGGCGCTCGACGACGCTCAGCACGCCGGTCCACTCGAGGTTCCGGCTCTCGGTCCACATGCAGCCGTTGCGCACGTCGATGGCGCTGCGCTCGAGGATGTAGCTCTGGGCGTCGGGCCCGCCGGCGGCAGAGGCGAGACTGCGCGGCAGCAAGCGCAACAGGGCGCGCGGCAACTTCGAGCGCTTCAGATGCAGGCGTAGCGTGTGCAACGTGTGGGTGCGCGGGTCGAAGCGGCGGTCGATGACGTCGGTGCTGAGCACGTGGGTCGAGTAGGGGTTCGGGTAGCGGAGGAGATAGGCGAGCGAGACGGCCGGGAAGGCGTAGTTGTAGCTGTCGGTCGAGGTGTAGAACTTGACCATCGTTGCGGTGATGGTGGTGGCGGCGTTGGTGGTTGGGTTCAAGGAGAGGGTAGGCGCTGGGGCATGATCGGGCGGCGGACGGGGCGCGGAGAAAGGGGCCCCGAGGCAATTGCCCGACGCGAAAAGAGCGAGGAGGAGCGAGAAACTGGACACGGAAGCAGCGACGATGCGGACGGACGGATCAAGCAGTAGACGAACACAAACGAAAGGAGCGACGCCGGCGGAGAAGGAAGGCGGCGGAGGTCAGACGGGCAGTCGGAGTTCGGAGCCAGGCAGGCGCGGCCGGCCGATTGGGGTGGCGAGACTCGCGCTGGCCCCCGATTCGGAATGGTCGCGGCGGGAGCTCCCAGGGGCCGGGGAAGGCCGCGCCATGCCGCATCTGGACTAGTGCGGGGACCGGCAGCCCGCGCCCACGGCTCCCGCGTCGAGTCAGCGATTCACCGCAAAGGGCAATCTGTCAACTGCCCTCCTCCTCCGTTCTGCTCTCCCCGTTTCCCCTCGCGCATCCCAGCTGCCTCAATGGCGGAGAAGGCCCCAGCCGAGCCCGGCGAGCCCCCGGCCGTCACCAGCCTGTCAATTGCCGAGTCGGCCACGGCAAACCCCACCGAGGCCAAGGCTACGGAGCAAAAGATCGATCCCTGGTCCGTATCCGCCGCGACGGACGCGCAGGGAAACGTGCTAGCATTTGATTATGAAGCTATCTCCAAGTGAGCTCTGTCCCACGACTTTTTTGGGGATTGAGCATTTGAACTGACAACTACTGCCTGCACAGGAAATGGAACACCAAGCTGCTCGACCAGCCCCTGCTCGAACGTTTCGAGCGCCTCACCGGACACAAGCCGCACCGCTGGCTACGGCGCGGTCTCTTCTTCTCGCACCGCGACCTAGACCGCATCCTCGACGTGTACGAGCGCGGCGAGGACTTCTTCCTGTACACGGGCCGCGGCCCGTCGTCGGACAACATCCATATCGGGCACACGATCCCCTTTGAGTTCACTAAGTGGCTGCAGGACGTCTTCGACGTGCCGCTGGTCATCATGTTGACGGACGACGAGAAGGCCCTCTTCAAGGACAGCCTGACATTCGAGGAGACGATGCAGTTCGGACGGGATAACGCCAAGGACATCATCGCCATTGGCTTCGACGTCAAAAAGACCTTCATCTACAGCGACCTCAAGTACCTCAGCATGGGCGGCCACCACATGCTGCTCAACGCCTGGGAGTTCTCCAAGGCGGTCAACTTTAACCAGGTGCGCGGCGCCTTCGGCTTCGACCAGAGCACCAACACGGGCCGCATCTTCTTCCCGAACCTGCAGTGTGTTGCCGCCTTCGGCTCCTCGTACCCGCAGGTCTGGGGCCACGACGCGGCGTCGGACCTGCGGTCGAAGAAGCTAGCGGCAATCCCGTGCCTGATCCCGTGCGCCATCGACCAGGACCCGTACTTCCGGCTGGTGCGCGACAACGCCCACCGAATGCGGTTCCCGTCGCCCAAGCCTGCGCTGCTACACTCCAAGTTCCTGACGGCGCTGCAGGGCGCCGGCGGCAAGATGAGCGCGAGCAACCCAAACAGCGCCATCTTCATGAGCGACACCAAGAAGCAGATCCAGAACAAGATCAACCGGCACGCCTTCTCGGGCGGTCAGGAGACGCTCGAGCTGCACCGCCAGCTCGGCGGCAACCCGGACGTCGACGTCGCCTACCAGTACCTGACGTACTTTGAGGACGACGACGCCAAGCTCGACAACTTCGCCGCCAAGTACCGCGCCGGCGAGATGCTCACGGGCGAGATGAAGAAGGAGTGCATCAAGCTGATGCAGGCCTACGTGGCGAACTTCCAGGAGGCGAGGGCGAAGGTCACGGATGAGATCCTGGCCGAGTTCATGCGGCCGAGGAAGCTGGAGTGGGGCGCGAGGAAGGTCGCTAGAAAAGAGAGAGGGGAGGCAGTGCCACCAAAGGGGACCGAGGGGAATTGACTGGCCGGTGCCGGGATCCTGGGTCTGTTGGTATCTGTGGGATCCGCTGGGATTGTAGAGGCCGTTGCGAGTTGCAATTCCGGTAGAGGTGTTGGCCGTGTGGTGATAGATCATCGAATAGACCGAAAAGTTTTTGAACCTACTAGTGGCCCATCTTATAATCACGTCCTGGCGTCTCAATCGGCAAGAACTAGGGGTATAACAGCGCACTCATACTTGCGTGAACATTGTAAGTCGCGTGGCGGATCTAGTCTCGTATTACAGTACAATCAGAGGGCGTGCCTTCCGAATATGAAACGGAATATGTCTTAATTCAAACTCAAGGAAATCCAACTAGTATGAATGACAGATACCAGTCTACCATAAGAATACATCTAGAAACTAGAGAGGTTCTCAGCATGCTACTCAAAGTTCCATAACTTTACTCGCGCGTAGTAGCACCAAACCCGTACACCCAACAACCTTTAGTAAACGTGCCCCCTATTTTCCCGTCCCTAGTGTTTGTGTCGCATTCGTCCCGGATGATCGCCATAGAGCTGATGCAGTCTTGCAGGAAGAAGTCGTCCCTAAGGACCCGTCCATCACACTGAGGATTTCCAAAGTTGCGCACGACGCCCGCCCACACATGCATGTCGGATATATCACAATGCATCACGAAAGAATCCGGGCCATACTCTCCATCGAAAAGGCTCCGGCACGCGCGCTCCATGCACGACGCCGCGTTGTCGTATGATACGCTTACCTGCTCCACGCCGCGCGACTTGATCAGCTCGCCATTGCACTGCAGCCCGAGCTTCTGCCGACCAGCCTCGTCCGGCTCGAGGCCGCCCCTCGGGCTCTCGTTGCTTTCGTGGGCTTCGGGACGGACCCACTCGGTCGTGAACCGAGAATAGTATCCGGCGTAGTCTTCGCCAAGGTCGTCCGCTTCGACCCATGCGTCGAAGGCCCCTTTGATGTCGTACTCGCGTGGTCCCGGGGCGATGGCGGGTAGCTCGCTGTCGCAAGGATAGTCTATGCTAAAATGACAAGGACTGGAGCGCGTGTAGCCGCTGAGCATGGCGTTCGTATATGGCCCGATACGGAGTATAGGGATCGAGTTGTTCCTGGTAGAGACGTAGAAGTAATCTGTAGGGTCCGAATCTCTGGTCGAAGTGATGACGGGGAAGTGCGGGTGGATTTCATGATTCGTGTTCACCCAAACTCGGTGCGCTAAATAGAGGTTTTTGTCAGTAATGATGTCCAGGCGGAGGGTGAATCAAGTGCTTCCGAGAAATTTACCAAGCGCATAGTAGGCGAGCGATGGAGCTGTAGTACCCAGAAGTCAGCAATCATCGAATATGAGATCAACAACGTCTATATAGGTACCATTTTTGATTGTTAGGTTTTGCAGCGACTCGCCCCGAGCGAGCAGTCTTGCTCCGAGCGGACTGTCAGCTCCGATATTCCAACCCAGTTGAATCCCATTAGGGGTGCTGCCGGCCATAACAATTCCAACCAAGTTCGCACCGAGACCCTCCATGGAAGTTGAGTTAGAGTCGTTGTGAGTGATCTTCACTCGGGTAAACGCCTGGAACACGTCCGTTGCTGCCACACGAAAGAGTCAATACACACGAGCTGCATTCAGGACGGAAATGAGCTCTCGTACCGGTGTTTAGCTGGTACCAATCCATGTTGAACGAAGCGTGCGGCGGGTCGGTCAGACCACTCGTCCTCCTAATTTCCGAGTCGACCCGCTTGAGTCTGAAGAACTCCGGGCAAAAAACCATGAGCCGAAAGTCGTCCGCAAATGAAATCCTCTGCGCGTACTTGCACGCGTCCGGCTCGCACCGAACGTTGATATGCCACCTCCGCGGGTTTGGGCTAGTCCACGCGGCGTTGTATCTGGCGAATGCCTCGTATGCCCTCCGGATTTTGGCCTGGTCCTCGGGCCTCTCGAACACGTTCCCGAACCAATCGATCTCGTTACGGCCGTTCCAGTCAATGCGCATAACGGCAATCCGGCCGGCTAGCTTGGCTGCATCGTTGAAAGCGTCGGAGATGTAGCGCTGTTGTTCCGCGGAGCAAGCGTTGAATCCCCGGAGATTGATCGCGTTGACAACGATGGTTGTGTCGGACCGGTTTTCAGTTCGCGCGGAAACGGCATTTGACGGTGTGGAATAGGGTAGGGCACCTCCCGCAGATGGATCGTTTCTTTTGTGCCAGGTTGTATCCGCCCCCAAATGGGCATCGTTCAAAGGGAAATGAATAATATGAGGGCGAGCGTGAGTCAACACCGGAACCTGCAGAAGCAAGACGGCGAGGAGAAGGGAAAACAGAACTAGCTTGAACAAAGGCATCGTAAAATACCCGGAAAGGACTGTTGCTGAGATGACCTACGTCAAAGATGCGAGGACTGAGCAGGCGGTCGAACGGGTAGTAGAATAGAAATGAAGTGGAATAAAAGAACGGCTCTCTTATACCTACGGAGTATCTTTCTGACTCACTAGGTCAGGTGATAGGAAGGGAACCTCTGCTATTCAAAGAGTGATGGAGAGGGTTACCGTGTGTCAGTGCTGTGAAAACTGTGAAGAAGTCAAGAGCTGCAACGGAGCCGTACGAACAGCTCTCACTCTTCTTTAGCTCGCTTTCAAAGCTCCCGCGGAACCCAGGAGAGAACAGATAAGTTCTAAACGCAAACATATCACCAAAGCATATTCAAAGTTTTCTATTGTTTTGCCAGGAGACCGGTGTGCGGCCAAATGTGTCGACAGCGAGCACCGGGCTCGATTGTCTCTTCCACTCTGATTTCGGGCTGGATTTCAGTATGCTGTTGGGCAATTACTTAAAGTATGACAAGAAAATGGAAGGCTCCAGCAGGTTTTCAGGGCTCATGAATTGGAGAGAGGTGACTGGACGAATTGTAAGGTTCACAGTGGCGGCAAATGGTCAAAAATATCCAACTTTAACGAGCCTCTCAAGGAACCCACCCTGCCGACAATCTCATCACAAAGGAAAAGCCGGCCTCGAATTCTGGCGTCCGAGTTTTGCGGGGAGTAAGTATTCCGCGACGTGCATTCGGCCTTGTGAGGCGCTTGGTCTTTCGAGCATCGGAACGGAGTTGCAAGTGGTCGAACAGTCTTAGGTATCTCTACGTCAAGAATCGAGTTCGTTGCCAGAGATTGGCAATCTCGTGACATGAATCGTAGAATCCGGCATGACCAAGCCAGGCTCGCGGCCATAGTTCCGGGAAGATGTCCCCTTTTATTCTCCTCCTTGGAGAGCCTGATTCTCATGCGTCCGGGCAGACTTGAGGGCGACTGGCCGGCGACTCGTTCTGCGTGCCTGGAGTCCCATGCGAGTTCACGTGAAGCGCAAATGGGCCACAACGTAGCTTTCGAAAACAGGCAGTAATTTCCGACGATAGGATGCCGACGCAGAAGCAGAGCCCAATCAAAGCCCAGCGCAGCGCAGGTCGAGCGGTGACAGGACATACAGTGTAGGCATGTACATGACCCGCCTGCGGGGAGTAGCACGGGGCACTCCCGGCGAGGGCCTGCAGGGAACGGTCTCGGCCACGACTACTGCAAAGAGCAGCGGCGCCGGGGGGTGTGGCTTGCGCGTGGGAGGGCGCCCGCGCGCTGCCCCGGCGGACCAGAGATTGCGGCAATCTGGGCGCGGCGGCGGAGCGGCCAATTGCGGCAAGCCGCGCCGAGGGCAAGCCACAGGGCCGGGCGCCCGTTGGCGCGCGGACGAGGCCGAGATGCGCGCCCACGTCATGCGCCGCGGCCGCCGCGCGCTGCGGAGCATCAGGATGATGAAGCCGTCGCTGCTGCTGCTGCCGTTCGCTGCTGCTGCCTCCCGGCGCTCGTCGCCGCCCACGACGCGTCCGTCGCGGCCCCGACTCTGCCTCGCCCGCGCTCCCCGGCCCCCGGCCCTCCCTGCCCCCCCGGGCCTGCTATAACAAAGACCGCCCGCTCCCGCCTCCGCACTGCTTCTGCCTCCTCCACGCCCCGCAGATGCTGCAGCGCGTCCTCCCGTCGACAATCCGTATCCAGCCCCGAGCATGGCACGCTCACCCTTCGCCGTCGCCCTGGGCGCGACGGCCGTCGCCGCGCTCGTCATCTTCCAGCTCTGCTACTTCCTCGGCCTGCCGGCGACGGACTTCTGGCGCTGGCACCCCGCCGCCGGCGACGACGACGCCCGCGTGAGCGGCTGGGGCGCGAGCGCGCTCCAGAGACCGTTGGCTGATGGCGTGGAGGACAGGGCCGACACGGGAGACGAGTACTTGATCGGCGTGGGCAAGGCCGACATTACCGGGTGAGTCGTCCGCATCCGCGTCCGCGTATTCCGCCGACCCGGCAACTGGCGATCAAAGATGGCTGTACAGGCCAGAGAACGTGGGCAGCGCTAACCGCACGTCTTCCCGCCCAGTCCCGTGGTCGAGCTCAACCTCATGGGCTATGCCGACCCGGCGCAGGTTGGGACGGGCCTCCGCCAGCGCCTCTACAGCCGCGCCTTCATCGTCGCCGACCCGGCCAATGCCGCCGACCGCTGGGTCTACCTCGTGCTGGACACCCAGTCCGGCGACACGGCCGTGCGCGACGGCATCATGCGCGGCCTCGCCACCATGGGCTCCGAGTACTCGGCCTACAGCCAGGACAACGTGGCCGTGACGGGCACGCACTCGCACGCGGGGCCTGGTGCGTGGCTCAACTACCTCCTGCCTCAGGTGACGAGCCTTGGCTTCAACAAGCAGAGCTACCGTGCCATCGTAGACGGCGCGCTGTTGTCGATCCAGCGGGCCCACGAGAGCCTCGAGCCCGGCCGGCTCGCCGTCGGCTCCACCAACGTCACCGGCGCCAACATCAACCGCTCGCTCTACGCCTACCTCAACAACCCCGAGGAGGAGCGTGCGCGCTACGATGACAACGTGGACAAGGCCCTCACGCTCCTACGCTTCCGGCGCAGCTCCGACGGCAAGGACGTGGGCGTGCTATCGTGGTTCGCGGTGCACGGCACCAGCCTGTTCCAGAACAACACGCTGGTGGCGGGCGACAACAAGGGCGTGTCGGCGTGGCTGTTCGAAAGGGCGGCTGGAACCGGCGATGTGGCGTCGGCCGTCGACGACGGCTCCTTCGTCGCGGCCTTCTCGCAGGCCAACGTCGGCGACACGACGCCCAACGTCCAGGGCGCCTACTGCGAGACGGGCGACATGGCCGGCCAGATGTGCCGCTTCAACGACAGCACGTGCGACGGGCGCACGCAGGGCTGCCACGGCCGCGGGCCCTACTGGGGCCTCGACGACGCCGGCACCAGGTCGTGCCGCGAGATCGGCCAGCGCCAGTACGACGGCGCGCGCTCCCTCTACGACGCCATGGCCGACGAGGCCGGCTCGACGCCCGTCGCGGGCGCCACCGTCCACGCCGAGCACATCTTCCGCGACCTAGATGGCTTCGAGTTCACGCACCCGAACGGCTCGCTCGTGCGCACGTGCTCGGCCGCACTAGGCTACTCCTTCGCCGCCGGCACGTCGGACGGCCCGGGCGCCTTCGACTTCACGCAGGGCGACGAGGGCGAGGGCGACAACCCACTGTGGAGCGTCGTAGGGGGCCTCGTGCACGCTCCGAGCGCCGAGCAGCGCGCCTGCCAGGCGCCGAAGCCGATCCTCCTCGACGCGGGCGCCACCACGGTGCCTTACCAGTGGGCGCCCAGCATTGTCGACGTGCAGGTGCTGCGCGTCGGGCAGCTGCTGATCGTCGTGTCGCCGGGGGAGGCGACGACGATGAGCGGCCGGCGGTGGCGCGAGGCCGTGGCGGCCGAGGCGACGGCGTCGGGCCTCCTGTCCGACGGCGACGGCGGCGACTCGGACGACGCGGGCGCGGCACCCGCCCCCGTCGTCGTGCTCGGCGGGCCCGCCAACTCGTACACGCACTACATCGCGACGGAGGAGGAGTACGCGATCCAGCGGTACGAGGGCGCGTCGACGCTGTACGGCCCGCACACGCTCAACGCCTACATCAACCTGACGCTCGGCGTGCTGCCGTACCTGGCGGCCCGCCCGCCGACCGTCCGGCTCGACCCGGGGCCCTACCCGCCCATCAACACCAACGACAGCCTCAGCTTCATCACCCCCGTCGTGTACGACTCGGCCGGCATCGGCCGCGCCTACGGCGACGTCGTCGCCGACGTCGAGCCCGAGTACCCGCCCGGCGCCACGCCCAACGTCACGTTCGTCGGCGCGAACCCGCGCAACGACCTGCGGCTGGAGGGCACGTTCGCGGCGCTGGAGCGGCGCGGCGACGACGGCGGCGGCTGGACCCGCGTGCTCTCGGACTTTGACTGGGAGCTCGTGTACCGGTGGCGGCGCACGAACGAGGTGCTGGGCACGAGCGAGGTGGACATCTGGTGGGAAAATGCGGCGGGCGAGGGCACGTATCGGTTCCGGTACTATGGCGATGCCAAGGGCGCGCTCGGCGGGGTTGAGGCATTCGAGGGGATGAGCGGGGAGTTTTTCATTCAGGGTTAACGGGTGCGGTGTACGATATTTGTTACGGAAGGGGGACCGGCGATACCGTTGGGAATTTGCATGATGGAAGAGGAGGGATGGGATCGGAGTTTGGTGGCATTCTTTTTTTTTTTTAGCGGGGAATTCAGATCCAAAATTCCGGTTGTACAAATAAGGGTTGTTCGATATTGCTGGACGCATCCGTTGCGTTTTGTATAATACAGATGCCCTGTTGCAAGACTAGATGGACTTTGACCGAGCCAAATTCCAGCCTCCTTAGACAGTCAAATCCTGCATACATCTATGCATCATCACTTTTGACATGGGGATTTGTTCTTGGGTTGCACTTCGCCAATTCTCACTCCCAGACATGAGCACAGATCAGTTTCTACCGGCAAAGCTCTTTTAAGACTATCCAATGCCTCTTGCGAATTGGAATCCGCTTGCATATACAGCACGCCTTGGCGGATTATCCTAACATTCAACGCAGCACAGTTGCACACCAATTTTTATCCCGAACGGATGGTAGCACTTGTTGCCTATTTTACCCCTGTTCCAAATGGGAGGCTCCATTGTCTTTTCCGTGCATATTTAGTTGCCTTCTACTTGAATCTATGAATCATTGGTGTCCACGTTCTATTTTTTTTTTTTTTGGGCTGAAACAGAAGCGCTGGCAAATGTCGAACCGCTCTCAACTTGCAGTTCATGCAACTACCCGTGACGAACGCCATCACGATTGGCTACCCCATCACACAAGCCCGTCGGCGTCTCCTACGTGGCAGAACTTCACGCAGCAGTCATGACACTCTGCAGTGTAGCTATACTGGAAAATATCCTGCCATGGATGCCCAACTCCGGCCAACGTATATGAAGTCGTGCGACAGAGACGGCAATGTTATTGCGCTGTCGGACCATGTCTCACAGGTTCGTCCAAGAGCTTGACAATTGTTTGGGCTTCAATGGTGCTTTGGCATGTTGCTATGGAGTCCAGTTTGAGAGCTCAAGTCATGTGGTTATACTGCATCTGAGTCTCTGCATCTGCGGATTCACAGACGGGCTAGAACGTTGCAAGTCGCAGATAAACTATGATCGTGTAAAACTCCGGCTCTAGTCTCCATAGTAATGCCCGTTGTGGTTCACCACGCTTGAGTACTAAATATGCAATTCTTAATAATGAAACTCGTGCTAGCATATTGTATCAGATATGTTCGACTCGTACTCCCGGAGGAAGCTCCTTCGGTGGCTTCCAGTAATTGGCAAGAAGGTTACAAGAATCACTCTCTACAAGACCATCTACAAGACCATCTACAAGACCATCTAAGCCCTAGATTTATCAACGCGACATGGTAACCTTGAGATCATTCTCATTGGGGCTAGCCGTGCATGTAATCAACGCATTTATGATCGGGTTAAAATGAATGTCATTACCCCTTCAGCTATTTCTTGGTTTGTGTGGATGCATGTTGACTGATGTTTACGTTTACTCCCGAATGAGAAACAGCCAAAGTGTTATATAGAAAGCACTCCTAACTTACAACGACAATTAAAGGGTATGGGTGTAATTGTATAAAACTACTTATCCTACTATATGACTAACCCTTGCTCTCTATTTTGGGTGAATTGTACTTCGTGCTTAAAGATCTGCTACTGAATGATGAATCGTAATTTCCTACGAATGGCCTGCAAATCTGGAAATTCAAATATTTAGGGTTAAATGTGCCAAAATTTCGATAACTTCTCACCACAACGTGGGCTGGTACTTGTTTGCTGCACCGCCAGCGCTGTGGTGTTACCCAACTCTGTTCGTGTCACGATATGGCATGTCTTTGGAGGATCTTAAATTCCCTGGTTATACAACGCAAGGCACTTTGCCTCAAATTCACCTTAGACGATTAATTCACCGCTGATGAACAGCGGCAATTTGTGCATTCAAAGGTACGCGTGACTTAAAGATACGTCGAAGCCAGTACGTTGGCACAATCAACAACGCACTTAGCACCCATAGCCACTGCTTGCCAACTCGCTGTGAAGTGTACAGGTAGAATAGACCTACCTTGCTGTAAGTTGTTATCTTTTTCCCACCTACGTTTAACAACTTACCTACCTCGTGAAAGCTGTGATATACTCCCATCACCTATTGGGGAAGTTAACTTGTGACCAGCAGGAGAACGACAATGGCTACAGTCTATCAACTGTACATCCGAATTGAAGGGCCTGGCGAAGATGCCACAAGCCCATCACATTGGGCTTTTCTTCTTGCTAGACCTGGCGCGTCGTTGGGAAAGCTCCTCCAGGCTCGCCTTGTCGATGTTCAGCATCAGATCTATGTCTTTGAAACTCAGCACAATTACCCCGTGGAGGGTTTACCATGTGAAGGCCGTGTCCATCTGGCCGATTTGGATGCGGTGAATGTCGAAAAGGCAGAGCGGCTCATTTCAGAGGAAGAAACACCCAAGAATGGCAGGGTATGTTTCATTTCTCTCATGTTTCTTTGCTCGCGGAGCTCCGGACATCGATTAACCCAGGACTTGTCAAACGATTTAGGAACGATGCCAGGACTGGATTTTGAGCTGCGTCATCACGCTTGAAGCAGATCAAATTATCCCTCCTGGATCGTCATCTTGGATTGGGTCACTTGTTCGACAGCCTTCCTCCACTGTGGCTGATAGATCTGGCGGAAGATGGTTGCCTTCAAGCTTTAAATGAGCAAAATTACGTGGAACGCTGGAAAAAGCATGGACGCACATTGGTTGCGGGTCGCTCCCAGCGTCGTTACTTTCATAATTTTATTTTGGAATAACATTGTCATTTCTCATCAGAACACGGACTTAACGAGTCTTTGATTCAAGGGAGGGGCAACGTAATCCAATGACAGCAAAAGCTTTCCTCATGACTTGGTAGCTAAACTAAAAACATATTGACGTGTTGTCAATATCTTATGAGGAACAAGATAGAACACTTTTATCCTCTGAGCAGCTCTCCACGATGACGCGATGAACTAGACCTATCAGTACTCGCACGACAATGTTCTTACAAAGAGAAACCAGTCTTGCCAGCACCCTCAGTTTCGGCAATGCGAAACACGTATTTCTTCGCACTGTTCCTCCCGTTCCTCAGGTTGTCTAAGCCGGTCTCAACGCTGGCTAAACCACCTGGCAGGACTTCGTACGGATGACCCGAGAACCAGCCATCCGCGAGGCCCTGGCCGAACAGCCTGAAGTAAACGAAACCAAAGTCCTTGCCATTGGTGGTAGACTGGTGATTGATACCCATGCTGCCTTTGATAGAATAGGGGCCGTGGTGGACCAATCCCACCCATGTAAGGGAGGTCGTCATACCCTGGGGAATATCCGAATAGCCTTTCTTCCCTGGCAAAACGACAGTGATGTGCCCGGTGGGAGCCATGCCCTTGGAAATATGAATGTAACTGTCATGCTCGCAAATGGTATCAAAGGCGAACTTGACTTCCGCCAGCCCCGCTGCAGCGACGGCATCCTTGATTCCTTTAACGAGGGTTTCAGGACCCTCGCGATAGTCCACAATAGCATCACCCTTGGAACGATCGATCAAAGTCTCAACGAAGCCCTTGCCGGAGCCAGCGACGGCAAATGGCCGGGTGGATGTTGGACCGCTGGGCGAGCTTGACCGCAAAAGCTCCAACTGCGCTAGACGCGCCGTAGATGATGAGCGGGATTGGCGACTGAGCAGGCTCCCACGGAGCGGGAAGTCCCAAGTTGGAATACAGGCCTGCTGCAGCCGTCATCGCTGCTAGCGGTATCGTGGCGGCCTGAAAACGAAATCAGCGTCGCGAAAACGAAAATCCTTTCAATACCTAGCTCTCACTTACCTCCTCGTAGGAAGTTTTTGATGGAATCCTAAAGGTGGATGAAGCGGGAGCCACTCCATACTCCGCGAAACTACCATGTTCGGCTTTCATCACATGGAAAGCCGCAACCCTGTCGCCGACTTTGAAATCCCAGACGTTGGCGCCGACGGCCGCAATGGTGCCAGCCATGTCATCTCCCGAGTTGTACGTCGAATTTGTGAAATGAGGATATTTCCAATCTTTTGGGTTGGATCCTGACACTACAACCTTAATAAGGACTGCATCGTCGCCAGGTGTGGGGATAGGCGAGTCTACAATCTCGACTTTGGGGCCACTAGACACGAGTGCCTGCTTCATTCTGTAGTGATTTGCTTTCAACCTTTCGGAAAAAATTGTAAGACAACTTTGACTGTTGGGGCTTTCCTTACAAGCCGACTGAAATAAGAAATGTAGATGCGAACGCTCAAGATTGTTCAGCTTGAGAACTTAATATGTTGTGACGTGCGCTGAGATGGCAACCCTATAATGATTTGCTGACCGAATCTCGACCCGGGAATCCGAGCAACCCCCGAGACTGCCCGCATGGTTTTGTCAGCGCATCTAGATAATTATGAAAACCCAAGAATCAACTGTACATACAATACATAACGACCAGCAATCCAAGTCAACGAATCACCAGACTTCCCACGCAAGATTAATGGTGGAAACGAGCCTTGCGGGGAAAGGAAGTTATTAGTCTTCAATGTCCGAATTTTGGCAAGCTTGGACATCTAATATAGAACTAGGGTAACGTAATCCGCCACCTAGTGGCCCACACCACCTAGTGGCCCACCCAGCAACATCTCCATCAGCAAAATGCCAATATCTTGGCCAATTCTCATCGGATTCGAGTGTTTTAAGCGT